>JAUMJL010001202.1:0-192819 GCA_033558185.1 Dromococcyx pavoninus | reverse complement strand
CCTGGCTCCTCCCCTCCCTCTCCCCATGTCCCCCCCGCTTCCCCCCTGGTTCCCGCCCCCCCCCCCCCCGCTCCTCCTCACCTCCCCCAGCTCCTCCCGGCCCCCTCCTCAGTCCCCCTCCCCCCTGCCCCCCCCCCATCTCCGTCACCCTTCAATCTTCCTCACCGACCCCGGTCTCCCGTCCCCATCCGCGTCCCCCTCCGCGCCCCCTCGGCTCTTCTCATCCCCCCCTCTTGTCACTCCACTTCCCACCAGGTTCCCCCCCCCCCCCGTCCCGCCCCCCAATCCCCCGCCCCTACTCCTCCCCCACTGCCCCCTCATCAGTGCCCCCCCCTTCAGTCCCCACTCTTCCTCCCCGTGTCCCTCCACTTCGCTCTGCACCCCTCCCGCTTCCGTCCTCCCCCCGGCTTCCCCCAGTCTCCTCTCTCCCCGCCCCACTCCATGTCCCCCCACTTCCCCCTCAGTCCCCCCCCCCAGTCCCCCCGTCCCGTCCTTGTCCCCCCACTTCCCCCTCAATCCCCTCCCCCAGTCCCCCCGTCCTGTTCCCCCCCATGTCCCCCCACTTCCCCTCGGTCACCCCCCCCCTCCGTTCCCCCCGTCCCGTTCCCCCCATGTCCCCCCACTTCCCCCTTGGTCCCCCCCTCCCGGTCTTCCCGTACCGCCCCCCCCCCGTTTCCCCCCACTTCCCCCTCAGCCACCCCCCCCCCATGTCACCCCACTTCGCCCTCTGTCACCACCCGGTCCCTCCGGCTTCTCCCGACCACCCCCCCCGCCCCGGGTTCCCCTCCTCCCCCATGGGACATGGGGACATGGCGGGGGGGGGAGACACGTCCATGGGGTAGAGGTGGTGTGGGACAGGGGAGAGGGACAGGGGAGAGGGACACGGAGACGTGGGGGGACAAGAGACAGAGACACGGGGACTTGGCCGTGGGGATGGAGGGGAGGGTGAACGGGGGGGACATGGGACAGGGAGATGGGAACACGGGACAGGGACATGGGGGGGACACATCCATGGAGGTGGTGTGGAACTTGGGAGGGTGTGGCCATGGGGTAGAGGGGAGACTGGGACGTGGGACAGGGACCTGGGAATATGGGACAGGGACATGGATACATGGGGGGACGTGGGGACATGGAGATGAGGACGTGGGGGGACACGGCCGTGGGGATGGAGGTGGTGTGGGGACATGGGGGGACTTGGAGAGACACAGCCACGGGGACAGAGGTGGTGCTGGGACATGGGGGCACATGGAGATGGGGACAAGGAGATGCGGCCACGGGGAGGGACATGATTTGGGGACACAGTGGGATGTGGGACAAGATGGGAAGGTGGGGTGGACATGGCCAGGGGATGGAGGTGGTGGGGGGACATGGGGGGACGTGGGGACATGGGGGCAGGGAGATAGGGACATGGGAGACACAGCCATGGGGACAGAGGTGGTGCTGGGACCTGGGGGGACGTGGAGATGGGGACATGAAGACACTGCCATGGGGATGGCAAACATTTCCATGGGAACTGGTGCCCAGACACTCCCCCCACGCCCCCCTCCCCCAGGACATTCCCGGCGGGAGGGGGAGTGTGACCAGGACGTGGGGTCACAGCAGCTCCGGGTGTGGTGGCACCGACGGTGCCCTTGTCCCGCTGTGCCAGGGGTGGGGACGCGGCCCTAATCCCCCATCCCGGATGCAGGATGGGACCCCACCGCCAGCCTGAGGGCTTTGTCCTGGAGACGGGGCCGTAGGGGGGGGGTTTCCATCCCCCCAAAGCCACCAGCTGGGCCCAATCGCTGTCCCCACAGATGTCCCCGGCCCCACGGTGCCACCACATATAAGCTGCAGCCCTTGGGGTGCGCGGGGAGGGGACCCGGGGGCCCCAGGTAAGAGGGGACAAGTTGGGGTGACCCCCAGCATGGGGACTCTGGGGATATCTTGGGGACTGAACCCTGTCTTTTTGGGGTGACCCCACTGTAGAGAGGACTCTGGGGACAATCAAGGGTGCCAGTCCTGTCTTTTTGGGGTGCCCCCAGCCTGGGGGATGACTTTGGGGACACTTTGGGGTGTCAGCCCTGTCTTGGGGTGATCCCATCCTGGGGACACTTAGGGGTGGGAGCCCCCTCTTGGGGTGGCCCCATCCTGGGAGCTCTGGGGACACTCTGGGACACGAACCCTGACTTTTTGGGGTGACCCCATCCTAGGGGAGGGACACTTTGGGGGCACTTAGGGGTGCCAGCCCCATCTTTTTGGGGTGCCCCCACAGTAGAAGGGACTCTGGGGATGACCCCCATCCTGGGGACTCTGGGGACATAGAGGGGTGTGAGCCCCTATCTTTTTGGGGTGCCCCCATCCTGGGGGGGACTTCGGGGACACTTTGGGGTACCAGCTCTGTATTGGGGTGACCACATCCTGGGGACACTTAGGGGTGGGAGCCCCCTTTTGGGGTGACCCCTATCCTGGGACTCCTTGGACACTCTGGGGACTGAACCCTGTCTTTCTGGGGAGACCCTGTTGTAGAGGGGACTCTGGGGACATTGAGGGGTGCCAGCCCTGTCTTGGGGTGACCCCCAACCTTGTGGCTCTGGGGACACTGGGGACAATTAGGGGTGACCCCATCTTGGGGACTCTGGGGACATTTTGGGAACTGAACTCCATCTTTTTGGGGTGACCACGTTGTAGAGGGGACTCTGGGTACATTGAGGGGAGCCAGCTCTGTCTTTGGGGTGACCCAGTCCTGGGGGCACTGGGGACACTTTGGGGTGCAATCCCTGTCTTTTTGGGGCAGCCCTATCCTGGGTCAATGGGGACTTTGGGGACGATCCCTTCCCGTGCCCCCTTGTCCCCACACCTCACATCGTGGGGTCACCGTGGTGGGGACACCGGATTGGCTTTGGTGGTCACCCATGTCTTCGTTTGCCAAGGTGGCCAAGGGACACCACGGGATGGCCAAGAGACACTGTGACCCGGCCAGGGGTCACCAGGGGATGGCCGAGGTGCTGTGGGTGCCCATCTCTGTCCTGGTGCCTCTGCTGCTCTTGGGGGCCTCGGTGGGAGCTGCCACCGGGTGAGTCCCCTGTGCCCCTGTCATGTGTCCGTGCCTGGGATGGGACAACAGAGTGTGGTTGGTGGCACCAAGGTGAGGTTTGGGGGGGTTGGTGGCACCAAGGTGAGGTTCAGGGGAGGATGGTAGCATCAGGGTGGGGTTTGGGGGGGGGTTGGTGGCACCAGGCTGGGGCTTGGAGGGGTTGGTGACACCTTCTTGGGGTTTGGGGGGGTTGGTGGCACGAGGGTGGGGTTTGGGGGGGGTTGGTGGCACGAGGGGGGGGTTGGTGGGGGTTGGTGGCACCTCCTTGGGGTTTGGGGGGGATGATGGCACCTTGGTGGGGTTTGGGGGCGGGTTGGTGGCACCAGGGTGGGGTTTGGGAGGGATGATGGCACCAGAGTGAGGTTTCGGGGGGTTTGTGGCACCAAGGTGGGGTTTGTGGGGGTTGGTGGCACCAGGGTGGGGTTTGGGGGCGGGTTGGTGGCATCTGTGTGGGGTTTGGGGGGGTTGATGGCACCAGGGTGAGGTTTGGGGGGGTTGGTGGCACCAGGGTGGGGGTTCGGGGGCGGCTGTGGGGCAGTGCCCAGGTAACGGGGTGCTGGCACAGGCGGTGGTGCCAGCGCACGGTGGAGGTGGCAGTGGAGGAGGAGGTGGCGCCGCGGCGCGAGGCCTCGGTGCCCTGCGCCCGCCTCTACCATTACAGCCTGGCCGGGTGGCGCCTCGACCACCTCCGCATGCGCCAGGTCTACGGTGGAGACCGTGGGGAGCCCCACCTGGACGGGCCTGGGACCCCCCTGTGCTACATCTACAGGTGGGGGAACCTCTGTGTGGGTGAGGGGGGGCACCTGGGTGGGAGGAACCTGTCCTCTGCCGGCGGGGTTCATCTGCTGGGTGCAAGGAAGTGGTGGAGCAGGTCCAGAGGAGACCATGGAGATGCTGTGGGGGCTGGTGGACAAAGACAGGCTGGGAGAGTTAGGGTTGCTCAGCCTGGAGAGGAGAAACCTCCAGGGAGACCTTGGAGCATCTTCCAGGACCTGAAGAGGTCCTACAAGAAAGCTGGGGGGGGGGCTCTTTGCAAGGTCACGGAGTAATGGGATGAGGTGGAACAGCCTTAAACTGGAAGGGGGAAGATTGAGGTGGGGTCTTGGGAAGGAATTCTTCATGGTGAGCTCCCTTCCAACCCAACCCATTCCATAGTTCCATGATTCTAGCTTGGTGTCACCCAGTACCCCCAGATCCCATCCCTGGAGGTGTTCAAGGCCGGGTTGGATGGGGCTTGGAGCCCCCTGATCCAGTGGGAGGTGTCCCTGCCCATGGAATTGGGTGGGTTTTGAGGTCCCTTCCCACCCAACCCATCCCATGGTCCCACCTTGGGGCTCCTCACAGACCCCCAGAGACGCAGCCGGTGCTGAGGAACCACACGACGCGCGGCTGCTGCCCAGGGTGGAGAGGACCTCGCTGCACCGAAGGTGGGTGATGTTTACGGTGCCACCAAGCTCAGAGCTGCTTGGGCACCTCGCTAAGTGCTGAGTGGCAGAGTCGAGGTGGTCCTTGTGCCGCAGCTGAAGGTTCTCTGGGGCTCTGCTTCTCCTCGTGGCACTGTCACGGTGCCGCCGGCAGCCACAACGGCTCTGCCGTGAGCCTGGCTGAGTGCTGCGGCCACCCCTGGGGACACAGCTGGAGGAACGGCTCCACCACCACCTGCGTCGCCTGCACCCGTCTGCCCCTCACCCGTGAGCCCGGGGGACCCTGGGGACATCACAGGGGGTTCCAAAAGGGTCCTGGGTGGGGTCTCAGGGCATTCCAAAGGGTCGCTGGAAGGGTCTCAGGGGCTTCTGGAGGACATTTGAAGGGGATCTCAGGGGGTTCTCAAGGGCTGTTGGCGGGGGCTCAGGGGGTTCTGGAGGACGTTTGAAGGATGGGATCTCGGGGGATTCTGGAGGACGTTTGGAGGGGATCTTAGGGGATTTCCAAGGATCATTGATGGTGTCTCAGAGGCTTCTGGAGGACGTTTGGAGGGGATCTCGGGGATTCTCAAGGGTCGTTGGTGGGGTCTCAGGGGGTTCTGGAGGACAATTGGAGGAGATCTCAGGGGATCCTGGGGGCCGTTTGCCCAGTGGTGCCCCCTCCCAGCAGCAGCAGAGGGGTCCCTGTGGCCCTCACGTGGCGTGACCCTGCGCGGAGCAGCTGCCGGGCACCAGGGACCCTCGGCCAGGTGTCTCACCTGGGCTGGGTCACAGTACCGTACCTTCGATGGGAAGCACTTCCACTTCTCTGGCGAGTGCTCCTACAGCCTGGCCACGGCCACCGACGGCACCTGGGACATCTCCATCACCAGCGGAGACCCCCGGGTACTCAGTGCCACTGCGGTGATGGTGGCGCATGGTGGGGAGGACGGGGAGACCGGCCAGGGCCTCCGATCCCACCGTGGCTGGTCGGGCTTAGTCATGGAATGGGGTTGGGTGGGAAGGGACTTCAAAGCCCACCCAATTCCATGGGCACGGACACCTCCCATGGGTCAGATGTCTCCAAGCCCCACCCAACCTGACCTTGAACACCTCCAAGGGTGGGATCTGGGGGTTCTGGTTGACCTCAAGTTAGAATCATGAAACCATGGAATGAGTTGAGTTGGAAGGGACCTCAAAGCCCATGAGCTCCAACCCCACCACGGTCAGGGACACCTCCCACTGGATCAGAGGGCTCCAAGCCTCATCCAACTTGGCCTTGGCCACCTCCAGGGATGGGATCAGAGGGTTCTGGGTGACACCAAGTTAGAATCGTGGACCCATGGAATGGGTTGGGTGAGAAGGGACCTCAAAGCCCATCCAGATCCAAACCCCCTGCCATGGGCAGGGACACCTTTCATGGATCCATGGCACGTCATGACCCCATGGTGTGGCCCAGAGCGGCCACAGCATCCCCAAGCATCTGTGGTTGCCAGCAGCCATGGCAATCCTGGTGGCCCTGGGCAACCAACCCTGGCCCTGACTGATGTTGTGCTGCCATAGATTCTCCACATGACCTTCGGGACGGACACGGTGGTGGCCCAGGGCCGGAACATCTCGGTGAACGGTGTGGCGATGCCGGTGGGACAACCCTACCTGCAGAGTGGTGAGGACAGAGGGGTGGCAGAATGTCACCTGGATCCTGGTGGGGCTGAGCCACCCAGGAGATGACGGGTGGCACGGGGGCACGGTGATGGCTCGGTGGTGGCAACGCTGCAGCCGGGGGTTCCTGGAGGTGGCTGCACCTCCCCGTCCCCATGTCCCACCATGTCCCCTTGTCCCCACACCAATGCTATCCCCATGGCCACGTCTCCATGTCCCTGTCCCATGTCCCCGCACGTCCCCATGTGTCCCCACACCATCTCCATCCCCATGGCCAAGTCACCCCATGTTCCCGCGTGTCCCCACACCATCTCCATCTCCATGGCCATGTTCCCCCCCACATACCCATCTCCCTGTCCCATGTCCCACTATGTCCCCAAACAATCTCCATCCCCATGGCTGCGTCTCCTTGTCCCCATCTCCATGTCCCATGTCCCACTGTCTCCCCACATCACCCCCATCCCCAGCTTCCACATCCCCCCATGTCCCAACACCACCTCCATCCCCACGGCCATGTCCCCCTCCATGTCCCCATCTCCTTGTCCCGTGTCCCCACACCACCTCTACCCCCACGATGGGGTCTCCTCGTGTCTCCACGTCCCCGTCACGTCCCCCACTGTGTCCCCATCTCCCCGTGCCACCAGGCGTCAGTGTCACCTGGCTGGGTGATGGGGTGGCTGTGGCCAGCGGGCTGGGCGTGCGGGTGACGTCGGACGGGCGCCGGGCGGTGGCAGTGACGGTCGGCACTGAGCTCTGGGGTGGCACCAGAGGGCTCTGCGGCCCCTACAACGATGACCCCACTGGTAAGCATCACCCTGGCAGTGACACCTCTGCTACTCCCGCGCCAGCTGGGACCTCGTCTGATGGTGGCCGTGTCCCGGGGCCATGTGCTGCATCCCCCTTGCTTGTCATCACCCTCCCTTTCCCCTCAGATGACTTTCTCCAACCTGGGGGTGACGTGGCCACCTTCGCTGCCACCTTTGGCAACTCCTGGAAGACCCTGGATGCTGGCTTGGAGGTACCAGGCCACTAGGAGAACCTGGGTTCCCAGCCCTTCTATTCACCTGGGCTCTTCTGGGGGGCTCTGTGGTGTCACCCCAACTCTGAAGGTCCACCATGGGCTCAGCCCTCCTGTAGGGACGCGGTGGAGCTCAACACCAACTGCTCAATGAGGCGGTTGGCCGAGGCCACCTGTGAGAAGCTGCTGGTCGAACCGTTCCACCAGTGCCACGGTGAGGTGAGAGGACACCCCGGAGGACCCGTCAAAGGGGGTGCCCCAAAGGTGCCAACCCCCACCAACTTTCACCCACCCACCCTCCCGCGCTCAGGTGGACCCTGGTGGCTTCTACTCAGCATGCGTGGAGGTCCTGTGCCAGGAGGGAGGTGGTGGACCCCCCCCGCCGGCCGCCGCCTGCGACACCTTCGCCGCGTACGCGCGGGAGTGTGCCCAGCGCCAGACCGACCTTGAGTGGCGCCAACCGGGCTTCTGCGGTAGGGTTTGGGGGGACACCCTCACCGAACCCCTCAAGGTGGCTCCTCTGGATCTCGGTGGTGCTGAGGACCTCCGTGCACCATGGTCCCACGCACCCCAAGACTTGTGTGGGCACCGCTCGGTTGGGTGAACCCCAAATGCTTGGGTGGGCACCCCTTGGTCTTCTGCACCCCAGAAAACTGGTGGTGGCACCCCATAAGTACGTGCACCCCAGTTTCTTGTGCCTGCACCCCAAAACTTGTGTGGGAACCCCTCAACTGGGTGAACCCCAAAAGCTTCTCCACGCACCCTTCGGTCCTCTGCACCCCCAAAAGCTCATGGTGGAACACCACAATTGCATGAATCCCAGTTTCTTCTCCATGCACCCCTCAGACCTCTGCACCCACAAATCTCCCAGTGGCACCCCACAATTACGTGCACCCTAGTTTCTTCTATGGGCACCCCTCAGTCCCGTGCACCCCCAGACCTTGTGTGTGACCCACCAGGTTGTTGCACCCCTCAATTCTGTGCATCCCAGTTTCTTGTGCACCCCAAAGTCCTCTGCTTGCAGCCCTAGGCCCTGTGCAACCCAAAAACTTGTGTGTGACCCACCAGCTGGGTACACCCTTTAGTCCTGTGCACCCCAATTTCTTGTGCCTGCACCCCTCATTCCTTTGCACCCCAATTGCTTCTGCCTGTACCCCTCAACCCTGAGTACCCCAAAGATTTCTACTTGCATCCCTCAGTTGTCTGCACCCCAATTTCTCATGTGTGCCCCCCTCAGGTGAGTGCACCCCAGAACCTTGTGTGTGACCCATCAGGTGTGTGCACCCCTCATTCATGTGCACCCTAATTCCCTCTGCATTTGCCCCTTGGTCCTCTGCATCGTGAGCACCCCTCAACTGTGTGGACCCCAAAAGCTTCTCCATGCACCCCTTCGCCCTGTGCACCCCAAAAGTTCATGGTGGCACCCCACAATTACATGCATCACAGTTTCTTGCGCAGGTACCATCAGTTGGGTGCACCACCATTTCTTCTGAGGGCACCACTCAATTGTGTGAACCCCGAAAGCTTGCACCTGCACCCCTGGGTCTTCTGCACCCTAAAAACTCGTGGTGTCACTCCACAATTCTGTGCACCCCAATTTCTTGTGTGGGCAACCCTCGGGTGGGTGCACACCAAAACCTTGCATGTGACCCACCAGGTGGGTTCACCCCTCAATTCTGTGCACCCTCTCTTCCTGTGCACCCCAATTTCTTGCCTGGGCACCCATCAAGTCCACCCCTTGACCCTGTGCACCCCAGTTTCTCGTGCACCCCAATTTCTCACCCGTGGGTGCTGAGTGACCCCCTGTCCCCCTAGAGCGGCGCTGCGGCACAGGGCAGCGTTTCTCCGACTGCGTCTCGTGGTGCCCCGGGAGCTGCGCGGGCGCAGCTGAGGAGGAGCAGCCGTGCCACCAGGACTGCATTGGGGGCTGCCAGTGTGCCCCAGGGCTCCTCCGTGATGGCGACCTCTGCGTCGCCCCTGGTGCCTGCCCCTGCCACCACCAGCGCCACCGCTATGCCCCGGGCCAGCACCTGCGCCAGCGCTGCAACCAGTGGTGAGCGGTGGCGCCGTCACGGGCTGGGGGCTGCGGGCCCACAGGGGAACCAACCCCATGGGTGGCCACCATGACCGGTTTTGGGGTGGGGGGCAGGCGCTCATGTGTCGTGTCCATGCATCACTTCCATGTGTCGTGTCCATGCGTCATATCCATGCGCCGTGTCCATATGTCACATCCATGTGCCGTGTCCATGTGTCACCTCCATGTGTCATCTCCATGTGTCGTGTCCATGTTTCATGTCCATGTGTCATCTCCATGCGCCGTGTCCATGCGTCATCTCCATGTATTGTGTCCATACATCATCCCCATATGTCATGTCCATGCATCATCTCCATGTATCATGTCCATGCGTCATGTCCGTGTGTCATGCCCATGCGTAATCTCCATGTGTCGTGTCCATCCATCGTGTCCATGCCCAGCACTGTCTCGATGTGTCGTGTCCTCGCGTTGTGTCCATTTGTCATGACCATGTGTCATGCCCAGCGTTATCTCTATCCATCGTGTCCATGCATCATCTCCATGAGTTATCTCCGTGCGTCGTCTCCATGCTTCATCTCCATGCCCAGTGTAGTGTCCATGATGCTGCCTTCTTGGTGACCCTGGTGTCCCCTCCTGTCCCCGCAGCACGTGCAAAGGTGGGCGCTGGATCTGCACCCAGGACCGGTGCCCGGGAGAGTGCGCGGTGCTGGGGGGCCACCACTATGTCACCTTTGACCACCAGCGCTTCTCCTTCGTGGGCACCTGCGCCTACACCCTGGTGCAGGTGAGGATGGACGTGGTGGAGGCCATGGTGGTGACCATCATTGAGGCCATGGTGGTGGCTATACTGGTGTTTGCGGTTGTGACCAAGGTGGTGACCATGGTGGTGACCAGGGTAGTGATCTTGATGGTGGCCATGATGATGACTAGAGTGGTGGCCATGGTGGTGACCAGGCTGGTGACCATGATGGTAGCCGTGGTAGTGATGGCTGTGGTGGTGGTGATCATTGTGGTGGCCATGATGGTGGCCATCATTGTGACCGGGGTGGTGACTATGGTGGTGACCATGGTGGTGGGGACCTGCCCTGGTGGGACAGGGTGGGTCAGCATGGTCTCTGCCCCCCAGGACTTCGTGGAGGGGCAGCTGCAGATCATGATGGAGCATGAGGCTTGTGGTGGCCATCGGCCACTTGGTTGCCACCGGTCCCTCTCCGTCACTGCCCGCCAGACATCCGCTCGCCTCCGCGGCACAGGTGACCCACAGGGACCACCATCACGCCCAGGTGGAGTGGTGGATGCTGGCCTGGGGGCCATGCCCTAACATCCTCATGTGATGGGCACCACCCTTGGCCATGCCTTGATGCCCCCTTGGTGATGTGATGGGTACCAGGCTGGTGGCCACACCTTGACATCCTCATGGTGGTGGAAGCCAGCCCCGTGGCCATGCCTTGATGTCCCCATGGTGGTGGGTTCCAGTCCACTGTCTGTGGCTTGATGTCCCCATGGCGGTGAACACCAGGATGCTGGCCATGTCCTGATGTCCTCAACTCTCCTGGTGCAGGTGAGGTGACAGTGGATGGGCAGGAGGTGACGCTGCCCTTCACCAGCGCCGCGCTGACCATCCGCCGAGCGTCCTCCTCCTTCCTGCTTCTCCAGACCTTTGGAGCCCATGTCCTCTGGGGGCTGGAGACTCCTGCTGTCTACATCACCCTCCAGCCTGTCTTCGCCAACAAGGTGAGCCCTGGTCCCCACGCTGGGGAGATGGTGCTGGGTGATGGAGCTGAGCTGGGAACCAGCAGGATGTGTCCTGGCACTGGGCTCCTCCAGGGCCAACGGTCACACCTTGTTGTCCCCGCGGTGGTGGATCTCAGCCTGTTGTCCCCGCGGTGGTTGATCCCAGCCCGGTGTCCCCTGCGGTGGGGGATCCCATCTCGGTGTGGCTGCGCCGCCCCCTGAGCCGTGTCCCGGTGCCGCAGGTGCGAGGGCTCTGCGGGACCTACAACTGGCAGGGGCAGGACGAGTTCTCCACTCCCGAGGGGGACGTGGAGAGCGGCGTCGCCGCCTTCGCCAACAAGTTCCGGGCGTCAAGCGCGTGTCCCCCCCTCGGCCCGGTCCCCCCCGAGCCCTGCGGCGCCTTCTCCGGGCGGAGGGCCCTGGCCGAGGCCGCCTGCGCCGTCCTGCGGGGCCCCCCCTTCCAGGTGAGGCGCGGGTCCCGCCTGCGGGCGCTGCGGGGTGGCGGGGAGAGGGGGCTCTGATCCACAGCTCTCCCCCTCCCCTCCGCCTCCAGCCGTGCCACCGGGTGGTGGAGCCGGAGCCGTTCGTGGAGCTCTGCCTGCAGGAGCTCTGCGCCTGCCGCGGGGGGCAGCGCTGCCTCTGCCCCGCCCTGGGCGCCTACGGCCGGGAATGCGGCCGACACGGAGCCGAGCTCACCTGGAGGAACGAGAGCTTCTGCGGTGAGGGATGGGATGGGATGTGGGGACGGAGTGGGGTCGGGTGGATGGAGTGGGATGGGCTAGTGATGGGTGGGTTGGGATGGATGGATGGATGGATGGATGGGAGGAAGGGATGGATGGGATGGGATGGGATGGGATGGGATGGGATGGGATGGGATGGGATGGGATGGGATGGGATGGGATGGGATGGGATGGGATGGGATGGGATGGATGGATGGATGGATGGATGCATGGATGCATGGATGGATGGATAGATGGGTGGATGGATGGATGGGATGAGTGGGATGGGTGGGTTGGGATGCCACCATTGATGTCGTCCCTGTGTCCCCTGCAGGTGTTCCGTGCAGTGGGGGGCAGCTCTACCTGGAGTGTGGTCCTTCCTGCGGCCAGACCTGTGCTGACCTTCGCCTGGATGGAGCCACCTCCTGCCCCGACGTGGACAACCTCTGCGTCCCCGGCTGCAACTGCCCCGCGGGGCTGGTGCTGGATGAGGGTGGCCAGTGCGTGCCCCCAGCTGCCTGCCCCTGCCGCCGCGGGGATCACCTCGTCCCTCCCGGCAGCCAGATCCACGACGGCTGCAATACCTGGTGCGTGGGCCAAGCCCCGGGGCTGCGGGGTCAGCAGGGGCCAGGCAGGAGGAGGGATGTTGGTCCAGTGAGGTGGGACACGGAGGTGGTGGGGGAACGTCTGATGAAATCCACCTACGGCCCGTTTGGGACAGCACAGCGGGATAGGTGGCTTTCATTGGACGTCCCCTCCATGGGACGTCGGTGCCACCGATGAAGAGCTCAGCAGGACAGATGGCTTTCATTGAATGTCCCCATCATGAGACATGGGTGTCACCAACAAAGAGCACAGTAGGAAAGGTGGTTTTCATTGAATGTCCCCACCATGGGACATCAGTGCCACCAATGAAGAAGACAGTGGGATAGGTGGCTTTTATTGGATGTCCCCACCATGGGACATCGGTGCCACCAATGAAGAGCTCAGCAGGACAGGTGGCTTTCATTGAATGTCCCCACCATGTGACATCGGTGCCACCAACGAAGAAGACAGCAGGATAGGTGGCTTTTATTGAACCTTCCCACCATGGGACACCTGGTGGGGCACCACTGGTGGGGGGAATCCAGACCTGGGGTGGGGACACAGAGCCTAGAGGAGCCCAGGGCATCTCTCCTGGGAGGGGCCTTGGTGTGGGGATGGGATGGGGATGGAGATGATGGGGTTGAGATTGGGTTTGGATGGTGATGGGGGTGGGATGGACACGGGGATGGGGTGGGGTGGGATGGGGTGGGGGTGAGTATTGAATGGGGATAGGATGCAAATTGAGATAGGGTGGGGATGGGATGGAAATGGGGTTGGGATGGGGATGGGACTGGTATGAAGACGGAAATGAAGATGAGGTGGGGCTGGGATGGAGATGGAATGGAGATTGAATGGAGATGGAGTTGGGATGGAGACTGGGATGAGGATGGGGATGGGAGTTGGGGTGGGGATTGGGATTGAATGGGGATGAGATGGGGTGAGGATGGGGATTTAATGGGGGTGGGATGGAGATGGGATGAGGTTGGGCTGGTGATGGGAGACAATTGAGATGGAACGGGGATGGAGACGGAGATGGAGAAGGAGATGGAGGTGGGGATGGGATGGATGCTGGGGACATGAGGATCCCTGCGTGGGCTTCCCAAGGCTGGGGGTGTCCCCGGACTGGGGGACACAGGGATTTCCCCTCAACGTCCTTTCCTGCAGTGTCTGCTCAGGGGGGTCGTGGCGCTGCACTGAAGCCCCCTGCCCCGTGGCCACCCACTGTCCCGGGGGGATGGTCCATGTGCCGGGGTCCTGCCTGCGCCGCTGCGACTCCACCGAGCCCAACGGCACCTGCGACGGCGTCACCGATGGCTGCGTCTGCCCCTCTGGGACCCTCTTCCTGGTGGGGAAACATCCTGAGTCCTGGGGGAACAGGGGACAGGGGCCAAGAGGGGCCAGGGGCTGCAGAACCTGGGGGGCTGGGGGAGATGGACAAGGGGGATGGGGGATGGAGAACTTGGGGGCCTGGGGGAGATGGACTTGAGGGGCTGGAGACTGGAGAACTTGGGGGTCCAGGGGAGCTGGACATGGGGACTGGAGAACTTGGAGGTTTGGGGGAGATGGACTTTGAGGGTGGACAACGTGTGGGTCTTGGGGAGACAGACATGGGAGGCTGGGGGCTGGAGAACTTGGGGGTCCAAGGGAGATGGACTTGGGGAGTCTTGAGGCTGGAGAATGAGGAGGGTCTGGAGGACCTGGACACTGGGGGGCTGGAAGAACTGGACATGAAGGGGTTGGAGGCCAAGTAAGTTGGGGGTCAGAATATCCAGGACTTAGGGGACCATGGAGTTGGGGGACCTGGGGCATCAGGGTGGTGTGTCGAGGGGACTTAGGGCACCAAGGGTGTGGGACTGGTGAGGAGCACTGGGGACAGTGACCCCCACTTCCCCCCACCCCTGGTGGCTCCGGGGGGTCTGGTGGTGGCAGGACGGGCGCTGCGTGTCCCCGGATGAGTGTCCATGCCACCACGGCGGGCGGGTGTACCAACCCAACGACACCATTGTGCTGGACTGCAACACCTGGTGAGACCCCATCAACCCAACCACGGTGATGCTGGGGTGTTGTGGTGGGGATGGGTCCACTATGGGGACTGGCGAGGTCAGGAGATGTAGGGATGGGTCCACCATGGGGACGGGTGAGGGAATGTGAGACACGGAGATGGGTCCACCATGGGGATGGACAAGGTCAGGAGACGTGGGGATGGGTCCACCATGGGGAAGAGCAAAGTGAGGGGATGTGAGACATGGGGATGGGTCCACCATGAGGATGGACAAGGTCAGGAGACGTGGGGATGGGTCCACCATGGGGAAGAGCAAAGTGAGGGGATGTGAGACATGGGGATGGGTCCACCATGGGGATGGAAAAGGTCAGGAGATGTGGGGATGGGACTACCATGGGGACAAGCAAGATCAGGAGATGGAAGACATGGAGATGGGTCCACCGTGGGTATGGGCAAGGTGAGGAGATGTGGCGATCAGTTCACCATGGGGGCGGGCAAGGTGAGGAGATGTGGGTATGGGTTCTCCATGGGGGTGGGTGAGGTCAGGGGATGCGAGACGTGGGGATGGGCAAGGTGAAGAGACGTGAGGTTGTGTTCACCATGGGAATGGGTCCACCATAGGGATGAGCAAGGTGAGGGGATGGAAGATGTGGGGGTGGGACCATCATGGGGGCAGATGAGGTCAGGAGATGTGGGGATTGCTGAGGTCAGGGGATGGAAAACGTGGAGAGGGGTCCACCATGGGAAAAGGCAATGTAGGGATGAGAGACGTGGGGATGGGTCCACCATGGATGGGTCCACCATGGGGACGAGCGAGATGAGGGGATGGAAAATGCTGGGGTGGGACCACCACGGGGCCGGGGCAATGGTGGTGCTGAGGTCCAACCCCCCGCAGCGTGTGCCGGCGGCAGCGCTGGCACTGCAGCCACCAGGAGTGTGCGGGGACCTGCGTGGCCACGGGGGACCCCCACTACGTCACCTTCGATGGGAGAGCCTTCTCCTTCGTGGGGGACTGCGAGTACCTGCTGGCACGCGAGGCGTCCGGGCTCTTCACCATCACCTCTGAGAACGTCCCCTGCGGCACCAGCGGCGTCACCTGCACCAAGTCCGTGGTGGTGGTGATGGGCAACACCGTGGTGCACATGCTGCGAGGTGATGGGGACCTGGGGGTTGATGGGCCCACCACGGGGATGGGTGAGGCCATGGGGTGGGAGGTGTGGAGATGGGAGACGTGGGGATGGGTCTGCCTTAGGGATGGGCCCACCATGGAGTTGGTGAGGTGAAGGGATGGGCGATGTGGGGATGGGTCCACCATGGGGATGGGGCCATGGTGGATGTTGCCACTTCTCACAGCTCACCCTGTCCCATCAGGGAGGGACGTGACGGTCACTGGGGTCTCCATCCAACCCCCCAAAGTCTACAGTTGAGTGGGCAAGGTCAGGGGATGGGTCCACCATGGGGACTTGTGAGGTCATGGGATGAGAGACGTGGGAATGGGTCCACTATGGGGATGAGTGAGGTCAAGGGATGGGTCCACCATGGGGATGGGGCCGTGGTGGGGAGTGGAACTCCTCACAGCTCACAGGGAGGGACGTGATGGTCAACGGGGTCTCCATCAAACGCCCCAAAGTCTACAGTGGTACAGACAAGGTCATGGATGGGTCCACCATGGGGATGGGGCCACCATGTGCATGGGCGAGGTCAAGGGATGGGTCCACCATGGGGATGGGGCCACCATGTGCATGGGCGAGGTCAAGGGATGGGTCCACCATGGGGACGGGGCCATGGTGGATGTTGCCACCTCTCACATCTCGCCGTGTCCCACCAGGGAGGGACGTGACGGTCAACGGGGTCTCCATCCGCCCACCCAAGGTCTACACCGGGACGGGGCTGACGCTGGAGCGCGCGGGGCTCTTCCTGGTCCTCCTCACCCGCCTGGGGCTGGTGGTGCTGTGGGATGGAGGTGAGGCCTGACGCGGTGGGACCTGGAGGTGCTCTCCGTGCCGTGAGTACAAGGCGGACCATGGAGACCCACCTTGCCATGGTGGCTCTGCAGGAACGCGGGTCTACGTGCGGCTGGAGCCGCGGCACCGCGGCCGCGTGGCCGGGCTCTGCGGCAACTTTGATGGCGACGCCGAGAATGACTTCTCCAACCGCCAAGGGGTGGTGGAACCCACGGCCGAGATCTTCGGCAGCTCTTGGCGCCTCAGCCTGCTCTGCCCAGAGGCCACTGGGGAGGAAGCACGGCACCCGTGCCACGTGCGCACTGGGGGGACTGGGAGAGATGAGGGGCTGGGGGAACTGGGGGAGATGTTGGGATGAGTGGAACTGGGGAAACTGGGGGAGATTTGGGAGATGTTGGGATGTGGGAATTGGGGGAACTGGGGGAGATGTGGGGACGGAGGAACTGGGAGAGATATTGGGATGTGGGAACTGGAGCAGCTGTGTGGAAAACTGGGGAGACCGGCAGATGGGGAACTGGGGGAGATATTGGGATGGTGGAACCGGGGGGAGCTGGGTGAGATGTTGGGATGGGGGAACTGGGTGGGGAACTGGGGGAGGTGTTGGGATGGTAGAACTGGCAGAACTGGAGGAACTGGGGAAGATGTAGGGGTGGGGAAGCAGGGGAAGCGGGGCAGATGGTTATGGGGGCTGTGGGTCACCCCCATTGCTGGTGACACCTGCTGGTGTCCCTGGTCCCCAGTAGAACCCCAACCATGTGATGTGGGCACTACAGTGGAACTGGGGCAACTGTGGTGGAACTGGGGGAGATGTGGGGATGAGAGAACCAGGGATGGTGCTGGGGGGGGGTTAACCTTTAGGCCTGGTGGCATTTGATGGTGACCCTGGTCCTCAGGAGAACCCTCACCGCATGCCTTGGGCACGGAGACGCTGCGGTGTCCTCCTGCACCACCTCTTCACACCATGTCACCAGGTGGTCCCGTGCCAGCGCTACCACGAGTGGTGCCTCTTCGACGCCTGCGGGTGAGTCCTTGGCCAACAGTGTCGGGGGGGAGGGGCTCTTCTTAGGTGGGGGGGGGTTGTCCTCAAACTCGGGGAGGTCCCACCGTGCTCGTCCCACCCCAGGTGCGACTCTGGAGGTGACTGTGAGTGCTTGTGCACGGCCATCGCCACCTACGCCGAGGAGTGCGGTCGGCGTGGTGTCCACATCCGATGGAGGAGCCAGGACCTCTGTCGTGAGTCTCCATCCCCATCCCCATGGGCCACCAACTGGGTTCTGAGGGGGGTTCCAGGCTGGGGCTGAGCCCTCCATGGGCTGGAGTGGAGGCTGGGGGTCTGGGGTTGGACCCATGGTGATGGTGTTGGAGGAGGAACCAGGATTGTGGGGTCGTTACGGGGGCAGAAGACCCTTATGGGCTGTGTTGGGGACTGGGTTGGGTCCCATGGTTCATCCAACCACGGTGATGGAGGAGCTGGGATCCTAGGGGGCAAGAGGCCTCATGGACTGGGTTGGGGGTCTACGTTTTGTCCCATCAAACTATGCCAATGGGGCTGGAGTTGGAAGTGGGGTCTTGAGGGGCAGGAGACCCCCATGGGGTAGATTGGGGTCCAAGTTCGGTCCCATTAAGCCATGGTGATGGGGCTGGAGGAGAAACTGGGTTCCTGGGGTGCTTATGGGGCAGGAGTGCCCCATGGGCTGGGTTGGGGTCCATGTTTGGACCCATGGTTGATCCAGCCATAGGTCTGGAGGAGAAACTGGGGTCTTGTGGTGGTTGGGGAGGGCAGGAGAACACTATGGGCTGAGGTCCAAGTTTGGTCCCATCAAGCCGTGGTGATGGGGTTGGAGGAGGAATTGGGCTCTCGGGGTGGTTGTGGAGAAGGAGCCCTCCATGGCCCTGACCCCCAAGTGTCCAGCCCTGCAGTGTGAGGGGGGCCTCGAGTACAGCCCCTGCGGCCCCCCCTGCCCCCCAACCTGCCGTGACCTCACCCGCGCGACCCCCAACCCCTGTGGGGGCCTGGGCTGCCTGGAGGGCTGCTTCTGCCCCACGGGCACCGTCCTGCACGGTGAGGGGTGGGGCTGGGGGGGGAAAAGGGGTGCTATGGGGCAGATGTGGGGATGCTATGGGGTTGCTATGGCGTTGCTATGGGGATGCTATGGGGCAGATGTGGGGATGCTATGGGGTTGCTATGGAGCAGATCTGGGGATGTTATGGGGTTGCTATGGCGTTGCTATGGGGATGCTATGGGGCAGATGTGGGGATGCTATGGGGTTGCTATGGAGCAGATCTGGGGATATGGGGTTGCTTTGTCGTTGCTATGGGGATTCTATGGGGCAGATGTGGGAATGCTATGGGGTTGCTATGGCGTTGCTATGGGGATGCTATGAACCACATGTGGGGATGCTATGGGGATGCTATGGGGTTGCTATGGGGCAGATATAGGGGTACTAAGGGGTTGCTATGGGGTTGCTTCAGGTCAGATCTTGGGATTCTGTGGGGTTGCTATGGGGCAGATCTGGGATGCTATAGGGATGCTGTGGGGTTGCTATTGGGTTGCTATGGCCAGGTCTGGGAATGCTGTGTGGTTGCTATGGAGCAGATGTGGGGATGCTATGGGGCTACTATGGGGTTGCTGTGGGGACGCTATGGAGATGCAATGGGGCTGGTTGCTATGAGGCAGATCTGGGGATACTATGGGGTTGTTATGGGGTGGTTTTGGGGATCCTGTGTGGCTGCTCTGAGGATGCTGTGGGGTTACTATGGGTCTCTGTGGAGCAGAGGGCTCCTGTGTACCCCCCGACCTGTGTCCATGCTTCTGGGATGGCTTTGCCTACCCCGTTGGGGCCTCCGTGAGACAGGGCTGCAGCAACTGGTAAGTGACCAGTAACCCCAGTAACACCAGCAACCCTATCCCAACATCTCCCCAGTTCCCCCGTAGCTGCCTCAGTTGCCCCAGTTCCCCCATCCCCACATCTCTCCCAGTTCCCCCACAGCTGCCTCAGTTTGCCCCCAGTTCCTCCCTACTTCTCCTCAGTTCCCCCCAGTTTCCTCAGTTCTCCCAGTTACCCCATAGTTCCTCCAATTGCCCCATAGTTGCCCCAGTTCCCTCAGCTCCCCCATCCCCACATCTCCCCCAGTTCCCCCACAGCTCCCCCATTTCCCCCAGTTCCCCCATCCTCACATCTCCCCCGGTTGCCCCACAGCTGCCCCAGTTTCTCCAACTCCTCCATCTCCACATTTCCCCATCCCCACATCTCCCTCAGTTCCCCCAGTTCCACACCAATTCCCCCAGTTCCATCGCAGTCCCTTTCTGGGTTCCCTCCCAAACCCCACGACTGCAACATCCCATCCCTGCAGCACCTGCGTGATCCGGGTGAGGAGGTCGAGGGCTCCCTCAGCCAGTTTGGAGATGACACCAAGATGGGTGGGAGTGTGGATCTGATGGAGGGCAGGGGGGGTCTGCAGAGGGACCTGGATCCATGGACCAAGTGCAGGAAGGGTCTGCAGAGGGACTTGGAGAACCTGGATCCATGGGCTGAGACCAAAGGGATGGGGTTCAACCAGGCCAAGTGCTGGTTCCTGCTCTTGGGTCACACCAACCCCAGGCAGCTCCAGGCTTGGGGAAGAGGGGCTGGAAAGGTCCCTGGAGGAGAAGGCCCTGGGGGTGTTGGACACCAGCGGCTGAACAGGAGGCAGCAGTGGCCCAGGTGGGCAAGAAGGCCCCCAGCACCCTGGCTTGGCTCAGCCCTGGGGTGGCAGCAGGAGCAGGGAAGGGATCGTCCCCCTGCACTCAGCACCTGGAATCCTGGGCTCAGGGTTGGGCCCCTCACTCCAAGAAGGCCCTGGAGGGGCTGGAGCGCATGCGGAGAAGGGAGCGGAGCTGGGGAAGGGTCTGGAGAAGAGGGGTTGTGGGAGCGGCTGAGGGCCCTGGGGGGGTTTGGGCTGGAGAAGAGGAGGCTGAGGGGAGACCTCCTGGCTTTCTGCAGCTCCTGGAGAGGAGGTTGTGGTGAGGTGGGTGCTGGGCTCTGCTCCCAAGGGACAGGAGATGGGATGAGAGGGAATGGCCTCAAGGTGCCCCAGGGCAGGGTCAGATTGGACATCAGGAAAAATTCCTCCATGGAAAGAGTTCTCAGGCACTTGAGGAAGCCAGGGAGGTGGTGGAGTCCCCAACCCTGGAGAGGTTCAAAGTTGGTGGATGAGGTGCTCGGGGACTTAGTTTAGGAGGGGACAGGGACGGTTGGACACGATGGTCTCAAAGGTCTTTTCCAGACGGATGACTCTGTGATTCCATGACTTGCATTGGCACCTCAAGCTGAAGCTGAACCCTTGCCCCCCCTGCAGCAATGAGTGGCTGCCACGTGCTGCTGCTGCACCCTTGCACCCTTGGTGCTCCTGCAGCAATGCCCCGCAGCCCCTCCTGCAGCTGCACCAATTCACCCCCTGCATATCGGCCCTTGCTGCATCACCTGCACCAATGCACCTCATGCGTGGCAACCCTTGCCGCAACACCTGCACCACTGCACCTTGCTGTAGAGGCACCCATACAGCCCAGCCCTTACTGCAGCACCTGCACCACTGTCCTCGCTGTAGCTGCTTCTTCGCACCCCTGCAGCACCTGCACCACTGCCCGCTGGCGCTGCCAGCCCTCGCTGCAGCCCTGCACTGCCGCCGAACCCTGTGCCCCCTGGGAGATGCCCTGCGCAAGCGATGGGCGCTGTGTCCCGGCTGCATGGCGCTGCGACAACGAGGACGACTGCGGCGACGGCTCCGACGAGGCCGGTGAGTGATCCACAGCTGGGGGTTCACTGGCCCAGGGCGGGGGTCCCTGAGCCCCATATCCTTGGGGTCTGTGTCCCATAGCAAGGTGTCCTGAGTCCCTCATTGCTGGGGTCTCTGCCTCATGGCAGAGGTCCCTGAGTCTCTGTACCCCATGGCGGGGTCCCTGCCCCATGATAAAGGGATCCCTGCCCCATAGCAAGGATCCCTGACTCTCTCTGCCCCATAGAGAGGGGTCTCTGCCCCATGGTGGAGTTCTGTGTCCCATAGCGAGGGTGTGAGAGTCTCTGTGCCCCACGATGGGGTCTCTGCCCCACAGTGAAGGGTCTTTAAGCGCCAAGTCTGTGGCGTCTGTGCCCCATTGAGAGGGGGTCCCTGCCCCACGGTGAAGCTGATGACTGCCGTGCTGCAGGCTGTGGGCTGCGCTGTGGGGCAGACGAGTTCAGCTGTGCCGTGGGGCGCTGCATCCCAGTGCTGCAGCACTGCGACGGCATCGACAACTGCGGAGATGGGAGCGACGAAGCCTGGTGCCCTGGTGAGCACCGTGGGGCTGGGACAAACAGCTGCCCCATAGCAGCTCCATAGCATCCCCATAGTATCCCTATAGGAACTCCATAGCATCCCCACAGCACCCCATAACAACCCCATAGCATCCCCATAGCATCCCCATAACAACCCCATAGCATCCCCATAGCAACCCCAGAGCATCTCCACATCATCCCCATAGCATCTCCACAGCAACCCCAAAGAAGACACACATCATCCCTACAGCATCCCCACAGCATTTCCATAGCAACCCCACAGCATTCCCATAGCAACCCCATAGCAACCCCACAGCAACCCCACAGTAGCCCCACAGCATCCCCATAGCAACCCCATAGCAACTCCATAGCATCCCCATAGCAACCTCAGAGCATCCCCATAGCAACCCCACAAGCCCACAGCATCCCCACATCTGCCCCCCAGCAGCTCCACATCTGCCCTCAGGTGCCGCCCCCCGCTGCCCCCCCAGCCACGCCCCCTGCCCCGATGGCTCCTGCATCCCTGAGGCCTCTCTCTGCGATGGCGCCACCGACTGCGCCGACGCGTGGGACGAGGCCCCGGCCACCTGCGCCGTCCCGCTGCCCAGCGTGGGGACAACCCGGGCCACCAACGCCTCTGCAGGTGAGGGGGCACCTGGGGACTTGGGGGCACCTGGGACATCCATGGGGGCACCTGAGAGCACGTTGCTCTGTGCCAGGGTGGCACCTGGGACCGTGGTAGCACCTTGGAGAACCATGGTGGCACCTAGGACCTCCGTGGTCTGCATCATGGAGACACCTGGAAGCTCCATGTTCTTCACCATGGTGTCATCTGGGAGCACCATGTTTTGTACCATGGTGGCACCTGCGTCCATGGTAGCACCTTGGGGAATATGGTGACACCTGGAAGCTCCATAATCTGCACCATGGTGGCACCTGGGAGCTCCATGCTCTGCACCAGGATGACACCTGGGACCATGGTGGCACCTTGGAGAACGATGGTGGCAGCTGGAAGCTCCATGTTCTTCACCATCGTGACACCTGGGACCATGGTGGCACCTGGAAGCTCCACGTTCTTCGCCATGGTGGCACCTGGCATGGGTTGGGGAGCGCTGGTACCATGGAGGTGGACACCCCCAGTGATATGCTGTCCCCAGGCTGTGGCCCCCAGGCCCTCTCCTGCGGGGGTGGTGGCTGTGTCCCGCGGCGCTGGCTCTGCGACGGTGAGGCCGATTGTCCCGATGGCAGCGATGAGGTCACCTGCGGCGGTGGCTGTGACCACAGCCATGTCCCCTGCGACAACGGCACCACCTGTGTCCCCTACGACCACCTCTGTGACGGCGTTCACCACTGCCAGGACCTCTCTGACGAGAGCCCTGACCACTGCGGTGAGACACGGGTCCCCCACCCTGGTGACATGAATATGAGATGTTCTTGGAGGTCCCCTGGTGTCCCCAGTCCTGGTGACACCCAACGTGAGATGATCTTGGAGGTCCCTCTGGTGTCCCTGGTCCTGGTGATGCTCTGCATCATGGGAGGCTCTTGGGGTCCCCATCTGCGACGACACCCAACACGATGGAACGGGTGGGACACTCTTCATGGTGACTGTGCCCTGGCCCCACCACAGGCTCCACCACCATCCCCCCCTGCCCGGGTCACTTCATGTGTGATGATGCCGTCTGCCTCAACATCTCGAGGGTCTGCGATGGTGCCATCGATTGTCCCCAGGGCGAGGACGAGCTGGCGTGCGGTGAGGGGGTCCCCACAAGGGGGACACAGGGTCATGGTTGGGGTCTTTCACTCCACCGGGACTATGGCCACCTCACCATGACCACAGCCACCCCACCATGATCACGTCCACCCCACCGTGACCATGGCCATCCCACCGCGACCATGGTCATCCCACCACGACCACTTTCACCCCACCATGACCATGGCTACCTCATGGTGACCATGGCCACCTCACCATAATCATGGCCATCCCACCGTGACCATGGCCACCTCACCATGACCGTGGCCACCCCATCATGACCAGTCACTTCATCATGACCATGGCCACCTCATGATGACCCCACCGTGACCATAGCCACTTCATGGTGACCATGGCCGACTCATCATGACCATGTCCACCTCATGATGACCATGCCCACCCCACCATGACCATGCCCACCTCGTGGTGACCATGTCCACCTCACCGCAATTGTGCACACCCCACCGTGACCATGGCCACCTCAGCATGACAATGGCCACCCCACCATGTCCATGTCCACTGCTCCATGACCATGTCCACCCCAACATGACCACGGCCACCCCACCATGATCTTGCCCACCTCATGATGACCATGTCCACCCCACCATGACCACAGTCACTTCACCATGACCATGGCCACCTCACCATGACCATGGCCACCCCACCATGACCATAGCCACCACTCCATGACCATGACCACACCACCATGATCATGACCACCTCATGATGACCATATCCACCCCATCATGACCACAATCACTTCACCACGACCACGGACATCTCAGGGCGACCACGGCCACCCCACGGTGACCACCCCGTCCTCCCCCCAGCACGGAGGAGCAACCGCACGGGAGGTCCCTGTGCTGAGTTTGACTGCGGAGACGGGGAATGCGTCACCTTCCGCCAGGTACTGGGGGAGGAGAATCCCCCAACCCCTCCAGATGCCACCAACGAGGCGCCCCCGGTGGCCACAGCGCCCCCCCACCCCCGGCCCTTCGCTCCAGCGCGAGGTCCCTTCGGTGCCCTCAGGTGTGCGACGGGGTCGCGGATTGCGGGGCCGAGGCGGGGCCGCCGCGGGACGAGGAGCGCTGCGGGGCGTGGGAGCCCTGGGGTCCGTGGGGCCCCTGCAGCCGCTCGTGCGGGGCCGGGAGACGGCGGAGGTGGCGGCGATGCGGGGCGGGGGGGCGTTGCGGGGGCGCCGCGGAGCAGGAGCAGCCCTGCTTCAGCACCGCCTGCGCGGGTGAGGGGGGACCCGGAGGGGGGGAAAACGGGGGAGGGGGCACCGGGGGGGCGGAGCACCGGGGGCGGGGCATCTGCGGGGCACCGGGGGGGTTGGGGGGGCTCCTGAGGGGGTGGCGGGTTCCCATGTTTGGAGGGGGCGGGACATGGGGGGGGGTCACCGGGGGGGCGAGGCATGGGAGGGTTGGGGGGATCACATGGTTCAGGTGATTTGGAGGTTCCCATGATGTAGGGGGCACCGCGAGGGGGACAGGGAGACACCGGGGATGGGTGCGGCATGCGGGGGGGCTCGGGGGCGCATGGCGGGGAGGGCTCCTGGGGGGGTTGGGGGGTCCTATGGTTGAGGTGATTTGGGGGTTCCCATGGTTGGAAGGGGCACTGCGGGGGGGGGAATGGGGGGGCACCGTGGGGGGGGTGTCAGGTGGAGGTGGGGGGTGGGACCATGGTGGGCACCTCGTTGGGTTTGGGGCTTCCCATGGTTGAGGTGATTTAGGGGATCCCAGGGATCTGGGGGACCCAAGAGCTTCCCATAGTTGGGGCCATCTGGAAGGTTTGGGGTGTCCCATGGTGGGGCCTCCTGGGAGGTTTGGGGGTTCCTATGCTTGAAGCTTCTGGAGGGGTTGGAGGTTCCCATGGTTGGGGTCTCCTGAGGAGTTTGGGGGTTTCTATGGTTGGAGCTGCTGGGACATTTGGGGATTCCCATGGCTGAGGTACTTTTGGGGTTCCCAGGCATCTGGGAGACCCAGGAGTTTCCCATTGTTGGGGCCACCTGGGAGGTTTGGAGTTCCATGGTGCGGCCTCCTGTGGGGTTTGGGGGTTCCTATGGTTGGGGCCTCCACGGGCATTCGGGGGTTCTCCTGGTTGAGGTGATTTGGGGGTTCCCATGGTTGGAGCTTCTGGGGGGTTTAGGGGTTCCTATGGTTGGTGCCTCCTGTGGGATTTGCGGTTCCTCACCTCCAGACCTGCGGGGGGTTTGGGGGTTCCAGGGAGTTTGGGGGTACCCCATGGCTTTGGGGGTCCGCCCACCCTGACATCTGTGTGTCCTATCCCCCCCGGCAGTGGACGGGGCGTGGGGCGAGTGGGGGCCCTGGTCCAACTGCTCAGGGGGCTGTGGGGGGCTGAGGCTGCGGCACCGCCACTGCCGCCCCCCCCAGAACGGAGGGCGCCCCTGCTCCGACCTGCCCGGGACCCCCATCGACACCGGTGGGTGGGAGCTCTGTGCGGCTGGTGGGCTCCATGGATTGGGTGGGCTCCATGGGCTGGTGGGCTCCATGGGCAGGTGGGCTCCAGGGGCTGGTGGGCTCCATGGGTTGTGTCCTCCATAGATTGGGTGTCCTCCTTGGTTTGGGTGGGCTCCATGGTCTGGTGGGCTCCATGGATTGGGTGGGCTTCATGGGCTGGTGGTTTCCATGGGTTGTGTTCTCCATGGGTTGGGTGGGCTCCATGGATTAGGTGTTCTTCGTGGGACGGGAGGTCTCCATGGGGCAGGTGCTCTCCATGGGGCAGGTGGTCTTCACGGGCTCTGCCCCCTCCTCCCCACAGGTCCCTGTGACCTAGGGGGCTGCCCCAACACCTCCAGCTGCCCGGTGGGGCTGCGCCCCTGGCCTTGCGCCCCCTGCCCCGCAGCCTGCACCGACCTCGCCACCGGCACCGCGTGCCACCACCACCCCCCCACACCCTGCGCCCCAGGTGAGCCGGGCTGGACACAAGGTGGGGGTGTGGGGGGCGTGGGCACCATGAGGAACTTCAAGGTGGACCCATCGCCCGTGGCCCATCGCCATGCAGGGTGCTGGTGCCCAGTGGGCCTGGTCCTGGATGCGGTCGGCGGCGGTTGCGTGCAGCGGCGGGAATGTCCCTGCCACGTGGGGGCTCTCAGGGTCCCCCCGGGGCGGGTGGTGAACCTCAACTGCAACCTCTGCACCTGCCTGGAGGGACAGCTGCGCCACTGCCGCCACGACCCTGACTGCACTGGTGGGTGACGGCACAGCCGCCGCACTGGGGACACGGAGAGGGGGTGGGGGTGGTGGTGATGGGACCCGTGGTGACGTGGTGACACCCCCCCCCGTGCCCACAGTGCATTGTGGGTGGTCGGCGTGGTCACCGTGGGGCGAGTGTCCCGGTCCTTGTGGCACCCAGAGCGTCCAGTGGTCCTTCAGGAGCCCCACCAACCCCAGCCGGCGCGGTGCGGGGCGGCGCTGCCGTGGGATCCACCGCAAGGCCCGCAGGTGAGGGGGCACCAGGGGGACCCCCAGGAGCATCCCACCACGCTGGGTGTCACCAAGGGTGGGGACACCAAGGGATCCCCAAGAGCATCCCATGTTGAGTGTCACCAGGGAGGGGGATACCAGAGGGACCTCCAAGAGCATCCAACCATGCTGGGTGTCACAGGGAGGGTGACATCAGGGGGGCCTCCACGAGCATCCCATGTTGGGTGTCACCAGGGATGGGGACACCAAAAGGACCTCCAAGAGTGTCCCACTATACTGAGTGTCCCCAGGGATGGGGACACCAAGAGCATCCCACCACGCTGAACATCACCAGGGATAAGGACACCAGAGAGACGTCCAAGAGCATCCAACCACGCTGGGTGTCACCAAGGGACAGGGACACAGGGGACCCCAATGCTCCCCCCTCTCCCGCAGGTGCCAGGTGGCCCCGTGCCGGCGCTGCCACCACGATGGTCGCGGCCGTGCCCCGGGCGAGCGCTGGCGAGGAGGACCTTGCCGTGTGTGC
This sequence comes from Dromococcyx pavoninus, assembly GCA_033558185.1. Taxonomy (NCBI): domain Eukaryota; kingdom Metazoa; phylum Chordata; class Aves; order Cuculiformes; family Neomorphidae; genus Dromococcyx; species Dromococcyx pavoninus. The sequence continues at coordinate 165,605 of JAUMJL010001202.1, read as the reverse complement.
CAGTGCCTGCCCAGCCTGGAGGTGCAGTGCTCGCCCTACTGTCCCCTCCGCCCCACCGGCTGCGCCCAGGTGAGGGTCAGGGGGGCTCCAGTGGGGGACACAGGGACCCATCCTTGGTGGTGGTGGTGGTGGTGGGGAGGGGCTCTTGGTCAGGGAGTGCAGGGACGGGACGAGAGGGAATGGTTTGAGCTGGAAGAGGGGAGACTGCGGTGAGATTCTGGAGAGAAATAGTGGAACCGGGTGGGCTTTGAGGTCCCCTCCAATTCCGTGGTTCCATGGTTCTCACTTGAGGTCACCCAGGACCCCCAGATCCCCTCTCTGGAGGTGTTCAAGGCCAGATGGGATGAGGCTTTGAGGACCCTGATCCAGTGGGAGGCATCCCTGCCCATGGCAGAGGGTGGAGTTCATGGGTTTGGAGGTCCCTTCCAACTCAACCCATCCCATGGTTCCATGATTCTCACTTGAGGTCACAAGAACCCCCAGGTCCCATCCCTGGAGGTGTTCAAAGCCAGGTCGGGTGGAGCTTTGAGCCCCATGATCCACTGGGAGGTGTCCCTGCCATTCAAGGACAGGTGGGATGAATCTTGGAGCCCCCTGTCCCAGTGGGAGGTGTCCCTGCCCATGGTGGGGTTGGAGCTCATGGGCTTTGAGGTCCCTTCCCCCCCCACCCCACGGTCCCCTGCTGCTGGTGACCCCTCTGCAGGGCCAGGTGCTGGTGGAGGGCCGTGGGGACTCCTGCTGCTACTGTGCCCCGGCAGGTGAGTCTGGGGCAGTGGGCGCCGTGGGGGGTGGTGGTGGGTCCTGTCCCACCACCAATTGTGTGGTTGTAGGTGACAACGACACAGCTGTCCCACCTGCCCGGCCAACCGAGCCCCTGTTGGCTGCACCAACGGAGTCCCCCAGGAGCACCATCCTCACCTTCCCACTGCCCCCCCTGGGTGGTGAGAGAGACCCCCCCACCTGGGGCGGAGGTTGGGGGGCTCGAAGGGTGGAGTAATCGAAACTGGGGACACCAAGATTGGGGGGCACCAAGGTTGGAGGTCCAAGGGTGAGGTCATTGAAACACAGGGCACCAAGGTCGGGGGGCACCAAGGTTGGGGGTCCAAGGGTGGGGTCATTGAAATGGAGGGCACCAAGGTCAAGGAGCACCAAGGTTGGGGGTCCAAGGTGGTGTCACTGAGACCGAGGAGCACCACAGTTGGGTGTCCAAGAGTGGGGTCACTGAGGCTGGGGACACCAAGACTGGGGAAGTGAGGTGGGGGGGTCTAAAATTGGTGGTCACCAAGGTTGGAGGTCCAAGTTTGGGGGTCCAAGAGTGGTGTCACTGAGGCTGGGGACATCAAGGTTGATGGTCACCAAGGTTGGTGGTCCAATGGTGGGATCACTGAGATTGGTGGGCACCAAGAACAGAGGCCTGAAGTTGGTGGCCACCAAGGCTGGAGGTCCAAGGGCAACATCTTTGAGACTGGGGACACCGAGCCTGGAGGGATAGAGACAGAGGGACATCAAGGTTGGTGGGCACCAAAGTTGGGTGTCCACGCAAGCAGCTGTGACACAGGTCCTACATCCCCCCGGCCCCGCTGTCTCACCAGACCCCTGCTACCACCCCCTGGAGGTCTCCTCGCTGCCCGACAGCAGCTTCAGCGCCTCCTCGGCGCAGGATGGGACCCCTGCGCGCGCCGCGCGTCTCCACGGGGGGGAACCCGGCCAGGAGCTGCGGGGCTGGGCCCCCCGCGATGACACCTACACGGCGCTGCTCTCTGACCCCCCCTTCTTGCAGCTGGACCTGCTGGAGCCCACCAACATCACCGGTGGGTTCCTGTCCGCCTTAGGGGGGGTGGTGATGGTGGTGGTGGTGGTGCCGACGCTGTGGTGTCCCCTGGTAGGGGTGATGGTGCAAGGAGCCGGTTCTTCCGACGCCTTTGTCACCGCCTTCCTGCTGGACTTCAGCACCGATGGCACCCACTGGCACCGCTACCGAGAGGTCACCGACGGCCAGATGAAGGACAAGGTGGGCGTTGAGGGGTGCGTGGGGCCGTGGGTGATGGTGGAGGTGTGGGTGATGGTGGAGATGCGGGTGCTCCTGGAGCCATGGGTGGAACTGTGATTGTGCACAGAACCGGGGTGGAGCCATGGGTGGAGCCAAGGGTGGAGCCATGGGTGGAGCCATGGGTGGAGCCATGGGTGCACGTGGAGATCTGGGTGCAGGTGGAGATATGGGTGCAGGTGGAGCCAGGGTGCTCACGGAACCATGGGTGGAGCCATGGTGCTCATGGAGCAATTGGTGCATGAAGAGCCATGGGTGATGTTGGGTGCACATGGAACCATGAGTGGAGCCATGGGTGCTCATGGAGCCATGGCTGCTCATGGAGTCATGGGTGCACACAGATCTATGGGTGGAATCGTGGCTGGAGCCATGGGTGATGGTGGAGCCAAGGGCACTCATGGAGCCAAGGGTGCTCATGGAGCCATGGGTGCTCATGAAGCCATGGGTGAAGCCACGCGTAGAGCCATGGGTGCGCGTGGAGCCAGGGATGGAGTCACAGGTGGAACCATGGGTGGAGCCATGGGTGCAGGTGGAGATAGGGGTGCAGGCGGAGCCAAGAGTGCTCATGGAACCATGGTAGAACCTTGGGTGCACGTGGAGATATGGATGGAGCCATGGGTGCAGGTTGTTTGCACACAGAGCCATGGGTGGAGCCCTGGTTGGACGAGGAGCTGTGGGCACCCACGGGTGCCCACGGGTGCCCAAGGTGCCCATGTCCCACCTCACCAGGTGCTGCCGGGCAGCCAGGACGCAGCGACGCCGGCGCTGGAGCTGCTGCGCCGCATGGTGCAGGCGCGCCACGTGCGCATCCTCCCCCAGGACTTCCACAACCGCATCGTTCTGCGCGTGGAGCTGCTGGGCTGCCCCCCAGGTGTGGGGCGGGGGGACCCCCACCACCATCACCACTCCGCACGGGGAGTCTTCTCCTGCCCACCTCCATCTTCTCCTCCAAGTGGTCCCTGCTCGCCTCACGATGGTGCCGGTGGTGACGACGATGGAGATGGAGACGTCGCCGGCCACGCCGGAGATGGTGCCGGTGCCGGCGCCTGTGGGGACCACGGAGGTGACGATGGAGATGGGCACGGTGCCAGTAACGGTGACAACGCCGGTGACGACGGCGATGGAAACGATGGTGGCGCCACCGCCGGTGGTGACAGAGATGGTGCCGGTGACAGCAACGATGGTGACAGAGACAATGTTGGTGACAATGATGATGCCAGCAACGATACCTGTGGTGATGATGTCACCAGTAACAATGACGTCACCAGTGGAGACGGTGCCAGTGGTGACGCTGCCGATGCCGGTGACAATGGTGACACCGGTGACAGAGAAGATGCCAATGGAGGTGCCAGTAATGATGACGATGCCAGTAACGACGAGAATGACACCACCAGCGGTGGTAACACCACCAGTGGTCATGATGCCATCAGAGACGGTGACACCACCAGTGGTGGTGATGACCCGAGTGACAGTGGTGACCCCGGTGACGGTGACACCATCAGAGACAGTGACACCACCGGTGATAGTGGTGACCCCAGCGACAATGACGCCACCAGTGATGGTGATGATCCCGGTGACGATGGTGACCCCGATGACCTTGTCCCAGGGCTCGTGTGGCCCAGGGCAGCTCCGCTGTGGGGACGGGGGCTGCGTCCCCGAGGGTCCCCGTGGTGCCCGCTGCGACGGCGTCACCGACTGCGGCGATGGCTCCGACGAGGCCGAGTGTGACACCAGGTGTCCCCTCCAGCTGGGCGGAGGAAGAGGGAGGGTCCCACAGATCGAGGAGGAACCCTGAACCCATCTCTGTCTCTTCCAGCCCCCCAAAAGCCAGAGTCCTGGCACCAAGCACCCCACAACCACAGGGATCCTCCAGGAGCACTGAATCCACCACTCCAGGTACCCCAAGGGGCTCTGGGGAGACCTGGAGGGGCCTCTGGGGGGTTCAGTGGGGCTGTTGGGGGGTCCAAGGTTGGGGTTGGGGGGGCCAAGGTTGGGGTTGTGGGGCTGGGAGGGTCAAACTTTGGGGGCACTGAGGCTGGGGGGCACCAGGGCTGGGGGACCAGGGTTGGGGGTCCAAGGGTAGAGGCACTGAGGCTGGGGACACACCAAGGCTGAGGTCACCAAGGTTGGGGGTCCAAGTGTGGTGTCACTGAGACCGGGGGGCACTGAGGCTGGTGGGAATGAGGCTAGGGGTCTGAGGTTGGGGGACACCAAGGTTGGGGGTCACCAAGGCTGGGCGTCCAAAGGTGGTTTTCCCGTGACCCCTCGGTCCATGGGGTCCCTCTGCCCCCCTAGCCTCCTGTGTCCTCTCGCCGTGGGGCGCCTGGGGGCGCTGCAGCAGCTCCTGCGGGTTGGGGGTTGCCCTGCGGCGCCGGGCACTGCCGAGGGGCACCTGTGCCCACCCCCACCTCGAAACCCGCCCCTGCTTCATCAGCGCCTGCCCAGGTACTCGTGCCAGGACCACCATGGGGGAGACCTCATGGGCTGGGAACCCACCATGGGCTGGACCTCATGGATGGGACACCATGGGCTGGGACCACCACCATGGGCTGGGAACCCAGGAGCTGGGTGCACCATGGGCTGGGACACCATGAGTTGGGGCCACCATGGGCTGGGAACTCATGGTTTGGGACCACCATGGGCTGGGAACTCATCATGGGCTGGGACCTCGTGGGCTGGGACCACCATGGGTTGGGAACCCATCATGGGTTGGGACCACCATGGTTTGTAACCTCATGGGCTTGAAACCCACCCTGGGCTGGGACCACCATGGCTTGGGAACCCACCACAGGAGGCTGAGACTCCCCCTGTACCCCCCCAGTCCCGGGCAGTTGGGGGCCCTGGGGGTCCTGGTCCCCCTGTGATGTCCCATGCGGGGGGGGCACCCGGAGTCGCCTGAGGAGCTGCAATGACCCCCCCCAAAAAAATGGGGGGCGACCCTGCCCAGGGGGGGCCCTGGAGACCCAGCCCTGCAACCTCCAGCCCTGTGGGGACGCCCCAGGTATGGGAGCAGGGGGGAGACACATGGGGGGGTGACCATGGGGCGGGGATGAAGACCCCCAGGAATGGGGGGGGCATGGGGTGAGCATGGGGGGGGTCCAGACCCCCACGAATGGGGGGGCATGGGGTGAGCATGGGGGGTGTTTCCAGACTCCCAAGTATGGAGGGGCCATGGGGGGTGAAGACCCCCAAGTATGGGAGAACATGGGGGGAACATTTGTGGAGGGGGGTGACCATGGAGAGCCCCAAATAGGGGGGGCACACATTGGGGAGGTGAAGACCCCAGGTATGGGGGAGACATGGGGGGAACATTTCAGGGGTGATCATGGGGGGGAGTGGAGACCCCCAGATAGCGGGTGGGTGGGGGGGGGGCTTTTTGTAGGGCAAACACTCCATGGGGGGAGTGAAGACCCCAGGTTTGGGGGGACATGGGGGGGGGCATGGGGTGACCATGGGGGGAGTGGAGGCACCCAGATGTGGGGGGGTTATGTGGGGGGGGAGAGGCGGGACACAAGGGGATTGAAGTCCCTCCCCATCCCCCTCACCCCCCCTTCCCCCACAGCCTGCGCCCCCCCGATGGTGTTGGTGGGAGTGGGGGGCTGCGAGGAGGGGGGGCTCCCCCCCTGCCCCCCAACTTGTGGGGACCTGAGCGCCAACAGCTCCTGCGAGAGCCCCTGCCTGGAGGGTGAGGGGGCACCGGGGGGGCCATGGGATGTGGTGGGGCTGGGGGGGGCCATGGGGGTGTTGGGGGGCTGGGAGGGCTCTGTGGGTGTTGAGGGGCTGGGGGGGCCATGGGGGGGCTAATGGGGGGTTCTGTGGGTGTTGGGGGGCTGGGGGGACAGGGGGGTTGGGGGGCTCTATGGATGTTGGGGGGAACATGGGAGGTGGGGGGTTATGGGGAGTTCGTGGGGGGCTGGGGAGGTGGGGGGGCAGGGAGGAAATGGGGGGACTGGGGGGGCGCAGGGGGGGCTTGGGGACACCGTGGTGGCCTCTTGGTGACGGTGGCCACTGGCCCCATCCTGGTGGCCACAGTGACCACTGTGGTCTTGGTGGCCATGGTGACTGTGGTGGCCGTGATGGCCATGGTGGTCTTGGTGGCCATTGTGGTTGTGACAGTCATGGTGGCCATGGTGACCGTGGTGGCTGTGATGGCCATGGTGGTCATGGTGGCCATTGTGGCCATGGTGGCCGTGGTGGTTGTGACAGTCATGGTGGCCATGGTGTTCATGCTGTTCATGGTGGCCATGGTAGCCATGATGGTGATGGTGGCCATAGTGGTTGTGGTGGTCATGCTGTTCGTGGTGACCATGGTGGCTGTGGTGGTTGTGGTGGCCATGATGACCTTGCTGGCCAACGTGTTGTGTGCTGACACCCCCCCCCCCCCGCAGGCTGTCGCTGCCCCCCTGGGCTGTACCTGCAGGGTGGCACCTGTGTCCCCTCCAGCCATTGCCACTGCCACCTGCCCGGCGGGCACCGCCTGCCCGGGGAGAACTTCACGCATGGCTGCCAACGCTGGTGAGCACCAATCTGGGACCCCCAGCCCCGGTGACACCACCGTGGACCCCCCCCAACCTTGGTGCTCCCCCGACCTTGGTGCCCCCCAACCTCAGACTCCCAACTTTGGTGCCCCTCAACCTTGTTGCCCCCCAGCCTTTGTGGCCCCCAACCTTGGTGACCCCTAATTTTGGTGACCCCCAGCCTTGGTGTCCCTCAAACTTGGTGCCCCCCAACATCAGACTCCCAACATTTATGACCCCCAGTCCTGGTGACCTTCAGTCTTGGTGCCCCCCAACTTCAGAACTCCAACCTTGGTGACCCCCCCCCAACCCTGGTGACCCCCAGCTTCAGAACCTCAGTCTTGGTGTCCCCCAACATTGATTTCCCCCAGCACTGGTGTCCCTCAGCCTTGGTGTCGCCCACCCTCGGTGTCCCCCACCCTCAATCCCCCCAACCTTGAGCACCCCCAACCTTGGTGCCCTCCAACCTTCGTGCCCCCTGCCTGCCCCTGACTCGGTGCCCGTGCCCAGTGTGTGTCAGGACGGGGCGGTGACATGTGACGATGCGGCCTGCGCCGTGGACTGTGCTTGGTCTGCGTGGTCAGCGTGGACCCGATGTGACAGTGGCTGTGGCGCAGGGATGCAGGAGAGGTTCAGGTGGGGGGCTCCGGGGGGTTCCTGTCCTATGGTGGTGGCGGTGGTGGGTTCTCCCCATGGAGGTGGTGGCCCATGGCTTCTCCCCAGGTCGCCGTCCAACCCTGCGGCAGCTGCCGGAGGAGCCCCTTGCGCGGGGCCGGATCGGGAACAGCGCGAGTGTCACCAGCCCTGCAGCACCGGTTGGTGCCACTGCTGGCACCGGGGACCTGGGGGGGGCAGCCCTGGGGACACAGGGGGACATGAGGTGTCGTGGGGTGACGTGGGGTGCAACGGGTGCCACACAATGCAGAGCCATAAGATGCGGTGCCATGAGGTGCCATGTGGTGCCGTGCTGTCCCGGGCAGCTCAGGGCCTGCGTTGGCCCAGGTGGCCAAGGAGGCCCCCAGCACCCTGGCTTGGCTGAGCCCTGGGGTGGCAGCAGGAGCAGGGCAGGGATCGTCCCCCTGCACTGGGCGCTGGGGAGGCCACCCCTGGAATCCTGGGCTTAGGGTTGGGCCCCTCACTCCAAAAAGGCCCTGGAGGGGCTGGAGCGCGTGCGGAGAAGGGAGCGGAGCTGGGGAAGGGTCTGGAGAAGAGGGGTTGTGGGAGCGGCTGAGGGCCCTGGGGCTGTTTAGGCTGGAGAAGAGGAGGCTGAGGGGAGACCTCCTGGCTCTCTGCAGCTCCTGGAGAGGAGGTTGTGGGGAGGTGGGTGCTGGGCTCTGCTCCCAAGGGACAGGAGATGGGATGAGAGGGAATGACCTCAAGGTGCCCCAAGGCAGGGTCAGATTGGACATCAGGAAATATTCCTTAATGGAAAGGGTTCTCGGGAACTGGAAGTTCCCAGGGAGGTGGTGGATTCCCCATCCCTGGAGGGGTTCAAAGCCGGGCAGATGAGGTGCTCGGGGACTTGGTTTAGGAGGGGACAGGGACGGTTGGACTCGATGGTCTCGGAGGTCTTTCCCCACCGGATCATTCCACGGTTCCACGCTCCCACGCCGCGCAGTCCACGCAGCGCCGTGCGGCGGCAGTGCCGGGTGTTGCGGTGCCAGCAGGAGCCCGCAGCCGCCCCGCAGCCGCCCCACGGCGCTGTCCCTCCCGCAGCGGCTCCGTGGGGTGCGTGGGCGCCGTGGGGCGCGTGGGGTCCGTGCAGCGCCTCGTGCGGGGGCGGCGAGCGGCGGCGGGGGCGGCGCTGCCAGCGGGGTCCCTGTGCGGGGCGGCAACTGCAGAGCCAGATGTGCAACAGCCACGCCTGCCGCGGTGAGCCCGCCCCATAGCGCCCCACAGCCCGCCCCACTGCACCCCGTAGTCTGCCCCATAGCCCGCACCATAGCCCGTCCTGTAGCGCCCCATAGCCTGCCCCGTAGCGCCCCACAGCCCGCCCCATAGCCCACCCCATAGCGCCCCGTAGCCCGCCCCATAGCGCCCAATAGCACCCCATAGCGCACTCCATAGTGCCCCATAGCCTGTGCCATAGTGCCCCGAAGCCTGCCCAAAGTGCCCCATTGCCTACCCCATAGCCTGTCCCATCGATCTGACCCTTACCCCTGCCCCACATGACCCCCCCGTGCCCCCCAGACGCCGGCTGCCCCCCAGGCCGCCAGTTCCGCGAGTGCCGGGGGGGCTCCGAGTGCCCCTTCAACTGCGCCCACTTGGGGGGCAGTGAGAGCTGCGAGCCAGGGGGGTGTCGGGAGGGCTGCCTGTGCCCCCCGGGGGCGCTGCTGCACCGGGGCACCTGCCTGCAGGTGAGACACCCCCCCCCCAAATTGGGACCCCACCTCAGGCGGCTTTGGGGGGCTGGAACCCCACGCGGGGGTGTTTGAGGGGGCTTTTGGGGGGACAAATGGTGCTGGCCCCCCCCCCGGGGTAGTTTGGGGTGGGAGCTGGGACCCACCCGGGCGTATTTGGGAAGGAGGGTGAGAGGGAATGTTGGGACTCCACCCTTGGGCAGTTTGGGACGGGGGTAGGGTTGTAAACCCCATCTGGGGCTGTTTGAGGGGCTTTTGGGGGGGCAGAGGGTGCTGGGACCCCCCGGACTTGGACCAGTTTGGGAAGAGGCAGGGGATGCTGGGACACCTCTCGGGGCAGTTTGGGGCTCATCCTGGGGCAGTTTGGGGGTGCTGAGAACCTCCTGTGGGAGTGTTTTGGGGGGCCTTTGCAGGGGGCAGGGGGTGCTGGGACCCCCCTCAGAGCTGTTTTGGGAGTACAGAAGGTGCTGGACCCCCCCTTCCGGCCAGTCTTGGGGGACTGGGACCCCACCCGGGGTGTTTGGGGAAGGGCGTGGGTTCTTCTTGAGGTGGTGGTGGTGGGTCCTTGGGACCATGGGGGTTCCTTAGGTCCGTGGGGGCTCCTTGGGACCATGGGGGCTCCTTGGGGCCATGGGGTCTCCCCGGGGTGGTGGGTCCTCCCTGGCCATGGGTTCTCCCTGGCCATGGCACAGGAGTGTCCGTGCGAGTTGACACCGAAGCTGCTGCGAGAGCTCCACAACGGCCCCGCTGCCACCCTGGGACCCCCCAGCCCGGACCCTCACCTGGAACCGGGCCAGGAGGTGCCACCAGGGACCACCATCCATGGTGCCTGCGGCAACTGGTGAGCAACCAGCACCCACCACTTAAAATCCACTGCCCGCCGCCTGGTGCCCATCACCCATCACCCACAGTCCCTTCCCACCACCCAGAACCAACCACCCACCACCCAGAACCTATTACCCAGAACCCACCACCCAGAACCTATTACCCAGAACCCACCACCCAGAACCCATTACCCAGAACCCACCACCCATTGCCCACTACCTAGAACCCACCACCCACCACCCAGAACCTATTACCCAGAACCCACCACCCAGAACCCGTCACCCAGCACCCATCTCCCAGCACCCAGCACCCATCAGCACCACCCAGAACCCATCTCCCAGCACCCATCAGCACCACCCAGCGCCTGCCTCCTCCTGGCCCCTCTTCCTGTCCCAGCTCCTGTGTCCACGGACGGTTCCTCTGCTCGTCCTGGGGTTGTCCTCGGGACGGGGAGTGGGGGCCCTGGGGGCCCTGGAGCCCCTGCTCGCCCACCTGCGGGGGGTTGGGCGCCAGGACCCGGTGGCGAGGCTGCTCCAGCCCCTCCCCCACCCACGGGGGGCATGACTGCGAGGGACCCCGGAGTGAGAGCACCTTCTGCCAGAGCCCCCTCTGCCCCGGTGGGTCACGGTTCCACCCACACCCCATGCCATCCCATGCCATCCCATCCCATCCCATCCCATCCCATGCCATGCCATGCCATGCCATGCCATGCCATGCCATGCCATCCCATCCCATCCCATCCCATCCCATCCCATCCCCATCCCCATCCCCATCTCGGGGGGGTTTGGAGGTGTCACCACCCCTGCTCCTCCCCGCAGTAGTTGCCCCCTCCACGCTGGAGCCCTCCCCCCCATCTCCAGGTGAGAAGACGCTGCTTTGGGACTCCCTGTTGGGGGTCTCCGGGATGGGAGGCCCCTGGGTGACCCTGCTGACGGGTCCCATTCCTATCCCCTTGCTGTGCTGTGGATCCCAGCCCCATCTCCATCACCTTCATTATCTCCATCACCTCCATCCCACCTCCATCTCCACCACCACCATCTCCATCCCATCCCCATCTCTAAGGGGACTGGGTGTGTCACCGCCCTTGCTCTTCCCCCACAGTGATGACCACCCCCACAGTGATGACCACCCCCACGCTGGAGCCCAGCCCTACCACCCCAGGTGAGACCACGCTGCTATGGGACTCCCTATTCCTTCAGCTTCATTGTTCCATATCCATCATCTCCAGCCCTATCTCCAGCCCCATCTCCAGCCCCATCTCCAGCCCCAACTGCATCACCTCCATCTCCGTAATTTCCATTGTCTCCATCCCCATCCCCATCATGTCCATCTCGGTCACTGTCCCCATCCCCATCTCCATCATCTCCACCTCCATCCCTGTCCCCATCTCCACCTCCATCCCCATTCCCATCTCCACCTCCACCTCCACCTCCACCTCATCTCCATCCCCAACTCCCTCTCCATCCCCTCCATCCCATCTGGCCCACAGGCCCGTGGGTCCCACACCCCACCCCAGTGGGGGCTGGACCCCCCCGGGACGTGGGTGCTGGGAGGTTTGGGGTGTCACTATGTTTGCTTCTCTCCCCGCAGTGGTGGTCACCTCCACGCTGGAGCCCAGCCCCACCACCCCAGGTGAGGGAACACTTCGGGACCCCCTAATTCTTCATCTCCATCTCCGTCATCTCCATTTCTATCATCTCCATCTCTGTTCCCATCTCCATCATCTTCATCTCCATCCTGATCTCCATCCCCATCCTCTCCATCTCCATCCTTACCATCCCCATCTTCATCTCCATCATCTCCATATCCCTGCCCATCATCTCCATCATCTCCATCACCTCCGTCATCTCCATCATCTCCATCTCTGGGGGGTTTGGGGGTGTCACCATGTTTGCTTCTCCCCTGACAGTGGTGGCCACCCCCACACTGGAACCCACCCCTTCCATCCCAGGTGAGGGGCCACTGCTTCGAGACCTTCCATTCCCATCATCTCCATTCCCATTATCCTCATCTCCATCACCATTTGCATCCCAAATCCCATCTCCACCATCTCCCTCACGCCTATCTCAATCTCCACCATCTCCATCTCTGTCATCCCCATCTCCGTAATTTCCATCATCTGCATCTCCATCATCCCCATCCTCATCTCTGTTATCTCCATCATCCTCATTTCCATCTTTATCATCCCCATCTCCATCATCTTCATTCCCATCTCCACCTCCATCACCTCTGTATCCATCACCTCCATCTCCATCTCCGTCTCCATTCACATTCCAATCCGCATCTCCATCATCTCCATCTCTGTCATCTCCACCATCTCCATCACTTCCACCTCCATAATTTCCATCACCTGCATCTCCATCTCTATCATCTCCATCCCCATCATCTCCACCTCCATCCCCATGCTCATCATCTCCATCATCTTCACCTCCATCTCCATCCCCGTTTCCATCTCCAACATCTCCATCCCCATCATCTCCACCTCCATCTCCATTTTCATCTCCAAAATCTCCATCTCCATCATCTCCATCTCCATGTCCACCTCCAACATCTCCATCTCCATTTCCACCTCCAACATCTCCATCCCCATCATCTCCATCTCCATCTCCATCTCCAACATCTCCATCCCCATTCTCATCCCCATCATCTCCACCTGCATCTCCATCCCCATCATCCCCATCATCTCCATCTCCTCCCCCTTCCCCTGCCCCACGCCGCCACGGACCCCACCCTCCTCACTTGGGGGGGCCCTCCAGGATCTGAGGAGGACGAGGAGGGCTTTGGCCCGTGGTCGCCGTGGTCCTCCTGCTCGCGGAGCTGCACAGTCCCCGAGGCCCCGGCCACCAAGAGCCGCAGCCGCAGCTGCAGCCGCCGCGGGGGCTGCACCGGGGAGGGGACGCAAAGGGAACCCTGCAACCTGCCCCACTGCGCTGGTGGGTTGGGGGGCTGCCCCACCTCTCTAAGGGGCTGAGGGTCCCTACCCCACGTCTCCGGGTGGTTGGGGGCTCACATAGAGGTTGGGGGGGGACTCGTATGGGGGATGGGGTGTTACACTGGAGGGGTCTCTGCCCCGCTGCTCAAAGAGGGGCTGGAGTGGGGGGGTCCCATGGATGCTGGTGGGGCTCTGGGGAGGCCGTGGTGGAGGTCTCACCCCATGCCCCCCCAGCCCCCCCTGTGTCACAGTGAGGCCTGAGCGTGGGGGCCCTGAGGGGGGGCTCTGGGAGTGGGGGGGGTCACATTGAGGTGGCTCATTGAGGAGTCACATGGGGGCTGGAGGGGTCACATAGGAGTTGGGGGTCTCATATGGGGGGGGGGGCCATAGGGTCTGGGGGGACCATGGGGTTACCAGTCTGGGGGTCTTCCTATGGGTTGGGGAGTGCTCGTATGAGGGGGCTCCTATGGTGTCTGGAGGTGCTCATATTCGGGTCTGGGGAGGGTCCCATAGAGTGGGGGGGTCTCTGGGGGGCCCTGGGGTTACCAGGTTTGGGGGGGCTCCCATAGGAGCTGGGAGGGGCTCTGGGGGGGTCTCCCATGGTACCTCGGGGGCCTCACATTGGGGTCTCAGGGAGGTCTCTGCCCCACTGCTCACAGAGGGGCCGGAGTGGGGGGGGTCCCACAGGGGCTGGGGATGGCTGTGGGGGGGCCGTGGTGGGGGTCTCACCCCCTGCCCCCCCCAGCCCCCCTGTGTGACAGCGAGGCCTGTGCCGGCCGTGCCTGCTCCTGGGGGCCCTGGGGGCCATGGGGGGGCTGCAGCCGCAGCTGTGGGGGGGGCCTGCAGCTCCGCCTCCGTGCCTACACCCCCCCCGGGCCGGGGGGCTCTTGGTGCCCCCACATCCACAGCGACCACCGTGAGCAGCGCCCCTGTGGCCTGAGGCCCTGCACAGGTGAGGGGTGGGGGGGCATGGAGGGGGGAAATTTGGGAATGGGGGGGAACTGGGGGGTGGGGGGCAGCGGGGGCAATTGGAGGGGCTTGGGAAGTTGGGGGCAATTGGGGGGCAGTTGGGAGGTGTGGGGGTGGGAGTTGAGGGGCAATCGGGGGTATGGGGGGTGGGAGGTATGGGGGCGATTGGGGGGGTGGAGGTATGGGGGGCATGTGGGGGGGATTGGAGGTATGTGGGGGTGGGAGTTATGGGGGGCATTTGGGGGAATTGGGGGGTATGGGGGGCAATTGGGGGGTGAGAGTTATGGAGGCAATTGGGGGGTGGGAGTTATGTGGGGCAACTGGGGGGTGGGGGGATTGGGGGTAAGGGGGGTGCTGTATGAGTTTGGGGGTGTCAGTGTCCCCCCCGCCCCCTCCCCAGCTGACGGCTCCTGGTCCCCCTGGTCCCCCTGGTCGCGCTGTGACCGCCCGTGCGGGGGGGGGCGGTCCGTGCGCACCCGCTCCTGCACCAGACCCCCCCCAAAGAACGGGGGGCGACCCTGTCCGGGCGAGGGGCTCCTGCTGCGCCCCTGCAACACCCAGCCCTGCGGTACAGGGGGATCCGAGGAGGGAGGGCTTGGGGGTTTAGGGGGGCTGAGAGGGGTTTGGGGGGACATGGGGGATTAGGGGACATTGGGGGATGCGGAGGGCAAGGGGGGGCTGGCGGGGTGTGGGGAGTTTGGGGGGCTGGGGGGATATGGGGGGGATTGAGATTTGGGGAGGGCTTGGGGGCCACGGAGGGATTGGGGGTTTGGGGGGCTGGAGGGGATTTTGGGGATTGGAGAGACATGGGGGACGGGGGGGTGGGGAGTTCGGAGGGTTGAGGGGCTGGAGGAGGGGTTATGGGGGAGCATGGGAGGCACTGAGGTTTGGAGGGGCTTAGGACTATGGGGGGGCCATGGAAATTTGGGGGGCATGGGGGACTTAGGGGCCCTTGGGGACTGAGGGGGTATGGGGGCTTGGGGGGGCTGTGGGGGGCGTGGGAGCTTGAGGGGCTTGGGGGGTCGTGTGGGGATTGGGGGACTTGGAGGGGAGCATGGGAGGATGGGGGGAGATGGGGGACACTGAAGGGTGGGGGGACATGGAGGGGCCATGGAGAGATCGGGGATTTTATTGGGGCTGAGAGGGTACTGGGGGGTCACTTGGTGGCACTGGGGGGCACTGGGATCATGGGGGGCACTGGAGGACTTGGGGAGTTTCTGGGGGGCATTGGGGGGGCATCACTAGGGGGGGGACACTGAGGGCACTGGGGGTGATGCTTCTGTGTGTCCCCCCCCCCCGCAAGATGGGCTCTGCCCCCCGGGGCAGGTACCCGTGCCCTGCGCCACGCGCTGCCCACGCCGCTGCAGCGACCTCGGAGAGGGCAGGGCCTGCGTCCCCAACGAGCCTTGCACCCCCGGCTGCCGCTGCCCCAACGGTGAGGGGTGGGGGGGGGCGGCGCGGGGGCACACGGGGGCACGCATGCACACACGTGCAGACACGCACACTCTCGCGTGTGCTGGTGTGTGCATGGACACAGGCACTGCTGCAGCTGAATGTGCATGCACACACCTGCAATGGTTTAGATACACACATGTGGGCGTGCATGCACGTGCACAGACACACGTGCATGCACCTGCATGCACGCACCGGCACATGCAGAAATGCACGGGCACGCATGGACACAGCCACAGGCCTCAATGTGCACGCGTGCACACACTGGCCCATGCACACACGTGCACACTGGGACATGCGTTATTTCATATGCACACGCCTATAACACACCTACACACATGCACATGCATGTGCTTGCACATGCACAAATGATCACACGTGCACTCACACGCATGCACAATGGCAGGTGCACACGTGTGCATACATGCACACACGTGCACACTTGCAGGTGCATGTGCACAAATCCATGTCCATTCATGCACATGCGCATTCAGAAGTGACCACACACGCACACACATGCACAATTATAGATCCACACGTGTGCACACGCACTATAGCAGCTGCGCATACATGGATACACACGTGTGTGTGCACCTGCAGGCATGCACATGGATGTGCATTAATGAACACACATGGGTACACACATACAGAACTGCAAGTGCACATGTATGCACACACATTTGACCACAGGCCTAATTGCAGGTGCACATGCATGCACACACGTGCACTCTTGCAGATGTACACACAGGGACAATTACAGGTGCGCATGCATGCACATGCACTCATGCACACGCACTCATGCACACACGTGGACACACACATGCACAGTTGCAAATGCATGTGCATGCACACGCATGCACACTTGCAGGTATGTGCACATGCACACAAATCCATGTGCACGCATACACATGCACACACATATGCACAATTGTATATGCACGTGCATGCACTGTTACAGGTGCAGGTGTACACACATGCACAATTGCAGGTGCACACACCCACCCCCAAATGCAGCTGCGTTCATGCACACACACATGCATAAATGCACACACATTCACAATTGCAGGTGCACACGCCTATGCACACATGCACAATTACAGGTGCACACATGTGCACACACATGTACACTATTGCAGATGCACACGCATGTGTACACATGCACACACATGCACAATTACAGGTGCACCACTCATGTACAATATTGCAGTTGCACACGCATGCACACACATGCACAATTACAGGTGCACACGCCTATGCACACATGCAAAATTACAGGTGCACACGTGTGTATGCACATGTACACTATTGCAGATGCACACGCATGTGTACATATGGACACACATGCACAATTACAGGTGCACATGTGTGCACACACATGTACACTATTGCAGATGCACACGTGTGCACACATGCACAATTACAGATGCACACGTGCACACTTCCAGCCGCACACAGCCGCACACGGGTGCGTGGCGTGACCCCGCGCCCTGACCTGCTGTGCCCGCAGGGACGCTGGAGCAGGACGCACGCTGCGTGCCCCCCGCACACTGCGAGTGCACGGACCTGCGGGGGCGCAGCTGGGAGCCCGGCAGCCGCCCCCACCTGCGCTGCAGCTCCTGCCTCTGCAGTCAGGGCCGCCTGCGCTGCCGCCGCACCTGCAGCCCCTGCGCCTGGAGCCGCTGGAGCCGCTGGGGACCCTGCAGCGTCACCTGCGGGCGCGGCACGCAGCACCGCTACAGGTGGCACGGTGCCGGGGGACGCGGGGGGAGGAGGGCACGTGGGGACGCCCGCGGTGTCAGGGGGACGCGGCACGCAGGGGGCGCGGGTGGCACCCAGGGGACGCGGGTGACGCTTGGGGACACGCGGAGTGTCGTGGGGACACAGCACCCGGGGAACACAGGTGGCACCAGAGGACACGGAGGATGATGCGTGGCCACCAGGGGGCACAAATGGCACTGGGGACACGCGTGGCAATATGGGGGCGCAACGCTCAGGGGACACAGGTGGCACCCGGGGGGACGCAGGTGGCACCAGAGAACACATGTGGCAACCTGGGTACGTGCTGGGCACTTGGGGACACACGTGGTATCACAGGGACGCAGCACCCAGGGAACACAGGTGACACCGGGGGACATGGGGGGCACTTAGGGACACAGCAGGTAAGGGACACAGGTGGCACCAACAGGACACAGAGGGTGACACATTGGCACCAGGTGGACACTGATGGCACTGGGGACACAGGTGGCAACTAGGTGGACAGGGATGGCACTTGGGGACACCTGTGGCATCGTGGGGACACAGCACCCAGGGGACACAGGTGGCACTTGGGGACACCTGTGGCATCGCGGGGACACAGATGGCACTGAGGACACAGATGGCACTTGAGGACAACGTGTAGCATTGCGGGGACACAGCACCCAGGGAACACAGGTAGCACTGGGGACACACATGGCATTACAGGGACGTGTGTGTGGTGTCATGGGGACACTACAGCCAAGGGACACAGGTGGCACGTGTGGTAACCAGGGGACACGCATGGCACTGAAGACACAGGTGTCATTGGGGACATTCAGGGTACTGGGGACACATGTGGCGTCACGGGGGACACAACCCAGGGGACACAGATGGCACCTGGGGGACACTCAGGACACCCAGGGGACCCAGATGGAATCTAGGGGAGGTGGCACCCAGGGGAAACAGAGGGTGACACATGACACAGGGACACAGATGGCACCCAGGGGACACAGAGAGTGACACCTGGCACCCAGGGGACACAGGTGGCACTGAGGTGACACAGGTGCCACTCCCCGGCGGTCGGTGACCCCCTTGTTCCCTCAGGAGCCGCATCCCGGAGTTCGGGGACACCTTGTGTGAGGGGACCGAGGAGCAGAGCCGGGGCTGCACTCCCGGGCCCTGCCCCCCCCTCTGCCTCCATGGGGACACCCAGAAGGCCCTGGGTGACCAGTGGCCACTGGACCCCTGCCAGCACTGGTCAGTGTGGGGACATCGGGACGAATGGGTGGTGGTGGGGGACCCGATAGCGGGGGACCCGGCCCCCCAAAGCCACCGCCTGGTGTCCCCACAGTTCCTGCACCCCTGAGGGCACCCAGTGCCGCCGCGTCCCCTGCGACCGTGAGTGAACTTCAGCGTGGTGGCCACTACGCTCGGGGGCACCAAGGGACAGGGGCACGGGCACCACAGGGGGCCCTGGTGGCCACCAGGACGATGAACACCCCCAGACACTCCCCCTCTCCCCCAAAGCCTGGGAGGTCCCTGCAAAGCCCATGGGACCCCCGGATCTTGGAGGAGGACGTGGGATGGAGGGGACCCTGGGTACCACAATGGCTTTGGGAAGGCCCGGGGAAGGTGGGATGGAGGTTGGAAGGTGGGACAATTGCGGGAGTGGTGGACCAGGGGAAGGGGGGGCGATGGGACGGGGGAGTGGGTAGGAGATTGGGGGGGGGGGACACACGGAGTGATGGTGGGACGGTGAGTGGGTGGGTGGGGGCAGGGGGGGATGAGGAGGGGGGAATGAGGAGATGAGGGGATGAGGTGGGGGGATGGTGGGGTGCGGGTGGGGATGGAACAGGGGCGGGGGGCCAGCAGGTCCTCTGTCCCCCCTAGCCTGTCCCCCCGGCGAGCGCTGGCAGGAGCCCGAGGAGCCGCCCGGCTGCGAGAGGACCTGCCGGGACCTGTCCGGGCCACCAGCCCCGTGCCGGGGGTCCCAGGCCGTGCCCCCCCGGCCCCGCTGCTCCTGCCGGCCCGGCCGGTACCGCAGCACCTCCGGCCGCTGCGTGAGCCCCGCCCTCTGCGAGTGCTGGAGCGGCGGGACCGCGCGAGAGGTGCGGGCAGGGGGGAACCCCCCTTTGGGCTGCCCTTCACGTCTTGGGGTTCTGCTCCTGTTGGGGTTCTCCTCGCATTGAGGTGCCCCTCATGTTGCGGTTCTCCTGGTGTTGGGGTGCCCTTCATGTCTTGGGGAGTCCCTCTTGTTGGGGTGCCCTTCATGCCTTAGGGTGCTCCTCGCACTGGGGTGCCCTTCATGTCTTAGGGACCCCTCCTGTTGGGGGGGCCCTTCATGTCTTGGGGTTCTGCTCCCGTTGGGGTTCTCACATTGGGGTGCCCTTCATGTCTTGGGGGACCCCTCCTGTTGGGATGCCCTTCATGTCTTGGGGTTCTGCTCTTGTTGGGGTTCCCCTTGCATTGGGGTGCCCCTCCTGTTGGGGTGCCCTTCATGTCTCGGGGTTCTGCTCCTGTTGGGGTTTTCTCCTCTTGGGGTTCTCCTCGTGTTGAAGTGCCCTTCATGTCTTGGGGTTCTCCTCACATTGGGGTGCCCCTCATGTTGGGATGCCCCTTGCATGGGTGCCTCTCATTTTTGGGGTGCCCTTCATGTCTAAGGTTGCTGCTCATGTTAGGGTGCCCCTCATGTGGAGAAACCCCTCATTTTTGGGGTGCCCCTCATTTGTGGAGAGCCCTTTATTTTTGGGGTGCTCTTCATTTCTGCTGAGATATGGGGATGTCCTTCATGTTGAGGTGCTCCTCATTTTTGGGGTACTCCTCATTTTGTGGGTGCCCCCAATTTTTTGGGGGTACTTCATGTGGGGAGCCCCTAATTTTTTGGGGTGCCCCCCATGTGTCCCCACCCCTCCTTTTCCAGGCTGGCAGCGAGTGGCAGGAGGGGTGCGAGCAGTGTCGCTGCATCAACGGGACAGTTGCCTGCGCCCCCCCCTGCACCCCCATATCCTGTCCTGAGGTGTGAGGGGCAATGGGGGGGGGGGAAGACTTATGGGGGGGTCACTGATGGGGGAGTGGATCTCATGGGGATCTCTCATGGGGGGTCATTTATGGGCAGGAGTCACTTACTGGGGGTCTCTCATGGAGGGGGGTCTCTCATGGAGGGTCTCTCCTGGGGGGGTGTCTCTTGTGCGGGGTCCCTCATGGGGAGTCTCTCATGGGAGTGTCTCATGGGGTCTCTCATGGGGGGGGTCCCTTACGGGGGTCCCTTATGGGGGCCTCTCATTGGGGTCTTGTGGACGAGGGTCGCTTATGGGGGCATCTCATGGGGGTCCGTCATGGAGGTCTCTTATGGGGGGTCTCATGGGGGGGGCACTCATGGGGGTCTCTCATTGGGGAGAGAGGCCTTATGGGGGGGTTATTTATGGGGAGGGATCACTTATAGGGGGGAGGTCTCAGTGGTCACTCATGGGGGGGGTCATTCATAGGAAGGGGTCTCTCACAGGAGTTTCATAGAGGGATAATTTATGGGGAGGGGTCTGTCGTGGGGGGGTCAGTTATGGGGGGGGGTTCCAGTGTGGGGGGTCTCTCACAGGGGGAATCCAATGGGCAGGGGTCCCTCACGGGGGTCGCTCAGAGGGGTCTCATGGGGGGGGGGCTTTCATGGGAGGGTCTCTCATGATTGGAGGGTCTCTCACGGGGAAGGATCTCCAATGGGGGGGGCACAATTGAGGAGGGGGCACAAGTTGGGGGGGGGTCAAACGTGCAGCGGGGCCTGCACAAGCCCAAGGTCTGAGGCCTCCGTCTTGCTCAGGGCACGGTGAAGGTGCAAGAGGTGGGCAGCTGCTGCCCCGTGTGCCGCCACGAGGTGCCAGGTAGGGGTCCCTGCACACCAAGAGTGGGGCTGGGACCCCCTGGGACCCCCCAGCTTCACCCCGCACATTGAACAGGAGACGGTGTCATGGGGGGGAGGGAGGGAAGGAGAGGCTGCAGCGTGTGGGGAGGGGGCAAGGGGGGGGCACTGGTGGGGAGGGGGGGACTTAAGGGGAGGGGCTCATGGAGAGGGGGCATTGGTGGGAGGGGGCACTGGTGGGGAGGGGACACTCGTGGGGGTACACTGAAGGGTGTCTCTCATGGGGGTCTCGTGTGGGTCCCATGGGTTTTACGTGGAGTCTCATGGGGGTCTCCCCGCAGAACCCCCCCTCCCCTCGTGCCGCCGCCTCACGGAGCTGCGCACCATCGCCAAGGGCCCCTGCACCCTGCGTGACGTCGAGGTGGCCTTCTGCGCTGGGCACTGCAGCTCCCACACGGCTGTCAGTGCCGAGGTCAGTGCACATGGCTGCAGCTACACCCCTGCAGCACCCACGCAGCACCCCTGCAGCCCAGCACCACCCGTCCCCCCTGTGCAGCCCCCTACATCTCCATGCAGCCCCCTCCAACGCACGTGCAGCCACGACGCAGTGTCCCTACAGCTCCCTGAAGCAGCCATGCAGCACCCCATGCACTGTCCCTGCAGCACCAATTCTACTCCCATGCAGCACACACACCCCCTGCACCCACCCACCCAGCTCCCATGCATCCACCCCTGCAGGGTCTGCACGCCATAAATGCAGCACCTGTGTAGGTGCCCCCCCCCCCCCCCGCACAGCACCTGTACAGGGTCAGTGCTGCACCCGTGCATCTCAGCGTGCCTCACCTGTGCAGCTCCCATGCATGCATCGCACTGTGGCAGTGCATGTGTGGGCATGCGTGAAGCTGCAGCTGATGCAGTGTCCCCATGCAGCACCCATGCATCCCACATGCAGCACCTGGGGCATGCGGGGAGTGCAGACATAGGGCTGCAGGTGCAGCAGCCCCCATGCAGCCCCGCTGCATGCTCTCCCGGCACAGGAGCCGTACCTGCAGAGCGTCTGTGAGTGCTGCAGTTACCGCCTGGACCCCGAGACCCCCGTGCAGGAGCTGCAGCTGCCCTGCCCTGATGGCCGCACTGAGCGCATGCTGCTGCCCCTCATCCACAGCTGCCAGTGCAGCAGCTGCCAGGGTGAGTGAAGGGAGGGGGGGCAACACCATGGGTGAACCCCCTGCATGGCTGCGGGTGTAGCATTCCGAGCTGCATGCACTTCTGCCTGCAGCTCCTGCTGCTCCTGCAACCTCACTGCCACCACCCTCAATGCCTGCAGCCCCTGCAGCTCTTGCTGCCACACTCCCTGTAGCCCCTGCTGCTCCTGCAACCCCACTGCCTGCAGCTCCAATGCCTGCAGCCCCTGCTGCCCCACTCCCCGCAGCCCCTGCAACTTCACTGCCTGCAGCACCACCGCCTGCAGCTCCTGCTGCCCCAACACCTGCAGCCCCTGCAGCTCCTGCAGCTCCAGTTGCCACAAACACCTGCAGCTTCTGCTGCTTCTGCTGCTCCTGTAGCCCCACTGCCTGCAGTTCCCCTGCTGTTGTGGGAGAGGTGCAGCCCCTCAAGCCCCTTCCCCAGCTGCAGGTACAGCCATGGTCCCTGGTAACACAATGGGGCAGATCAAGGTGCTCCCGGGTGCCACCCTGGTGCAGAGCATGGAACTCCCAGGTGCCACCACAGAGCACCCAAGTGCCACCATGCAGCACCCAAAGCCCCCTCCCCAGCCTGGGGGTTGCAGCACCCTAACCCCCGCTCCGCACCCCCTTCTCCTGCAGGTGGGGACTTCTCCCGGCGCTGAAGATCACCCCAACCTTGATGCCCCCCGAGTGCTCCCCAGTTCTCTGGACATTTTCTCAGTCTCAATAAACTTGTGGAAGCAGCCCCTGCATCTGGCACTGGGGGGGGACTGGGGGAGGGACTAGGGGGTACCAGGAAGAGCTTGATGGGACCAGGAGAAGGTCCAGAGGGACTGGGTGAGGACACCAGGAGGGACCAAGAAATGCCTGAGTGGACTGGGAGGGACTGGAGAGGGACTGGGAGGACTCAGGAGGGACTGGGAGGACCAGAGGGGACACTGGGAGGGACTGGGGGGGCACCAGGAAGGGAGTGGAGAGGGACTGGGAGAGTCTCGAGGGGGACTGGGAGGGACTGGACCAGGCACTGAGAGGGACTGGACCAGGCACTGAGAACGAGGAGGTCATGGAGTGGCAACTTGGTGGAGAGGGTTGGAAGGAGTAAAGGAACCACCTGAAGAGCACAAGAGTGGCTGAAGTCCGTGAGAAGAGGCAGCAGACAGCAACATCAGACCATGGAACGACTGAGCTGGTGGAAGTGTGGGTGACACCAAGGTGAGAGGGGCAGTGGTGACACCAGAAGATGGGATGGATCCAGAGGGACCTGGACAGGCTGGAGAGGTGGGACTGTGGGAACCTCACGAGGATCAACAAGGGCAAGGTCCTACACCTGGGTCGGGGCAACCCCAAGCACAAAGTCATGGAGAACTGGTTGAGAGAACGCTGAGGAGAAGGACTTGGGGTGCTGGGGGTGAGAAGCTCCCCAGGAGCCACCAACGAGCGCTCCCAGCCCAGAAACCCCCCCGTGTCCTGGGCTGGATCCAAAGAGTGGGAGCAGCAGGGCCAGGGAGGGGATTCTGCCCCTCTGCTCTGCTCCGGGGGACCCCACCTGGAGTCCTGTGTCCAGGGCTGGAATCCCCAACAGCAGAAGGAGATGGAGCTGTTGGAGCGGGCCCAGAGGAGGCTCCGGAGCTGATGGGAGGACTGGAGAACCTCTGGTGTGAGGCCAGGTTGGGAGAGTTGGGGTTGTTCAGCTTGGAGAGGAGAAGGCTCTGGGGAGACCCCAGAGCAGCTTCCAGTGCTGAAAGTGGCTCCAGGAAAGCTGGGGAGGGGCTTTTTCCAAGGGCCTGGAGTGACAGGATGAGAGGGAATGGCTTTGAATTGGAACGGGGGAGATTGAGATTGGACATTGGGAAGGTATTTTTCAGGATGAGGGTGGGGAGACCCTCGCCCAGGTTGCCCAGAGAAGCGTTGACTGCCACATCCCTGGAGCTGCTGAAGGCGAGGTTGGATGGAGCTTTGAGCCCCCTAATCCAGTGGAAGGTGTCCCTGTCCATGGCAGGGGGTTGAAACTGGATGGGCTTTGATGTCCCTTCCCACGCAACCCATTCCATGATTTTCACGCCTCTCTAACTGGGAGCAGATGAGGGGATGAGGGGACCATGCCAGCTCACCAGTGCACCCAGAAAACCCCAGCCTGTGGCCGCCTCCACAGCCTGGTGCTCCCCAAAGCTGCTGCTGAGGGTCCCACGGGGCACTGGGGGCTGCGCAGGGGGCTGTGGTGGGACACCCAGAGCACCCACCTCTGGCTCCTCCAGACCAGCCATGTGTGAGTCGGGAGCGAGTGGTGGCCCTGGCCCCTCCACCACCAGCTACAGCTCGGGCTGCTGCCCCAGAAGCATCCTCACCAGTGTGGGCCAGATCTGATACCGAAAATGAGGGCAAATCAACTCTCTCAGACTCGGTTTGGAGTTTTAGAAAGCAAGAATCCTTTAATTCTGCGCTGGGCAGCACGAGGGAATGATTTCCATCAATCACAGGCAACAGGACAAGAAATGGGACAGACCATATATCCATCTTAGAGGCATGTGTATAAATTGTCCCTGCATTTTCTATTCCCAGCAGCCCATCCCTGCTGTTGCAGACAGAGGCAAAGAAAGCCTTAAACCTCTCTGCTCTGTCTACAGCCCTGTTTGTGAGGTGTCCATGCTCATCAAGCACTGGGACAATGTTAGTCCTGGCCAGCCTTTTGCTGTTAACATATTATAAAAAGTCCTTTTTATTGTCCTTCAGAGCACTGGCCAGCTCCAACCCTGCTTGAGCTTTGGCCAGCAAAGGGGTAGGGGCATTCGTCACTGTGGATGTGTTGGTGCTTGATCACGGAGCCACTCTCGCTGCAGCTCTTTCCCCAGTGGCTGCAGGCAAAGGGGCATCTCGGGTGTGGATGCGCTGGTGGCGGATCAGGGAGCACTTCCATCTGAAGTTCCTTCCACACATGGTGCAGGCAAAGGGTCGCTCGCCCGTGTGGATGCGCTGGTGAATGATCAGGGAGCACTTCTGGATGAAGCTCTTGCTGCAGTCGGCGCAGGTGAACAGACGCTCACCTGTGTGGATGCGCTGGTGGCGGATCAGGGAGCACTTCCAACTGAAGTTCCTTCCACACTCGGTGCAGGCAAAGGGTCGCTTGCCCGTGTGGATGCGCTGGTGAATGATCAGGGAGCCCTTCTGTCCGAAGCTCTCGCTGCAGTTGTTGCAGGTGAACGGCCGCTCACCTGTGTGGATGCACTGGTGGTGGATTAGGTTTTGCTTCTCTCTGAAGCTCTTGCCACAGTCGGCGCAGGTGAACGGCCACTGCCCAGTGTGGATGCACTGATGCCTTATCAAGGTGTTCTTCCAGATGAAGGTTTTGCTGCAGATGGGGCAGGTGAAGGGTTTCTCGCTGCTGTGGATGCGCTGGTGCTGGATGAGGGAGCCCTTGTCTCTGAAGCTCTTGCCACAATCAGTGCAGTTGAATGCCCACTCACCCATGTGGATGCACTGGTGAATGATGAGATGTTCCTTCCGCCTGAAGCTCTCGTTACAGTCAGCGCACGCAAAGGGTTGCTCGCCTGTGTGGTTGTGCTGGTGCCTGATCAGATGTTGTTTCTGACTGAAGCTCTTGCCACAGTCGTTGCAGGAGAAGGGACGTTCGCCTGTGTGGATGCGCCGGTGGCTCAACAGGTTGCTCTTCTGACTGAAGCTCTTGTTACAGTCAGAGCAGCTGAAGGGACGCTCACCCGTGTGGATGCGCTGGTGCCCAATGAGTTCTTGCTTCCGTCTGAAGCTCTTATCACAGTCATTGCAGGAGAAGGGACGCTCGCCCGTGTGGATGCGCTGGTGGCTCAATAGGTTGCTTTTCTGCCTGAAGCTTTGGCCACAGTCAGAGCAGCTGTATGGCCGCTTGCTGGTGTGGCTCTGCTCATGGACAGCCAGTGCAGTTTGGCTCCCGGAGCTGTTGTGGCACTCGGGGACAATGGAGGGAGTCTTCTCCAGCAGCTGGGAGGCCGGGATGGAGCAGACATGGAGGTGGCCTGATGGGCCTTCCTGGCTGCCACTAACCTGCATGTGGCATGAACCAACCCCTCCCACAGAACCCTGGTATCCACCTGGCACAGGGCTCCGGTGCCTCCTCTGCTCCCTGGGTGGGTCTGGCACGCACGGCATCTCTCCTCGCTCCAGCTTGCAGATGATCTCTGGCTTGGTGGTGGACCAGCCTGTTCAGGACACAGACAGAAGCACCCTCCCTGCACTGCTGCTATGGCAGAGATGGCCACCACCATGCACAGACACTCCATCTCCCCTCTTCCCTGTGCCTACAGCCTCCTCTCGCCTGACTCTCCTCACCTCGGCCACTCTCCTGCACACAGGACACCTGGGAAGGGCTCAAAGCTGCACCAGGGCAGGATTCTGTAATCCCATGCTTTGACTGCTGGCCAGCCCTGAAGTGCTCAGGCAATGGGACCAGAGCAGACTCATAGGTCTCTTCCCACTGAAAATGTCTATCCCATCCCACTCCATCTCATCTCATGCCATGCCATGCCATGCCATGCCATGCCATCCCACCCCAACCCTCGTGGAGCCCAGCCCGGCAGAGGCGCAGAGTCCTCACCCAGCGAGGCGAGCGTCTCGTAGTTGTCCAGCATCACCTCCCGGTAGAGCCGCCGCTGCCAGCGCGCCAGCTCTGCCCACTCCTCGCGGCAGAAGTAGATGGCCACCTCCTCGAAGCTCACGGCCATCTGCAGCAAGAAGCACGCCCGCCTGGCTCAGCACGCCCCGCCGCGCTTCGGCTCCGCACCTCTGCCCCAAGCCTGACGCTGCTGGGCACGGACCCGCCAGCCCCGGCGGCTCCAGCAGCCCGAGGGCAGCGCCGCCACAGCTCGCAGCAGCCCGGCCAAGGCAAGGGCGAGGGCGAGGGCAGAGGGGCGGCGGCCGGCACAGCCGGGCCCCACAGCACGGGCCCCGCGGCACGGGGGGCTCGCTCAGCAGCTCCCTGCGCGGGGGAACAGCCCAGGGCCTCTGTCCCAGTCGAGCCCCGGCCATCAGGTCTTGATCGCGAACAAGAACGCGGGCGGTGGGCGGGGAGGGTAGGGCGACAATGTTCAGTTTGAGATGTTAATCTTAGTTAATGGTGACATCAAGATCCCGCACTGCACTGCGGTCTGCTAAAGATAAGGAAGTCACCCATCAGACACCTGTGGATGTAGACAAAGGATCACCGGGAAGAGCCAGAATTAGTTTAAATGGGCAATAGAGGGTACTGTTGTATTGTAAATCAGACAGCACTGGGGCACAGGAGGGGGTGCGCAGCCCCTTCCCACAGCACGTGGGGATTGCACTGACCAGCTCATTTGGCAGCATTATCAGTATCATTTGGCAACCCAGATGGGATATGTTTTCAGGATTTGGAATCTGTGTGGGTCCAGGATGTTCCATTCGGCAACCAAGACCTTCTCAAGTGGAACCTCCACCTCCCTCCCCAAAACGCACCTTGGAGCAAGGATTCCACTGCTAAGAATTAAAGTGGGGCTCAGCGCCAGGCTGCTGCAGGGGCTGCGGCTTGCAGCGCGGGGGCGGCGGGGAGAGGGCGCAGTGCCCGCTGCTCTGTCGGGGGTCCCGGAGGCGGCAGGAGCCGGGGCAAGGCGCCGGGCCGGCTGCCGGCTCTGCCCCTGTCCCGGCTTTGCAGGCGCTGGGCTGTCCACCCGCGCAGGGAGCTGCTGAGCGAGCCCCTCGTGCGGCGGGGCCCGTGCTGCGGGGCCCGGCTGTGCGTGCCGTAATAAAGCACCAGCACATCCACTCTGACGAGCGCCTCTTTCCCTGCACCATTGTGACCACCGCTGCAGACAGAAGCAACACCTGCTCAAGCAACAGCTCACCCATGCTGGAAAGAAGCCCTGGAAGTGTGAGAGCAGCAGGACTTGCAGCACCCAAGACTGACCTGAAGAAGCATGAGTAGGTGCACCAGGGTCTACAGGTAGTGCTAGGGGGTGAGTGGTGACAGGGGGAGTGTCTGTTCCCAGTGGGAGGGCAGGCGGAGGCCAAGTTCTTCCAGTGAAGAGGATGCAAGAAGTGCCTTTGGGATGAGGGGACCATGCTAGCTCACCAGTGCACCCAGAGAACCCCCAGTCTATGGCCGCCTCCTCAGCCTGGTGCTCCCCAAAGCTGCTGCTGAGGGTCCCACGGGGCACCGGGGGCTGCTGCAAGGGTGGCTGCGGTGGGACACCCAAAGCACCCACCTCTGGCTCCTCCAGACCAGCCATGTGTGAGCCGGGAGCGAGTGGCGGCCGTGGCCCCTCCACCACCAGCTACAGCTTGGGCTGCTGCCCCAGAAGCATCCTCACCATTGTGTGCCAGATCTGATACCGAAAATGAGGGCAAATCAACTCTCCCAGACTCGGTTTGGAGTTTTCGGTTGGCAGTGAGACAGTGTTCAGCTTGAGATGTTAATCTTAGTTAATGGTGACTTCAAGGATCCCGCACTGCACTGCTGTCTGCTAAAGATAAGGAAGTCACCCATCAGACACCTGTGGGCCCAGACAAAGGATCACTGAGAGGAGTCAGAATTAGATTAAACGGACGATAGAGGGTAGTGTTGTGTTGTAAATAAGACAGAAGGTAATATGTAACTAGTTCCAGGAATAAGAGAGGAATAGTGAAATGTTCATGAGTAGAGGCTCCCACAATCATAGCTCCGGGCGCTGGCACCGTGGGCGCCGCCTCTTGCCTGCTGGGAAAAATTAACTCTAGAGCAGCTGAAGCAGGGCCGTTCCATTTGGGGCGAAGCAGCATCCCAAGGGAGTCTGAGGCTCGTGGGCTCGCCTTGGAGAGCAGCCACCCGTGCCGGGCTGTGGGACCCCGAATGGCGCGGGTTAAAATGTCCCAAAGCAGGCGATTCTGAGACGTGACCCTGTGCCCCGCCCATGGAGCAGACAGTGGTCAGGGTTCCAAGAGGGGAGGTGCTGAAGGACCGCTCTCAAACTGTGACCTGATCTGCCTCCTGACCCAGCTGTGAGGCCGTGACAGAGAGTGGAGGAAACGCCTCCATAGCTGTGACCTCGTGGTAACTCGCATCTTCTTGGACTCGCAGGACAAAGACAACACGCGTAGCCCTGAAGGTGGTGACTACCTTTCATCTCTTCTTTCTCTCTTATAAACTATCTCTCTCTTTTCCCTCTTTATCTCTCTCTCCTAATTCTGTTCTACTCTTTATTCCCGCTATAACAAGGGTAATGCAAGTGCAGCTGCAGCAGGGGGTATCGGGCATTTTTGGTGTTTAGGTTTGTCTCCAGAAACCTCAGACTCTTATTACGGTGTTTGGTTCCGCGAAGCAGATTGTTATCAGTGTGTGGGAGACTGAACTATGGTATTGTTTATTGAGATTTATCATTGTCTAATGTAATCACTTGGTGTAGAACAAAAGTTAAGCTTTATGTAAACGTTAAAACACAAACTGCTTCTGCAAACTCAGGAACTGATAAAGACACGACAAACAACCCCAGATAAGGGCATAAGAATGAATGGTCAATCACAGGACAGGGGAGGAAGACGTCTTACTTCAGCCCCGACGACTATCAGGAGACAGAAAAAAAGACCCCTAGATAACAACCGAAGAATGCGCACAGTGCTTCCACTATACCACGATTGCGAAGGAAAAAAAAACCTATAAAAGGAACTGTATGAAGTGCCTATTTACGGCAGTTGGCGGAGCACAGACTCCCCTGCCGTCCAGCGCTGCTTTTGCTCATATTCTACTTGCTATAATTAATAAATTTTAATTGGATTTTGATCCGTTGTGGTCTCAATTTATAACAAGTGTTACCAGTATTTCTATGTTGCGGGTCGTTGCGGTAACATCGGCCTTTGCGGTTTCTTGCCGCTGCTCTGTCTCACACGGTCAATCGATTGTTTGTATCCAGTGTTTCAGGGCATCACCCTTTCTCAGTAAAATATAGTTTACCCTTTCCCTGTGAGTGATTCGGGTCACTCTGACGCCGTGCCGGTGATCCCAATGAGCTCCCTCTAAGTGGGAAGCGACAGGGACACAAGTGGGGAGAGGTCAGCTGTGGGCAGGGTCTGAGGGCGCCGTCACCGCAGGGCACGGGGAAGGTGCGGGAGGCCGTCAGCTGCTGCCCCGTCTGTCAGGAGGAGGGGCTGGATAAGGTCCCCACGGCCGGCAGCGGCTGTGACGGGAGAGGGAGCCCAAAGGGATGGATTAAATGAAGCCAACGGGCACTGGAGAGGGATGATCCCGGGCTGATGGCACGAAATCCGTGTAGAGATCTCTGGATCGCTGTCCCAGGCAGGAAAAGCGGTGGGGATGGAGGGGAAAGGGCGGGGTATGGGACCGGGTGGGGAATGGGATGGGTTCGACTGGTCTAGAGTTAATTTAGCTCAGCAGGTGGGAGGGGAGGCAGCCAAGAGAACCCCGCCCAGGGCAGAGTCGGCCCGTCACCCTCAGGGCAGAAAGCGGGGACTCGACCCGCGTTTCGGGGCGCGGGGTTGCGGCTCGGGAGCCGGGCGGGCGTGGGTGCCGGGGCGGGGAGCGCTCGGCAGTGCCCGGCACCCACTTTTTGTTCGTTCTTGCCGTGCTGTGGGGGCTGCCTTTGCTGTACCTCTGCTGCCCCGGGGCCCGGTTCTTGTCCCCTCGCCCGCGGACTCCTGCTTTGTTCCCGAGGCTCCTGGGCTCCAGATCAGCAAACCGTGGCAAAGTCCGGTGTCCAAACTAAAACAAATTGGGACTCTCAATCCTTATGCAGAGAATCATTAATCACACAGACAATTACAAAACACAAGGAAACCGAAACCAAAATCGCGATTATGTACCAAAACGGGGGACTCAACCCCCAAACCAAAATCCAGATTACATACCAAATTTGCCCAAGTTCGGAACTCCAACCTGAATCCCAAATTAGGTACATTTCCAGCTCAACAATGCAGCACTTTCATCTCCAGCTTATGAGCAGGCAACCAACGCAAAACCAAGCAACGATGCTTTTACATTTTAATACTTGCCACTGGAATCCTTGCTCCCAGATGCGGGCTAGGGAGGGAGGTGGATATAACCCCCTAATAAATTCTTGGCTTCCGGATGGAACATCCTCGACCCACATAGCTCCCAAAGACTACATGGAAATCTCCTTTTTGTATTTACTAAATACATACGTATTTCCTACGTTGCCCTGAAAACATTTAACTATTCCTCTCCTATTCCTGGAACGATTTACAGATCCTCTTCTGTCTGATTTACAATACAACATCACCCCCTACTGCCCATTTAAACTAAATCTGGCTCCTCCCGGTGATCCTTTGTCTACATCCACAGGTGTCTGATGGGTGACTTCCTTATCTTCAGCAGACGGCAGTGCAGTGCGGGATCTTGATGTCACCATTAACTAAGATTAACGTCTCAAATTGAACATTGTTTTCCTACCCTCCCCACCCACCGCCCGCGATCTTGTTCGCGATGAAGACCTGATGGCCGGGGCTCGACTGGGACAGAGTTACTTTTTCCCAGCAGGCGAGAGGAGAGGCGGCTGGGCAGGGAAGCAGCCCCCGGTGCCCGTTGTCCGGAGCGCTGTGTGTACGAGCCTCCGTGTGCCCGGCTGCAGGCAGCGGCGCGGGGCTCCAGGCTGCTCCGGCAAGGTGCGGGTCAGGCCCAGGCTGCTGCAGGGGCTGCGGCTTGCAGCGCGGGGGCGGCGGGGAGAGGGCGCAGTGCCCGCCGCTGTGTCGGGGGTCCCGGAGGCGGCAGGAGCCGGGGCAAGACGCCGGGCCGGCTGCCGGCTCTGCCCCTGTCCCGGCTTTGCAGGCGCTGGGCTGTCCCTCCGCGCAGGGAGCTGCTGAGCGAGCCCCCCGTGCGGCGGGGCCCGTGCTGCGGGGCCCGGCTGTGCCGGCCGCCGCCCCTCTGCCCTCGCCCTCGCCCTTGCCTTGGCCGGGCTGCTGCGAGCTGTGGCGGCGCTGCCCTCGGGCTGCTGGAGCCGCCGGGGCTGGCGGGTCCGTGCCCAGCAGCGTCAGGCTTGGGGCAGAGGTGCGGAGCCGAGGCGCGGCGGGGCGTGCTGAGCCGGGCGTGCTTCTTGCTGCAGATGGCCGTGAGCTTCGAGGAGGTGGCCATCTACTTCTGCCGCGAGAAGTGGGCAGAGCTGGCGCGCTGGCAGCGGCGGCTCTACCGGGAGGTGATGCTGGACAACTACGAGACGCTCGCCTCGCTGGGTGAGGACTCTGCGCCTCTGCCGGGCTGGGCTCCACGAGGGGTGGGGTGGCATGGGATGGGATGGGTGGGATAAATAGGATGGCATGGCATGGTGTGTGATGGTGTAGACATTTTCAGTGGGAAGAGACCTGTGAGGCTGCTCTGGTCCCACTGCCTGAACACTTCAGGGCTGACCAGCAGTCAAAGCATGGGATTACAGAATCCTGCCCTGGTGCAGCTTTGAGCCCTTCCCAGGTTTCTTGTTGTGCAGGAGAGTGGCCGAGGTGAGGAGAGTCAGCCGGGCGGAGGCTGTAGGCACAGGGAAGAGGAGATATGAGTGGCTGTGCATGGTGGTGGCCATCTCTGCCATCGTGACTGCGCAGGAGAAGGTGCTTCTGTCTGTGTCCTGGACAGGCTGGGCCACCACCAAGCCAGAGATCATCTGCAAGCTGGAGCGAGGAGAGATGCCGTGCATGTCAGACCCACCCGGGGAGCAGAGGAGGCACCGGAGCCCTGTGCCAGGTGGGTACCGGGGGTCTGTGGGAGGGGTTGGCTCATGCCACAGCCAGCTGAATGGGAGCCAGGAAGGCCCATCAGGGCACTCCCATGTCTGCTCTGTCCCAGCCTCCCAGCTGCTGGAGAAGGCTCCCTCCATTGTCCCTGAGTGCCACAACAGCTCCAGGAGCCAAACTACACTGGCCATGCATGAGCAGAGCCACACCAGCAAGCGGCCATACAGCTGCTCTGACTGTGGCAAGAGCTTCAGCCGGAAAAGCAACCTGTTGAGCCACCAGTGCATCCACACGGGCGAGTGTCCCTTCTCCTGCAATGACTGTGACAAGAGCTTCAGTTGGAAACAACAACTGATCAGCCACCAGCGCAACCACACGGGTGAGCATCCCTTCACCTGCAATGACTGTGGCAAGAACTTCAGCCAGAAGCAACTCCTGTTGAGCCACCAGCGCATCCACACAGGCGAGCGACCCTTTGCGTGCAGCGACTGTGGCAAGAGCTTCAGCCGGAAGCAACATCTCATCATTCACCAGCGCATCCACATGGGCGAGCGGCCCTTCACCTGCAATGACTGTGGCAAGAGCTTCAGAGGCAAGGCCTCCCTCATCCAGCACCAGCTCATCCACAGCAGCGAGAAACCCTTCACCTGCCCCAGCTGCAGCAAAAACTTCAATCGGAAGGGATCCCTGATCATCCACCAGCGCATCCACACCGGGCAGCGGCCGTTCACCTGTGTCAACTGTGACAAGAGTTTCAGAGAGAAGCAAAACCTAATCCACCACCAGCGCATCCACACGGGTGAGCGGTCGTTCGCCTGCACCTACTGTGGCAAGAGCTTCTGCTGGAATAAAGAACTTAATCACCACCTACGCATCCACAACAGTGAGAAACCCTTCACCTGCCCCTACTGCAGCAAAAACTTCAACTGGAAGAACACCCTGATCAGACATCAGTGCATCCACACCGGGGAGCAGCCATTCACCTGCGCCGACTGTGGCAAGAGCTTCAGACAGAAGCAAACTCTAAACCGCCACCAGCGCATCCACACAGGTGAGCGTCTGTTCACCTGCAACAACTGCAGCAAGAGCTTCATCCAGAAGGGCTCCCTGATCATTCACCAGCGCATCCACACGGGCGAGCGACCCTTTGACTGCACCGAGTGTGGGAAGAGCTTCAGATGGAAGTGCTCCCTGATCACCCACCAGCGCATCCACACCCAAGATGCCCCTTTGCCTGCAGCCACTGGGGAAAGAGCTGCAGCTCCGTGATCAAGCACCAACACATCCACAGAGACGAGTGCCCCTACCCCTTTGCTGGCCAAAGCTCAAGCAGGGTTGGAGTTGACCAGTGCTGTGAAGGACAATAAAAAGGTCTTTTTCTAACATGTTAACAGCAAAAGGCTGGCCAGGACTAACATTGTCCCAGTGCTTGATGAGCATGGACACTTCACTGTTGAGGAATTTTTACAAGACAAAGGACATTTGTATGATATGTGCGCGAGCAACCCTGCATTTGAAATTTAGTAAATCAAGGCTACAGAAAAAGGGAAGAAGAATATTGTAACAACAGCCGAAGGAAGAACAAGAAGACTGTTGTAGATGAAGAAACAAGAAGCATAGGTCAGCAGAAACTGCAAGTCGCTACGTGAACAATCGTGTTTTCAGCAGCAGAATAGAGACGGGTGATAAGCAATAATTTATCAATTAGGAGAATTTTACTTGTGCATGAGTAGTACAGCTTTGTTCATAATGATTACCAATTCCAATTAACCAATGTAATTGTGACATATAGCTATTCCAGTACATAAGATTTTATAGCACACTCAAAAAACGGCTCACTTAGATAATATTGATCATGTTGTGAGACCCATTATTAGATCCCTCGCGGTACCTCACAAACAGGGCATCAACCCTGCACTTGTGTGGGATTTGCTGTTCCAGCTGGATCCCTGTCAGTCGATGGGGCCCGATGGGGTTCATGCCAGGGTACGTAGAGCTGGCTGGTGTCATAGTGAAGCCTCTCTCAGTGATTGCCCAATGCTCTTGGGAATCTGGAGAGGTACCGGTTGACTGGAAGCTGGGAAATCTTGTCCCAGTCTTCCACAAGGGCAGCAGGGGTGACCCTGGTAACTACAGGCCCTTCAGTCTCGCTTCAGTGCCTGGGAAGGTTGTGAAGAAGATTATTGTGGGAGCCATTGAAAAACACCTAAAAGACAACGTAGTCACTGGTCCCAGTCAGCAAGGATTCGTCAGGGTAAGGTCTTGACTGACAATCTTAATCTCTTTCTATGACAAGGTCAGCCACCTGGTTGACCAAGGGAAGCCAGTCGATGTAATCTTTCTGGATTTCAGTAAAGCCTTCGATCCTGTCTCTCACAGTCTCCTCCTGAACAAAATGTCTGGCATCCACCTGGATAAACAGGTAAGGTGATGGGTGAGCGATTGGCTGATGGGTCAGGCTCAAAGACTCACAGTATCTGGGGTCACATCTGGCTGGCAACCTGTCCCTAGCAGGATTCCACAGGTTCTTAGACCCTCATTCCATAACCAACTCCATGAAATTTCCCCCCCGGTAGTACTTTGTGCTGGGGAGGAGCTATTTTTTCCCTTGGACGGCTTCCTGTGATTTTTCTTCCAGGTGCAGACCACAGTTAATGATCTCAGGAGCAGTTTCTCCCCAGGTGAGCCCCAGCCCTGCTGAAGGTATCCCCTCCCCAGCCCGTGGTAGCCCTTGACCCAGCTGGAATTTGCATCTCATGCAGCTTCAATGAGCCATACAAACCTCTAATTTGGGGAGGGGGAAACCCTCGATGGGGTTTCCTTTGTTCTGACAGTTCAGACTCCTCCCCCTCACAAATAATCTCTATTTTAATCAGGGGTCGGAGCTTGGGGGCAGGGGCAGGAACAGGATCAGTTTTCACCATCCCCTCTACCCGAGGATAAGGAGGAGCCGCCTCCTTTGCCACACAATCGGCCTCCTTAGCAAAGCCTGAAACACCGGTTTCATCCCCACCTCCAAGCAGCAGCTGCGCTTTCAAATTCCTTTCTCACAACTCCTGTAAACCACCTTGCAAGTTTTCCTTTCTCCTTTTTCCATCGGTGAAGCCCTTTGCACCCACCACAGCGTTCCGCTCCGGCTCTGTCTCCAGCGCTTTTACCATTTGTTTCAATGCCTCGATTTCTCACTTAATTTTCTGTTCAGTGGATTATTTTTCTGATCAGCCACCCACGCGGCTCCCAGACCTCCACAAATCACCCACAAATCCAACAACAGGGGGCAGTGAGAATCAAGTGTGGCCTGGGTGGCCATGATTTGCAACCAGAGATCCAGATCTCCTCTCCCAGCATTCGAGTTCTCCCACAACTTGTGGCAACCTTTACCCCCTGGGCCAAGAGCACACAGAGCCGAGGGGTCCAGTTTTACTCCAGAGGGTGCAAAGCCCAGTGTCTGCCCAGGAATCTCACAAAGACAGCACCCCTCCAGAGAACTGCACACAGAACTTATCCCCTTCTTCACTGACAAAACTCGGCCCACAGTCACATCACATTTACATCCACTCGTTAGCTGTAAATTCCAACTGGCTTGAGTTTAGGTGATAAAGACACAATTTCAGCAATTGCTTTTATTTGGCATTTCTATTGCCTAAGGTTGTGGCAGCTGGATAAAAAAGTGTTGGTTTGTGGGGGCAAAGAAACAGAAAAGAGAAAGAAAAGGCAAAAAAAGAAAAAGAAGGAGAGAGAGAGAAAGAGGTCACCACCCTTTGTTTCTGTAACGGTGTCTGAGATGTCCTTGTGTCATCAAGGTTCCCAAGGTGGTGTGTGCACACCAGGTCACCTGGAGGGAGACCTTTTATGCAGTGCTGCTCCAAGCCTCTTCCTCGTCCTTAGCATCAGAGACACGAGGAGGCAGGGTCTTTCTCTGCACAGGTCAGGCAGGGGTCTCTGAGAGTCCATGAGGAGCTTTTGTATTGGTTACCCCCAAAATGTTAGGCACAGTGTTCACAGATCTCTCTCTGCTTCGTTCTCAGGTGCAGTTCCCACTGCAGAACATTCTTTCTTAGGACATTGTAAGGGAACCAAAAATGTTTGAGATGTTCTGGTTGGAAGGGGGTCTCCCCCTGCTGCAGGGGTGGCTGCAGGGGACACCCAGAGCACCCACCTCTGGCTTCTCTGCAGCAGCCACGCGTGAGCCAGGGGCGAGTGGTGGCTGTGACTCCCTCTACCACTGGCTATGGAGTGGCCTTGGAATTTCAGGGGGGCCCCATGAGCCTGTGGCATGGGGGGGTGGTACAGGTGGGCAGACACTGCTGGGGAGAGGGGCTCGGGAATTTGGGGGCTGGGGCTCTGGGATGCTGGAAAACTGGGGCCCTTCTGATTGAGCTGGGATGCTGGGCAGTGCAGTTCCCCCGGTCGTGGTGCCTGGAGAGGTGCTGCAGTCCTTGCCTGGCTGGGATACTGGGCTGCTGTCCTCCTCCCTGTCAGGGCTGCTGGGTCCCTGCCCGGCTCAGGTGCTGGGTGCTGTGGCTTTGTCCCAGCTGGGTGCCTTGCAGGACTTGTTGGCACCAACAGCAGGAGGTAGCAGGGCCAGGAAAACATGCTTGGCAAATTGTGGTCTAACACTCAACCTGAATGGTGCTGCTTGGGGGGATATAGAAGGGTCCCAGCCAGGTGCTGCTGCAATAAAACCTGACCAGACCCACCCCATCTTGTATCTTTGTACCAAAACTCCCATGTAGCTGAAGGAACTGTTTGAAACTCTGGGCACATGTGAATTTGTGCTACATAACACAATTTTTTTAAAAATCTGATGGGAAGAACAGGCGGTTCCAGCAAGCTCTGGTGGCCCTGTCACAGGTGGCAGCTCTCACCAAGATAATTACACATCCCTCCAGCTCCCTCCGGGCCCTCCTTTGCTACCAAGGCAGATCCCAGCCTCTCACTCTGTGCCAATGAGAACAGTTCAGGCAGGGGTTTTAAAGCAATGAGTAAGGGGACGTCTGCCCCCAGGTGCTGCTGACAGCGAGAGGTGGCATGCGTCTTGTTGCCCTGGAGCTCACTGTTTGTCCTCAGCAACGAGAAGCTTTTTCTTCATTGTCTGGATAGGAAAAGAAAGAAGCATCTTCTCTCTTCCATAAACCATGCTGACTGCAGTGGGATACAGTTATTGCATTTCCCCTGCCCTGGCAGCCACTCCTGCACCCACAACTCTCCTGCAGGAGCTGCCGGCACTGCAGGGCCCGGCATGTGAGGATGGGCTGCTGATAACAAGCCCCTTGGCCAAAGAGTGTGATGCCAGCTCCTGAGACTGTGTCCAGGGAGCATCCAAGGAGGACCCAACCTGTGCCAGTGAGGATGCTTCTTGGGCAGCAGCCCGAGCTGTAGCTGGTGGTGGAGGGGCCACAGGCACCACTCGCTCCCGGCTCACACATGGTTGGTCTGGAGGAGCCAGAGGTGGGTGCTTTGGGTGTCCTCCTGCAGCCACCCCTGCAGCAGCCCCCAGTGCCCCGTGGCACCCTCAGCAGCAGCTTTGGAGAGCACCAGGCTGTGGAGGCGGCCACAGGCTGGGGGTATGATGGGTGTGCTGGTAAGCCGGCATGGTCCACTTGTCCTGAAACCTCTTCTTGCAACTGCCTCACTGGAAGGACTTGGCCTACACCTGTCCCCACTCTGGTGATTGACCCCCTCCCTTCTGCCCATCACCCTCTGGCTCCACCTGCAGAACGTGGTGCACCAGATGGAGGCTGCAGATCTTGCAGTTGGACGAGAGCAGCTGCATAGGTCCCTTCCCACCAAAAATGTCCAGCCCACCCCATCACACAGTGCTGAGTGTGGCAAGAGCTCCAGCCACAAGGGTGCCCTGATCTCCCATCAGCGCATCGACACTGATGAGAAGCCCTTCACCTGCACTGAGGGCAGCAAGAGCTTCGATTACAAATGCAGTCTCATCATCCACCAGCTCATCCACATCCACAAGTGTCCCTTTACTTGCACGACTGCAGCAAGAGCTTCAGAGAGAAGGGACACCTGATCAAGCACCAGAGCACCCACACCAGGGAGAAGCCCTACAAGCGAGGTTCAAACACCGAGTGGCTGTGGTACTTGGGGACATGGTTTAGGAGGCACAGTGGTGTTGGGCTGACGGTTGGACTGGATGACCTTAGCGGTCTTTTCCAACCTTAAAGGTGATAGAGGGGATTTTGCCTCTCTGCTTCACTCTGGTGAGACCTCACCTGGAGCCCTGAATTCAGTTCTGGTGTCCTTGGCACAGGAAGGACATGGATCTGTTAGAGTGAGCCCAGAGGAGGCCACAGGAATGATACGAGGGCTGGAACACCTCCCATATGAGGAAAGGCTGAGAGAGTTGGGCTTCTTTGCCTTAGAGAAGTCTTCCAGTACTGAAAGAGGCTCCAGGAAAGCTGGGGAGGGGCTCTTGATCAAGGAATGCAGGGATGCAGGGATGCAAGGGTGAAATGTTTTAAATTGAAAGAGGGGATATTAAGACTAGATATTAGGAAGCAATTCTTTCCTGTGAGGGTGGGGAGGCCCTGGCCCAGGTTTTCCAGAGAAGTTGTGGCTGCCCCATCCCTAAAGGTGTTCAGGGTCAGGTTGGATGGGGCTTGGGGCCCCGTGATCCAGTGGGAGGTGTTCCTGCCCGTGGCAGGGGTTGGAACTGGATGAGCTTTCAGGTCCTTTCCAACCCAAAGCATTCCATGATTCTATAAAATAGGCATTAAAAGTAGTACAGATGCTTCATGGTGACTCGTGGGAAGTACTGGAACAAAGCATAAAGAAAGTGGGCAAGGACTGGTGCAAAATGCCCTCTGCCAGTGCCAGGGCTGGGGTGGCTCCATGAGGGGAGAGGTGCCGGGGGAGGAGGGGCAGGAGGGGGGAGAGGGCCTTGGAGGGGGGTGTTGTCATGTCTCAGCCTGGACAGTCCAGGGGTCACCGGAGTGAGACCTTGGGTCTCACCATTAAATTTATGGGTTCAGGACACACTGGGCTAAATGTAGGCAAACCAATGCCAAACGATTGATCCAAAAGGAATTTATTTGTACAGGAATTCTTGGGGATAAGATTGGCATTGGCTGCTAAATCTGTGTTGAGGGACAAGAGAGAAAGAGAGAAAGGGATAGAGAGCAAAGTGCAAGGGCACCGCCTGGGCTCCGGTCCTTTCTTCTCTCTCCCAGGAGGGCGGGCACGCTGCTGCCAAAGCCCCTCTTCCAGAGTACTGGTTACAGATTTTGGTGGGCCTGCACAGAGCTGCTTCTAGGAAAGTTCTGGAACTGAGCTGGGGGCGCTCTGGGGTCCAAGGTATCGTTTTGCCCCTGCTCTCCCTACAGACAAGAGTGCAGCAGGAGCTCTCTGGGCGGCAAGCGCAGCGGGGCTGCTCGCGAGAGAGAGATAAGGCTGAAGGACACTGCCTGCTGCAGTCCAAAACAACTGGTTTAAGGCAGCAAAAGGAATCAGGCTCTTACATTTTGCCCGGGATTTAAACCGTTGGTTTTGGCCTTGGTAACTCCTTAAATCATTCTTCTTCTTCAATACTTCTTTTCTCAGGGAGCATCCAAGGAGGATCCAGCCCACACTGGTGAGGATGCTTTCTGGGCAGCAGCCTGAGCTGTAGCTGGTGGTGGAGGGGTCCATGACCACCACCCGCTCCTGGCTCACGTGTGGCTGCTCTGGAGGAGCCACAGGTTGGTAGTCTGTGTGACCCCCTGCCAGCTACCCCTGCAGCAGCCAGCAGTGCCCTGCGAGACCCTGAGTGGCAGTTTCAGGGGGCACTGGTCTGTGGAGGTGGGTGCAGGCTGGAAGTGGGTGTGCTGGTGAGCCAGCACGGTCCCCTCATCGCACCGGAATCAGATTCCTTCCCTCCTGTCAGCTGCCTGTGGGCCCTGGTGAACTCGCTGGTGTTTCTTCAGGTCATACTTCCTCCTGCAGGTCTTGCCACACTCCTCACACTTGTAGGGCCTCTCAGCGGTGTGGACGCGCTGGTGTTTGATCAGGGCACCCTTCTCTCTGAAGCTCTTGCTGCAGTCGGCACAGGCAAAGGGGCGCTCACCCGTGTGGATGCGTTGGTGGCAGATCAGGGAGCTCTTGTGGCTGAAGCTCTTGTCACAGTCAGAGCAGGCAAAGGGGCGCTCACCGGTGTGGACGCGCTGGTGCTTCTTTAGGGTGCCCTTCTGGCTGAAGCTCTTGCCACAGTCAGTGCAGGTGAAGGGGCGCTCGCCCGTGTGGATGCGCTGGTGGATAATCAGGGCACCCTTCTGGCTGAAGCTCCTGCCGCAGTCGGTGCAGGCATAAGGGAGGTCACCAGTGTGGATGCGCTGGTGGCTGATCAGGGAGCCTTTCCAGCTGAAGCTCTTGCCACAGTCGGTGCACGTGTAGGGGTTCTCACCGATGTGGATGCACTGGTGACTGATCAGGTGTTCCTTCTGTCTGAAGTGGCGGTCAAAGTAGCTGCAGGCAAAGGGTCGCTCGCCTGTGTGGATGCGCTGGTGCTTGATCAGGTTGGCCTTCTGGCTGAAGCTCTTGCCACAGTCAGTGCAGGTGAAGGGACGCTCCTTGGTGTGGATGCGCTGGTGGGTGATCAGGTGTTGCTTCTGGCTGAATTGGTGACCGCAGTCGGCACAGGCAAAGGGGCGCTCGCCTGTGTGGATGCGCTGGTGGGTGATGAGGGTGCTCTTGCGGTTGAAGCTCTTGCCGCAGTCAGAGCAGGCGAAGGGGCGCTCGCCGGTGTGGATTCGCTGGTGAGTGATGAGGCTGTCCTTGCAGCTGAAGCTCTTCCTGCACTCCTGGCAGCTGAAGGGCTTCTCTCCAGTGTGGATGCGCTGATGGGTGATCAGGGGGCGCTTCCAGCTGAAACTCTTTTCACAGTCAGTGCAGGGAAAGGGCAGCTTCCTGGTGTGGACGCGCTGGTGTTTGATCAGGGTGCCCTTCTCTCTGAAGCTCTTGCTGCAGTCGGCACAGGCAAAGGGGCGCTCACCCGTGTGAATGCGTTGGTGGCAGATCAGGGAGCTCTTCTGGCTAAAGCTCTTGCCACAATCAGTGCAGTCAAAGGGCCGCTCACCGGTGTGGACGCGCTGGTGCTTCTTCAGGGTGCAGTTCTGGCTGAAGCTCTTGCCACAATCAGTGCAGGTGAAGGGGCGCTCGCCCGTGTGGATCCGCTGGTGGATGATCAGGTTGCTCTTCCGGCTGAAGCTCTTGCCACAGTCAACACAGGTGAAGGACCATTTTCCTGTGTGATTCCAGTCATGAATGGTCAGCGTGGTCTGACTCCTGAAGCTCTTGCTGCTCTCTGGGCATGTGATAGAGGTCTCCTGCAGTGGCTGCGGTGCTGGAATGACATGGAGGTGAGGGTGCCCTGATGGGTCTCCCTGGCTCCTGCTCAGCTGGCTGCGGGATGAGCCCCCCAGACACCTGCTACTGGAACCCCCCAACCCTCCCATGGACTTCTGGTACTCACCTGGCACAGGGCTCTGGTGCCTCTGACACGCTCCAGGGGGATCTGGCACGCACAGCGTCTCTCCTCGCTCCATCTTGCAGATGATCTCTGGCTTCATGGTGGCCCAGGCTGTCTGGGGAACAGACAGAAGCACCCTCTCCTGCACTGCTGGGATGGCAGCACCAGCCTCCAACACCCACAGCCCCATCAGCTCCCCCCAGTCTGCTCCTCTCTCCTGACTCTGCCCAGCTAAGATTCACCCCTCTTCTTCCCTGCATCTACAGCCCCTTCTCACCTCACCCTCATCGCCTCGGCTGCTCTCCTGTACTCAGGATGCTTGGGAAAGGCTCAAAGCTGTGGGAGGTTTAGACCAGATACAAGGATATCTACACCTAGTGCTCAAACCCTGGAAGAGGCTTCCCGGTCAAACCCTGGAATAGGTAGAATGTCCCTCTGGCAGCATGCTTTTTGCTTTTTTATAGCATGTTTTTTTTTTTTCAAACAGTGTTTTTCCAGACACTCTGCTTTGAGAAATGATAACGTCTTTTGTTAAGTACGGTATGTGCTGAA
This sequence comes from Dromococcyx pavoninus, assembly GCA_033558185.1. Lineage (NCBI taxonomy): Eukaryota > Metazoa > Chordata > Aves > Cuculiformes > Neomorphidae > Dromococcyx > Dromococcyx pavoninus. The sequence goes on along the minus strand of JAUMJL010001202.1, from coordinate 123,049 downwards.
CAGCTGTGTCTTTCCTAATCTCCTCTGTTTGCAGAACTCCTGTATCTAAAATGCAAGGTCAGAGAGCTGGCTCCAGAGCTCCAAATAGATTCTGTGATTGTGAAGTTCGTCATCTTAACATTAAAATGAGCCCTTGGATAGTAATAGAATATGTGTAAGATTTCTGTGCAAATTTAACTGTATGCATGTAAGTGGGAAATGTATTCTGTTCCCAGCTCTTGTCTCGTTGTGCATGACTGGTGGAAATGATTCCCTCATGGATCCAGATGGCTGCATCTCTCACCTTCCCTGAGGTCTGGGGCACTTGCAGGGAGGGGGTGATACCCAGAATGCCAGCAAATAAACTCCCTAAGACTCGTTTTGCAGTTTTAGAAAGCAATATCCCTTATTGCAGCGCTGAGCACATGAGGGAATGATTTCTGTCAATCATGTGCAACGAGGCATGAGGTGAGGACAGAATATATATCCAACTTAAATGCATATGTATAAATTCTCCCAGAAATCTCATGCATATTCTACTGTTTCCAAGGACTAATCTTAATTTTGTTATGAACTTCACAGCAGCCAAGTCTGTGCTCGTTAAAGCTCTAAAGCCAGCTCTCTGTCTGAGCTTGCAGTCTCAGATAAGGAAAAAACAGGATTATCAGGGTACAGCACTATTGAAAAAAGACATACTATCAAATGACCAGCCTGTGTCTGTCTAACCTGCAAAAAAATACTGTTAGTTAACTGAAGTTAACTGAAGTTAGTTAGAAAACTGATTCTACAGAAAACTAATTCTACTTAAATCAGAATATTACACATTTTGTAATAGTAATTACTTCTTGCATCAGGGACACGAGCGGGGAGGGGGCAGCTGTGGGCAGGGTCTGAGGGCGCCGACTCCGCAGAGCACGGAGAAGGTGCCAGAGCCTGGCAGCTGCTGCCCCATCTGCCGGGAGGAGGGGCTGGATAAGGTCCCCACACCCGGAGCCCCCGCACCACAATTTGGCACCGGCTGTGACAGAGAGGGAGCCCAAAGGGATGGATTAAATGAAGCCAGCAGGCACTGGAGAGGGATGGCCCCGGGCTGAGGGCACGAAATCCGCATGGGGATTTCTGGATTGCCAGAAAATCAGTGGGGAAGGAGGGGAAAGGGCGAGGTGTGGGCCTGGGTGGGGAATGGGTTGGGTTCGGCTGGGCAAGATTACTTCTGGTAGAAGCTCTTGCTGCACTGGGTGCAGGTGAAGGGGCGCTCACCTGTGTGGATGCACTGGTGCTTGATCAGGTCACCATTCCTGCTGAAGCTCTTGCTACAGATAGCACAGGTGAAGGGGTGCTCCACTGCACCCCGGAGGGTTCTGGCACACACGGTGCCTCTCCTCACTCCAGCTTGCAGATGATCTCTGGCTTGGTGGTGGCCCAGCCGGTCCGGGACACAAACAGAAGCACCTTCTCCTGCACTCCTGGGACAGCAGTGCCATCCCCTAACACCCACAGCCTCAACACCTCCCCCCACTCCGCTTCTCTCTCCTGACACTGTTGGGATACAATTCCTCCCCCTTCTCCCCTGCACCTACACCTCCTCTCACCTTGCCCTCAACACCTCGGCCACTCTCCTGCAGACAGGACACCTGGGAAGAGCTCAGAGCTGTGACAGGGGAGGTGTAGACTGAACATGAGGAAACATTTCTCTACCGAAAATGCTCAAACCCTGGAGCAGGCTTCCTGGAGAGGTGCTCGATGCCCCAAGCCTGTCAGGGTGTGAATGGCCTTTGGACAATGCCCGTAAGTCCACTCTTTAACAGCCGGTCAGCCCTGAAGTGCTCAGGCAGTTGGACTGGAGAGGCCTTTGTAGGTCCCTTCCCACTGAAAAGGCCATGCCATGCCATGCCATGCCATGCCATGCCATGAAGAAATGATTTAAGGCGAACAATTTGTGTTGCAGAATTCATCTCTCCCAAGGGGTACGACTCTACCTCGCTATTTGTGGCTGTCATACGTTATTGGCATTTGGCCAATAATCACCCAAAGGTCCTTCCATGGCCACCTCGGAGAGGGGAAGTGTGGGGGCAAGGCCATCCTGACTCCTCAAGGTTCTCTCCTTCATGCTGGTTTTCATGGTTTAAAGGTATCTGTCTCAGCATGGTTTCAGCCACATTGCTCCTTGCAACATACCTGATACTGAAATTGCTAGCAAATAAGCTAAGACCCCTTTTGGAGTTTTCTAAAACAGGCATCTTTTATTAGAGCACTGGACACAGAGGGGCAATTCCATCAATCATGCACAACGAAAAGATCTCTTGGGACAGAATATATTTCCCCTCTACATGGACGTATATAACATTGCCCAGAAATCTCATTCATTTTCTATAACACCCCAGGACTAATTTTAATGTTATTATGAGCTTCACAGCAGCCAAATCTCCACTGATTTGTACCAGTTATAAAGAAAAAACTTGCATTGTCTGTTCGACCTCACATTGTAGAAGAAGACACAGTATCGGCTCAGCATGTCTTATACTAAACCCAGGATTTTACCATTTCTAGAGAACATTGAAAAACATGCTGTCTGAAAAACATGCCACACACTTATTTGAGACTGAGCTGAAGATTGAAAACGGATTCTATTTCGCTCAAACAAGGACATTCTACTTTTGCAATAGTAACTACTTCTTGCATCACTCTGAGCTCAGTCAAAACAACCACAACTTAAAACAAGAACTTGGATACAACCAAGGAGAAAGAGAAGAAGAAAAGCGGTGGGGATGGAGGGGAAAGGGCGGGGTGTGGGACCGGGTGGGGAATGGGATGGGTTCGACTGGTCTAGAGTTAATTTCGCCCAGCAGGTGGGAGGGGAGGCAGCCAAGAGAACCCCGCCCAGGGCAGAGTCGGCCCGTCACCCTCAGGGCAGAAAGCGGGGACTCGACCCGCGTTTCGGGGTGCGGGGTTGCAGCTCGGGAGCCGGGCGGGCGTGGGTGCCGGGGAGGGGAGCGCTCGGCAGTGCCCGGCACCCACTTTTTGTTCGTTCTTGCCGTGCTGTGGGGGCTGCCTTTGCTGTGCCTCTGCTGCCCCCGGGCCCGGTTCTTGTCCCTGCGTCTGCGGGGTCCTTCTTCCTTTTGGGTTAGAGTTAATTTTTCCCAGCAGCCAAGAAAAGGCGGTGCGGGGCAGAGCCGGCCCCGCGCGGCGTCATCCTGGGGACAGAAAGGGGGCGTCACCGTTGTGCGGGGCCGGGAGCGTCTGTGCTGGCTGCGGCGGTGCGGGCGGTGCCATCGGAGCGTGCCCGGTGCCCGTGCCCGAAGCGCTGTGTGTGCGAGCCTCCGTGTGCCCGGCTGCAGGCAGCGGCGCGGGGCTCCAGGCTGCTCCGGCAAGGTGCGGGTCAGGCCCAGGCTGCTGCAGGGACTGCGGCTTGCAGCGCGGGGGCGGCGGGGAGAGGGCGCAGTGCCCGCCGCTGTGTCGGGGGTCCCGGAGGCGGCAGGAGCCGGGGCAAGGCGCCGGGCCGGCTGCCGGCTCTGCCCCTGTCCCGGCTTTGCAGGCGCTGGGCTGTCCCCCCGCGCAGGGAGCTGCTGAGCGAGCCCCCCGTGCGGCGGGGCCCGTGCTGCGGGGCCCGGCTGTGCCTGCCGCCGCCCCTCTGCCCTCGCCCTTGCCTTGGCCGGGCTGCTGCGAGCTGTGGCGGCGCTGCCCTCGGGCTGCTGGAGCCGCCGGGGCTGGCGGGTCCGTGCCCAGCAGCGTCAGGCTTGGGGCAGAGGTGCGGAGCCGAGGCGCGGCGGGGCGTGCTGAGCCGGGCGTGCTTCTTGCTGCAGATGGCCGTGAGCTTCGAGGAGGTGGCCATCTACTTCTGCCGCGAGGAGTGGGCAGAGCTGGCGCGCTGGCAGCGGCGGCTCTACCGGGAGGTGATGCTGGACAACTACGAGACGCTCGCCTCGCTGGGTGAGGACTCTGCGCCTCTGCCGGGCTGGGCTCCACGAGGGGTGGGGTGGCATGGCATGGCATGGCATGGCATGGGGTGGGATAGACATTTTCAGTGGGAATGGACCTGTGAGGCTGCTCTGATGCCACTGCCTGAACACTTCCGGGGTGACCAGCAGTCATAGCATGGAATTACAGGCATTGTCCAAAGGGCTTTCATGCTCTGACAGTCTTGGGGCATTGACCACCTCTCCAGGAAGCCTGTTCCAGGGTTTGAGCACTCTCAGTAAAGAACTGCTTCCTCGTGTCTTGTCTCTACCTGCCGTGATGCAGCATTGAGCCCTTCCCAGGCATCGTATGTGCAGCGAAGTGGCTGATGTGATGTGGGTGAGGTGAGAGTGGGCTGTAGGTGCAGGGAAATGGGGGTCAAAGCTGCATCTGGGCAGAGTGAGGAGAGAGGAGCAGAGTCAGCGTAGATTGTGGGGCTGTGGCTGCTGCGGGACGGCGCTGCCTCCCCCGGCAGTGTGGGAGTGAGTGCTGCTCTGTGTGCCCTGGACAGGCTGGGCCACCACCAAGCCAGAGATCATCTGCAAGATGGAGTGAGGAGAGATGCTGGGCTGGGCTCCACGTGGGATGGGATGGGATGGGATGGGATGGGATGGGATGGGATGGGATGGGATGGGATGGGATGGGGTGGGGTGGGGTGGGGTGGGATGGGAGGGACACAACCCCATGCAGCGTTACAGGCTTGGGGAAGAATGGCTGGAAAGCTGCCTTGAAGAGAAGGACCCGGGGGTGTTGGTTGACAACCGGCTGGACATGAGCCAGCAGTGGCCCAGGTGGCCAAGAAGGCCAATGGCATCTTGGCCTGTATCAAAAACAGTGTGGCCAGCAGGACCAGGGAGGTGATTGTGCCGCTGTACTTGGCACTTGTGAGGTACCTTGAGTACCGTGTGCAGTTCTGGGCCCCTCACTATAAGAAGGACATTGAGGTGTTGGAGCGCGTCCAGAGAAAAGCGTCGAGGATGGTGAAGGGCTGGAAAATAAGTCCTATGAGGAACGGCTGAGGGAACTGGGGTTGTTTAGTTTGGAGAAGAGGAGACTGAGGGGAGAGCTCCCATCCCTGGAGGTATTTAAAAAAAGGATAGATGAGTTTTTAAGGGATATGGTTTAGGGGATAATGGGTGTGGTTGGACTCGATGATCTCAAAGGTCTTTTCCAAACTGAAGAGTCTATGATTCTTTTCAGTAGGAGGGGATCTATGAGGCTGCTCTGGTCCAACTGCCTAAGTACTTCAGAGCCGACCATGGTGTTAAGTGTAACCTCCCCTGGTGCAGCTTTGAGCCCTTCCCAGGCATCCTGTGTGCAGGAGAGCAGCCGAGGTGATGAGGGCGAAGTGAGAGGAGGCTGTAGGTGCCGGGAAGGAGGGGCCAAATTGTAGCTGAGCAGCTGAGAGTGGAGCAAAGGGAAATAATGGGGATGTGGGTGTTGGGGGCCAGCGCTGCCATCCCAGCAGTGCAGGAGTGGGTGCTTCTCTCTGTGATCCCAACAGGCTGGGCCATCATCAAGCCAGAGATCATCTGCAAGATGGAGCGAGGAGAGACACCGTGCGTGCCAGACCACCCCACGTTGTGTCAGAGGCACCGGAGCCCTGTGCCAGGCGGGTACCGGGGGTCTGTGGGAGGCGTGTGGGATTCCAGTAGCAGGCATTTTTGGGTCTCATTGCACAGCCAGCCGAGTGGAAGCCAGGGGGACCCATCAGGACATTCTCAGATCCACCCTGGGCCGGTCCCCGATCTGCTGCAGAATAAACCTTCACCGTGTCCCGAGTGCAGCCGGAGCTTCAGGAGCCAGACTGCACTGGCCATCCACGAGCAGAGCCACATGGGTGAGCGGAACTTCACTTGCACCATCTGTGGTAAGAGCTTCTGCTGGAAGGCCTCCCTTATCAAGCACCAGCGCATCCATGCTGGCGAGCGCCCCTTCACCTGCAACCAGTGCAACAAGAGCTTCATCCAGAAGGAACACCTGGTGAGACACCAGCGCATCCACATTGGTGAGCGACCCTTCATCTGCTTCGTTTGTGGCAAAAACTTCAGTGATAGCAGTGCCCTGATCAAGCACCAGCACATCCACACTGGTGAGAAGAGGTTTTCATGTGCCACCTGCAGCAAGAGATTCACCCAGAAGGTTTCCCTGATTAAGCATCAGCGCATCCACACCGGCGAACGACCCTTTACCTGCAGCCACTGTGACCATCACTTCAGCCGTAAGGAACAGCTGGTCAGGCACCAGCGCATCCACACTGGTGAGCGCCCCTTTGCCTGTGCTGACTGTGGCAAGAGCTTCAGAGAGAAGGCCATCCTGACCAAGCACCAGCGCATCCACACTGGCGAGCGCCCCTTCACCTGCAACCAGTGCAACAAGAGCTTCATCCAGAAGGAACACCTGGTCAGCCACCAGTACATCCACACCAGGGAACGTCCCTTTGCTTGCACTGACTGTGGCAAGAGCTTCAGCAGGAAGGGCAACCTGATCACCCACCAGCGCATCCACACTGGCGAGCGACCCTTTGCCTGTTTTGACTGTGGAAAGAGCTTCAGCTGGAAGAATTATCTAATAAAGCATGAGCGCATCCACACTGGTGAGCGCTCCTTCACCTGCACCAATTGTGGCAAGAGCTTCAGCCGGAAGCCACACCTGGTCACTCACCAGCGCATCCACACCGGAGAGCGCCCCTTCACCTGTACTGATTGTGGCAAGAGCTTCCGTGAGAAAAGCTCCCTGATCAAGCACCAGCGCATCCACACGGGAGAGTGTCCTTTTGCCTGCAGGGACTGCGGCAAGAGCTTCAGCCGGAAGGACTCCCTCGTCACCCACGAGCTCATCCACACCGGCGAGAAGCCCTACAAGTGTGGTGAGTGTGGCAAGACCTGCAGACGGAAGGATCACCTGATGAGCCACTTGCGAGTGCACCAGGGCCCGTGGGCGATGCCAGCATGTGACCAGTGAGAGCAGGGCTGTCTGTCCCCAGTGGGAGGTGGCAGAGGCCGAGGTCTTCTGATGCGGGGGCTACAAGAAGTGGTTTCAGGATGAGGGGACTGTGCTGGCTCCCCAGAGCACCCACAGCACTCGCAGTTCGCAGCCGCCTCCACAGCCAGTGCTGCTGAGGGTCCTGCAGGACACTGGGGGCTGCTGCGGGGTGACACCCAGGGCACCAACCTCTGGCTCCTCTGGAGCAGCCATGCATGAGCCAGGAGTGAGTGGGGGCTGCAGCCACCTTCACCACCCGCTACGGCTCAGGCTGCTGCCCAAGAAGCATTCTCACTGGCTTGAGTTGGATCCCTGGATCCTGCTCGGATGCTCTCTGGGGATGCCCTGAGCAGCCAGCATTGTGCTCATCAGTTGGGGGGGGTTCATCAACATCACCCCCTCCACACTGTGCTGGGCCTCATGGTACCGGCAGCTCCTGCAGGAGAGCTGTGGGTGCAGGAGTGGCTGCCAGGGCAGGGAAAATACAATAACTGTATCCCCCTCTAGTCAGCGTGGTTTATGGGAGAGAGCAGAAGATGCTGCTTTCTTTTTCCACCCGGACAGTGAAGAGAAACCTTCTTGGTGCTGACAACAAGCAGTGAGCTCTGCGGCAGCACAGCATCTCCCACCAGGCTAGTGGCAGCATTTCAGGTTCCAGTGTCCTCGTGGTCATCCCTAGAAAACCTCTTTCTCAGCTTATTCTTTGTGACATATGGTGAGAGGCTGGGATCTGCCCTGGGATTTGTGGGAGGATGAAGATGAAGCAGCATCCCAAGGGAGCGGGAGGGATGTGGGCTTGTCTCAGAGAGCTGCCACCTGTGCCAGGGTGTATGGACCCAGCACGCTGTGAGTTAAAATGTCCAAAAGCAGGTGATTCTGGGATGTGACCCTGTGTCCCCCCCATCGAGTGGACAGTGGGCAGGGTTCCAGGAGGGAACATGCTGAAGGGCCACTCTCAACCTGTGACCTGATCTGCCTCCTGACCCAGCTGAGAGGCAGAGAGAGAGTTGTAAAAATGCCTCCTTACCTGTGACCTCGTGGTCTACTCGCATCTTCTTGGATCCGCAGGACAAAGAAAAAACGTGCTACAACACGCGAAGCCCTGAAGATGGTGACTTCCTTTCATCTCTTTTATAAACTATCTCTTTCTCTCCTCATTCTCTTTTCCATTTCTCCTTGTAACAAGTGCAGCTGCAGTGGGTGGTTATCGGGCATTTTTGGTGTTTAGGTTGGTCTCCAGAAACCTCAGGCTCTTTTTACGGTGTTTGGTTCCGCCAAGCAGATTGTTATCAGTGTTACCAGTATTTCTATGTTGCGAGTCGTTGCGGTAACATCGGCCTTTGCAGTTTCTTGCTGCTGCTCTGTCTCACACGGTCATCAATTATTTGTATCCAGTGTTTCAGGGCATCACCCTTTTCAGTAAAACGTAGGTTATCCTCCTTTCCTGAGTGATTTGTATCACTCTGGCCCCATGCCGGTGATCCCATATAGCTCACTCTAAGTGGGAAGTGACTCCCAGGCCCGCTCATGGTCATTATTCCATGCAGCCTATGCCTCCCTGGCCCCCTCATCCAGTGCTGGGTGCTGTGGCGGGCACAGGGGCTCTGGCTGATGGCCCTGGGGGCTCCACCAGTGCTCGGGACCTGCCGCAGCCTTTTCTGCCGGGGACAGAGGAGAACAGAGCCCTGGCTCCTGCTGATACCAGTGGGATGCAACCCCTGGTGATGCCCTCAGCCCGGCAGAGCCCCACCACCTTCTCTTTCTGGCTCTGGGGGCTGAGCCAGTGTGTGTGCGTGGCCAGTCCCCTGCTACCATGGGCACAAGCAATGCAGGTTTGTAGGGCAAGTGTCCAGGCGCTGTGACCAGCCGGTCACCCCTCTGTCCCCTTCTCTCTCTCTCTCTCTCTCTAAATCCTTTGCTACTGCAATAATCAAATTGTATTACAAAGCCTTCAACTTTAATGGTAACCATAGCTCGGTGCCACCATCCTCTGCCCAGCATCCCTGGAGAACCATCTACCCCATAGATGGTTCGGAGAGAAGGCATTCAAGGTGCAGACACAACAGTGATGCCACATCTAGATACCAGCCTGACCTGATGGGCTGTGATGTTACCGTATCATAAGCAGATATCACAAGAGACAGCAAGATGATGATCTTGATCCATTCCTCAGAGGTGATAAGAAGATGAGAAGATCCAAGGGCTGGAACACCTCCTGTCTGAGAACAGGCAGAGAGAGCTGGGCTTGTTCAGCCTGGAGAAGGCTCCGGGGAGATCTTAGAACAGCTTTCAGTGCTGAAAGGGGCTCCAGGGAAGCTGGGGAGGGGCTCTTGATCAGAGAGTGAAGGGACAGGACAAGGGGGAATGGATTTAAGCTGATGGGGGAGCTTTAGATGAAATCTTAGGAAGAAATGTTTTCCTGTGAGGATGCTGAGACACTGGCACAGGTTGCCCAGAGAAGTTGTGGCTGCCCCATCCCTTGAATAATCAAATCTTGTTCACCATTGTTTAACAGGATTACTTTAATTTCTCCTTGATAATCTGCAATAAATCAATCCTTGTATAATTTATAGATGTAGCATTTTGTCTTCTCATATACATCAAATTCTGTACCAATAAGAAATTGCTTTACCGTATATCCAATAATGACTGTTGCTGAGGTTCTTTTTACTTCTTTGATCACATTCTCTATTAAACCTTTACATTATTGGTACACGTAACACACACACATCTGTATTAAGCCTGTGCATATTATCCCACAATCACACACACAACAATAAAACTGCATGTTTCTTTTAAAACTTCGGTTGCCACTTTACAGTCATTAACACAAATAAAATAATCACACAAAAAGACATTTAAGTTTTCTCCATGCCAATTAGGCAAGTGTTTCTTAAAATACTGTTGTATATCCCGGAATGCCTGATCCACAAATACACCAATGGCCAGTGCAGTATTAAACTTTTGAAGGGTGACCCATCCATATGTTAAGGAAGCCTGTTTGAGTCTTCCCCAATAATCACTGGGGTGCTCTTTATTTTTCGCTAAATAAAATTGCACATAGCATTAGGATTTGGCATTGCCTGCAGAGATACAAGGTTAGTTCTTCCGGTTTGCCATGAAAACTGGCAGAGCTACGTGGAGCAAAGTAGAAATAAAAAACAGACTGCTGGTGCACTGTTGGTTCATGTTCAATTTGCCATCAACCAGAACCCCCCAGACCCTTTTCCACAGGGCTGCTCTCCAGCCTCTTGCTCCGCAGTCTGTATGGACATGCAGGGCTACCGTGTCCCCGGTGCAAAATCCGGCACTGGCCCTTGTTGAACTCCACACAATTAGCAATTGCCCAGCTCTGAGTTTGTCCAGATCCCTCTGTAGGGCCTCTCTGTCCTCAAGAGTGTCACCAGTTCCCCTAAATTTTGTGGCATCAGCAAACATGGACAGTAAATCTTCAAGTCCTGCATCCGGGTCATTTATGAAGCCATTAAAAAGCACTGGCCTTAGGATGGGTCACTGCAGAACTCTGCTGGGGACAGGTTGCCAGCCGGATGTGACCCCAGTTACTGTGAGCATTTGAGCCTGGCCCATCAGCCAATCACTCACCCATTGCATTACGTGTTTATCCAGGTGGATGAAGGACATTTTGTTCAGGAGGAGACCGTGAGAAACAGGATCGAAGGCTTTACTGATATCCAGAAAGATGACATCAACCGGATGGCTGACCTTGTCAACCCTGCTGCCCTTGCTGAAGACGGGGGACAACATTTCCCAGCTTCCAGTCAACCAGTACCTCTCCAGATTCCCAAGAGCATTGGGAAATCATTGAGAGAGGCTTCACTACGACACCAGCCAGCTCTACGTACCCTGGCATGAACCCCATTGGGCCCCATCGACTGACAGGGATCCAGCTGGAACAGCAAATCCCACACAAGTGCAGGGTTGGTTGGGTGTTTCTCGTTTGCACAGCCATGATTCTCTAGCCCTGGGCTCTCAGGGTGCCTGAGCCCATCTCTGCTGTTGCAGACAGAGGCAAAGAAAGCCTTAAACCTCTCTGCTCTATCTACAGCCCTGTTTGTGAGGTGTCCATGCTCATCAAGCACTGGGACAATGTTAGTCCTGGCCAGCCTTTTGCTGTTAACATATTATAAAAACACCTTTTTATTGTCCTTCAGAGCACTGGTCAGCTCCAACCCTGCTTGAGCTATGGCCAGCAAAGGGGTAGGGGCAGTGGATGTGTCATTGTGGATGCGCTGGTGCTTGATCAGAGAGCCCTTCTCTCTGAAGCTCTTGCCACAGTCAGCGCAGATGAACAGCCACTCCGCAGAGTGGGTGCGCTGATGGTAGATCAGGTTTTGCTTATATCTGAAACTCTTGCCACAGTCAGTGCAGGTGAACGGCCGCTCCCCAGTGTGGATGCGCTGGTGCTTGATCAGGTGACTCTTCTCTCTGAAGCTCTTGCTGCAGTCAGCACAGCTGAATGGCCGCTCTCCAGTATGGATGCGCTGGTGGTAGTTTAAGTTTTGCTTCTCTCTAAAGGTCTTGCCACACTCAGTGCAGGTGAACGGCCGCTCCCCAGTGTGGATGCGCTGGTGCCTGATCAGGGCACCCTTCCTGTTGAAACTCTTGCTGCAGCTGGGGCAGGTGAAGGGGCGTTCACTGCTGTGGATGCGCTGATGCTGGATGAGGGAGCCCTTGTCTCTGAAGCTCTTGCCGCAGTCAGCACAGGTGAAGGGCCACTCGCCCGTGTGGATGCGCCGGTGAATGATCAGATGTTGCTTTCGACTGAAGCTCTTGCCACAGTCAGCACAGGCAAAGGGGTGCTCACCCGTGTGGATGCGCCGGTGGCTGATCAGGTGTTGTTTCCAGCTGAAGCTCTTGCCACAGTCGGTGCAGGCAAATGGACGCTCACCTGTGTGGATGCGCTGGTGGCTGATCATATGTTGCTTCCAGCTAAAGCTCTTGCCACAGTCGGTGCAGGTGAATGGGCGCTCGCCCGTGTGGATGCGCTGGTGGCTGATCAGGTGTTGCTTCCAGCTGAAGCTCTTTCCACAGTCGGTGCAAGTGAAGGGGCGCTCGCCTGTGTGGATGCGCTGGTGGCTGATCAGGTGTTCCTTACGGATGAATCTCTTGCTACAGTCAGTGCAGGGGAAAGGCCTCTCAACGATGTGACTCCATTCATAGATGGCCAGTGCGTCTCGGCTCCTGCAGCTGTTGTCAGGCAATATAAAGGGAGCCTTCTCCAGCAGGTTGGAGGCTGAGATGGGGCAGACGTGATGATACCCTAATGGTTCTCCCTGGCTCCGGCTCAGATGGCTATGGGATGAGCCAATCTCTCCCGCAGACAGCCAGTATTCAGCTGGCACAGGCCTCCGGTGCCTCCTCTGCTCCCCGGGGGGGTCTGGGACGCACGGTGTCTCTCCTCGCTCCAGCTTGCAGATGATCTCTGGCTTGGTGGTGGACCAGCCTGTTCAGGACACAGACAGAAGCACCCTCCCCTGCACTGCTGGGATGGCAGAGATGGCCACCACCATGCACAGACACTCCATCTCCCCTCTTCCCTGTGCATACAGAATCCTCTCGGCTGACCCTCCTCACCTCGGCCCCTCTTCTGCACATAGGACACCTGGGAAGGGCTCAAAGCTGCACCAGGGCAGGATTCTGTAATCCCATGCTTTGACTGCTGGTCAGCCCTGAAGTGTTCAGGCAGTGGGACCAGAGCAGCCTCACAGGTCTCTTCCCACTGATAAAGTCTATTCTATCCCATCTCTTCGTATCCTACCCCATCCCATCCCATCCCATCCCACCATCCCACCTCATGCCATGCAATGCCATGCCATCCCAGCCCGTCCCATCCCGTCAACCCCATCGCATCCCACCCCATCCCATGCCATCCAACCCCTCGTGGAGCCCAGCCCGGCAGAGGCACAGAGTCCTCACCCAGCGAGGCGAGCGTCTCGTAGTTGTCCAGCATCACCTCCCGGTAGAGCCGCCGCTGCCAGCGCGCCAGCTCTGCCCACTCCTCGCGGCAGAAGTAGATGGCCACCTCCTCGAAGCTCACGGCCATCTGCAGCAAGAAGCACGCCCGGCTCAGCACGCCCCGCCGCGCCTCGGCTCCGCACCTCTGCCCCAAGCCTGACGCTGCTGGGCACGGACCCGCCAGCCACGGCGGCTCCAGCAGCCCGAGGGCAGCGCCGCCACAGCTCGCAGCAGCCCGGCCAAGGCAAGGGCGAGGGCAGAGGGGCGGCGGCAGGCACAGCCGGGCCCCGCAGCACGGGCCCGGCCGCACGGGGGGCTCGCTCAGCAGCTCCCTGCGCGGGGGGACAGCCCAGCGCCTGCAAAGCCGGGACAGGGGCAGAGCCGGCAGCCGGCCCGGCGTCTTGCCCCGCCTCCTAGCCCCGGCTCCTGCCGCCTCCGGGACCCCCGACAGAGCAGCGGGCACTGCACCCTCTCCCCGCCGCCCCCGCGCTGCAAGCCGCAGCCCCTGCAGCAGCCTGGGCCTGACCCGCACCTTGCCGGAGCAGCCTGGAGCCCCGCGCCGCTGCCTGCAGCCGGGCACACGGAGGCTCGCACACACAGCGCTTCGGGCACGGGCACCGGGCACGCTCCGGATGGCTCCGATGGCACCGCCCGCACCGCCGCAGCCAGCACAGACGCTCCGGGCCCCGCACAAGGATGCCGCCCCCGAAACGCGTCGCCAGTCCCGGCCCCCCCTTTCTGTCCTCTGGATGACGGCGCGCGGGGCCGTTTTGCCCTGGGCCGCCTTCTCTTGACTGCTGGGAAAAATTAACTCTGTCCCAGCCGCACTCGTACGCAGCCCTTTCCCGTCTATCCCCTCTGCTTTTCCTGCTGAGACGTCGATACAGAGATCTCCTCAAGGATCTCCTGCCGTGAGCCCGTGGCCGACCATCTCCACTGTACTATCTCTGACTAATTACGAGGCAGGGAGTAAACGCCAGCTTCCCAAAGGAAGGGCCTGTGAGTTTTCGAAGTGCTGAGAAGCCATTCATGACTCCCTAAAAGTAACTGAGTGCCGCACAAAGGATGGAAAGGAGAAAGCAATCATCTGGAAAATGCTGAGTGCCTGTTTAGAAGCTGGCGGTGTCTGGCCACCGGTGGGGAATGGGATGGATTCGGCTGGGACAGAGTTAATTTTTCCCAGCAGCCATGAGAAGGCGGTGCGGGGCAGAACCGGCCCCGCGCGGCGTCATCCTGGGGACAGAAAGGGGGGCGGGACTGGCGACGCGTTTCGGGGGCGGCACCCTTGTGCGGGGCCCGGAGCGTCTGTGCTGGCTGCGGCGGTGCGGACGGTGCCACCGGAGCCATCCGGAGCGTGCCCGGTGCCCGTTGCCCGGAGCGCTCTGTGTACGAGCCTCCGAGGGCCCGGCTGCAGGCAGCGGCGCGGGGCTCCATGCTGCTTCGGCAAGGTGCGGGTCAGGCCCAGGCTGCTGCAGGGGCTGCGGCTTGCAGCGCGGGGGCGGCGGGGAGAGGGCGCAGTGCCCGCTGCTGTGTCGGGGGTCCCGGAGGCGGCAGGAGCCGGGGCAAGGCGCCGGGCCGGCTGCCGGCTCTGCCCCTGTCCCGGCTTTGCAGGCGCTGGGCTGTCCCCCCGCGCAGGGAGCTGCTGAGCGAGCCCCCCGTGCGGCGGGGCCCGTGCTGCGGGGCCCGGCTGTGCCGGCCGCCGCCCCTCTGCCCTCGCCCTTGCCTTGGCCGGGCTGCTGCGAGCTGTGGCGGCGCTGCCCTCGGGCTGCTGGAGCCGCCGTGGCTGGCGGGTCCGTGCCCAGCAGCGTCAGGCTTGGGGCAGAGGTGCGGAGCCGAGGCGCGGCGGGGCGTGCTGAGCCGGGCGTGCTTCTTGCTGCAGATGGCCGTGAGCTTCGAGGAGGTGGCCATCTACTTCTGCCGCGAGGAGTGGGCAGAGCTGGCGCGCTGGCAGCGGCGGCTCTACCGGGAGGTGATGCTGGACAACTACGAGACGCTCGCCTCGCTGGGTGAGGACTGCGCCTCTGCCGGGCTGGGCTTCACGAGGGGAGGGATGGGATGGGATGGGATGGGATGGGATGGGATGGGATGGGATGGGATGGGATGGGATGGGATGGGATGGGATGGGATGGGATGGGATGGGATGGCAAGGGATGGGATGGGATGGGATGGAATGGGATGGGATGGGATGGGATGGGATGGGATGGGATGGGATGGGATGGGATGGGATGGGATGGCATAGGATAGACTTTTCAGTGGGAGGAGACCTGTGAGGCTAGTCTGGTCCCAGTGCCTGAGCACTTCAGGGCTGACCAGCAGTCAAAGCAGGGGATTACAGAATCCTGCCCTGGTGCAGCTTTGAGCCCTTCCCAGGTTTCCTGTTGTGCAGGAGAGTGGCCGAGGTGAGGAGAGTCAGCCGAGAGGAGGCTGTAGGCACAGGGAAGAGGTGAGATGGTGTGGCTGTGCATGGTGGTGGCCACATCCACCATCGTGGCAGTGCAGGAGAAGGTGCTTCTGTCTGTGTCCTGGACAGGCTGGGCCACCACCAAGCCAGAGATCATCTGCAAGCTGGAGCGAGGAGAGATGCTGTGTGTGCCAGACCTCCCTGTGTTGCAGCAGAGACACTGGAGCCCTGTGTCAGGTGAGTACTGGGGTCCATGGGAGGGGTGGGGCTTCCAGCAGCACTCTCTCTTTGGCCCTAGATGCTCTGTACCCCAGTGTTTCCTGGTGATGTCTGGCTGTCCTCCCATGGTGCAGGCAGTTGCCGCCCTGTCCTCTGTATGCTTCAGCCAGGAGCGGTGGGGGACTGGCGTGGTGCCTTATCGTGTTCCCATGGGGAGGGGTCCCTTGTGCCTTTCCCGTCATCAGCAGTGACTCCAGCCTTTCCTCCCCAGCAGGTGGTGGCCCCAGGTCACATGAGGAACCTGAGAATCTGTTGGAAACCACTGCCGTGCTCTCAGGGATGCTTGAGAGTGGGAGGCAGCAGGGTGGCTCAGTTCACAGCCTGCTGGGCAAAAGCAGGGCGGACCCATACATTTACCCCCACACTCATCTCCTCCCAGCTTCCCGGCTGCCAGAGAATTCCCCCGGCATTTGCCCCGAGTGTGGCAAGAGCTTCAGAGAGAAGCGCTACCTGACACGGCACAGGCGCATCCACACCAGCAAGCGCCGCTTCGCCTGTGTCGACTGCGGCAAGAGCTTCAGCGAGAAGACCACCCTGAACAACCACCAGCGCATCCACACAGGTGAGTGTCCCTTTGTCTGCACCAGCTGTGGCAAGGCCTTCAACCGAAAGGACTCCCTGATGAAGCACCTGCACATTCACACAGGTGTGCGCCCCTTTGCCTGCTCTGACTGTGGCAATAGCTTCATCCAGAAGGGTCACCTGATCACCCACCAGCGCATCCACTCTGGGGAGAAGCCCTTCACCTGCACGGAGTGTGGGAAGAGCTTCAACCGCAAGGGCTCCCTGTCCTACCACCGGCGCACCCACACAGGTGAGAGCCCCTTCGCCTGTGCTGACTGCGGCAAGAGCTTCAGCCGCAATTGCAAGCTGATCAAACACCAGCGCATCCACACCGGTGAGCGCCCCTTTGTACCATCTGTGGCAAGAGCTTCAGAGAAAAGGATGCCTTGTCCTGGCACCAGCAACATCCACACTGGTAAGAAGCCATTCACCTGCACTGAGTGTGGCAAGAGCTTCAAAAACAAGGGTGACCTCAACACTCACCAGCGCATCCACTCCGGCAAGTGCCCTTTCGCCTGTCAGCTGCAGAAAGAGCTTCAGCCAGAAGCCCTACCTGATCAAGCACCAGCGCATCCACAGGAGAGAGTACTCGATGGTTTCCGTTGAGCTGGCGGAATATGAGCCAGTAGTGTCCTCAGGTGGTCAGGAAGGCCAGTACCATCCTGTTTTGTATCAGCAACAACGTGGCTGGCAGGACTAAGGAAGTGATTATCCCCCTGTACTCAGTGCTGGTGAGGCTGTGCCTCAAACCTGAACTCAGTTTTGGGCCCCTCACTCCAAGAAAGTTATTGAGGGGCTGGAGCTCATCCAGATAAGGGAATGGAGCTGCAGAAGGGGCTGGAGCACAGGGATTCTGGGATCAACTGAGGGACCTGGGGCTGTTTAGCCTGGAGAAGAGAAGGCCTCATTGATCTTTACAGCTGGCTGAAAGGAGATTGTAGTGAGATGGGCGTTGGTCTCTTCTCCTAAGTAACGAGCAATAGGACAAGAGGAAGTGGACTCAGGTTGTGTCAGGGGAGGTTTAGTCTGGATATCAGGAAAAATTTCTTCCCCAAAAGGGTTGTCAGTCACTGGCACGGGCTGCAGTGGCAGTGGTGGAGTCACCATCGATATGGTCGATGTGGTGCTTTGGGACATGGTTTAGTGGTGGAGTGAGCCGTGTTGGATGTATGGTTGCACTTGATGATTCGAGAGGTGTTTTCTGACTGAAATGATTCTGTGCTTCTGTCTGCCCCAAGTGCAGCAAGAGCTTCAACTGCAAGACATGGCTGCTAAAGCACAAGTGCAACCACACAGGGAAGCACCCCTTCAGCTGCCAGGAGTGTGGGAAGATGGTCGAGTACAAGGGCATCCTCATCACTCAGCAGCACATCCACACCAGCGAACGCCCCTTCACCTGTGTTGACTGCAGCGAGAGCCTCAGCCAGCAGCGCGAGCTGATCACCCACCAGCACATCCAGGCTGGAGAGTTGTAAAGATCAACTGGCCCTTGGACCATCTTTCCTGAGGAACCACCATGGGATTCCACTGCGAGGGGCAATTATTTTTCTTTTTACCTGCTACTTGGAATCATGGAATGGCTTGGATTGGAAGGGACTGTGAAGGTCATCCAGTCCACCCCCTCTGCAGTGAGCAGGGACATCTTCAACCAGGTCCAGGTGGTTGCCCGCAGTCCCGTCCAACCTGAACCTGAATGTCTCCAGGGATGGGGCATCTCCCCCTGCTCTGGGCAACCTGGGCCAGTGTTTCACCACCCTCCATGTAAAAATTTTACTCCTAATATCTAGTCTAAACCTCTTCTCTTTTAGTTTAAAACCATCACCCCTTGTCCTAGCCCTGCCATAAAGTTTTTCCCCATCTTTTCTGTAATCTACCTTTAAGTATTGAAAAGCCACAATAAAGTCTCCTTGGAGTCTTCTCTTTTCCAAGATGAACAACCCCAGATCTCAGCCTCTTTTCATAGGGGAGATGTTTCAGGCCTTTGATCCTTTTGGTGGCCTTCTCTGGCCCAGCTCCAACAGATCCATGCCCTTCCTGTGCTGAGGGATGCAGGGCTCCAGGTGAGGTCTCACCAGAGCAGAGCAGAGGGGCAGAACCCCCTCCCTTGCTCTGTTGGCCACACTTCTTTTGATGCAGCCCAGGACATGGTTGGCCTTCTGGGCTGCAAGCACACATTGCTAACTCGTGTCCAGCTTCTCACCCATCAGGACCCCCAGGTCCTTCTCCACAGGGCTGCTCTCAATGTCTTCATCTCCCTACTACTTCCCTTTTTTCTCTGTCTTCTCTTCTCATTCTCTCCCTGCACCTTTTTTTCCCCTCCTCCTTGCACTCGTAAAGGTGGGTCTGAGTTCTTGTTGTAAACTGTGAGTAACTTTTACCATCTTCAAGGTACAGATTGGGATCTGTTTTGCGTCTTTGGCTGTGTTCAAAGTAACTATTGGATTTAAGCATACCCTGGCACTTGCTTCTCTTCCTTTGAATTGCTGCACAAATACACAAGAGAACCCTACCCCCATCGTGCTAAGCAGGGCAGTGCAGGTGGGCTCCAATACGAGCACCTCTTTTTCTGCTCTGCATGCGGCAAGATCTTCAACGTGAAGACCAGGCTGATGAGGCATCAGTGCATCCACATGGGAGAGCGTCCCTTCAGCTGCCTGGGAAGAGCTTCCAGTATAAGGGCAATGTCCAGACCCAACCCCTCACCCACAGAGTGGAGCAGGTCTCTGCCTGCACCCACTGTGGCAAGGTCCGCAGCCACAGGAAGGAGCTGAGGGTGCACCAGAGAGTGCAAGCAGAGGAGAGGATTCTTTCCTGCTACTCAGATGGAGACTCCTTCAGCTCCCTCCTCCCTGTGCACCCACTCCTCATGTCCTGCACCCAGGTCCCAGTGCTCCTGGAAGCCTTGTCCAGGTATAAGTAGGAGGACTGGTGGCAGCTGGGAGAGCCCCGTGTCCAGTCCATGGCACATCCTCATGGATTGAGCAGCGAGAGGAGGAACGATGCCATCATTAGAGACCTGAACTTTCCATGGGGCAATTGGCAGATCGAGGCTGGTAGTCTCCTCGGCTTGGGCACTGGGGTGGAGCGCCACATCCCTGGAGAGGAGGTGCTGGCGGGGGTGGGACCAGAGATGCTGCCAGCTTTTGGCAGCACTGCAGGAGCCATCCTGTTCTGACTGGAGCCAGCGTTCACTCACGAGTGCCCACGGTCAGGTGGGGACCCTGAGCGAGCAGGGCTGGTGCTCTGGCATTGTGCTGGCACTGTTCACATCCTCAGGTCACCGTGGGATTTAAGCAGGAGACCTTGTTCCCCACCCTGAGTCACCACCTTGTTTGCTATTTAGAAACCTTTCAATAGCCAATTGCAGGGGGTCGATGTGAAGATTGGGGTCACCTTGCCCCTCCCCACCAGCACCAGGCTGTCCCCTTGCCAGGTTTTCTGTCCCTGATGCTGTGTTCAGCCTGGCTCGGGCACCTCCCTGCAATCCCTCTGCACCGGGGCAGTCACAGCCCCCCTTGTCTTGTGCACAGGGACCCCAGTTCAGCTGCTGGTTGGAAAGTGGCGATTCTGGATGTGAAAATCATTGTATCTCTTTATCCCCATCCAACGGGGAGACATTGAACTTGGATGCAGTGCAGCCACTCCATCCTTGGGCACAGCCCTTTGCCGTGATGCTCCAATCCCGGCTCCAGGGCAGCTCAACACCCCCATTTGTTTACCCCACATTACATTACATGTTTACTGAGCTGTGGTTTTGGGATCCTTCCTTACCTGGTCCTTACTGGAAGCTGGAAGCATCATCTGCTCAGCCACCAGTCCATCCCCAGTGGGAAGCGCCCCTTGCCCGGTACTCCCTGCCCCAGGAGCATCCTCAGGCATATGGTTTAGTAGTAGGCAGGTACAGTTGGACTCAATAATCTCAAAGGTCTTTTCCAATGAAGGGATTCTATCATTCCATGATCCTCATCACCAGTTTTTTGTTAGGTGCCTTTACAAGGTCCTACAAGGATGGTAAATTCCAATTCATTCAAGTTTAGATGAAAAAAAACACCCAGGATCCTTTTCAGCAATTGATTTTATTTGACATTTCTATTGCCTTAGGCTGTGGCTGTTGGGAAGAAAGTTTTGGTTTGTGGGGGCAGAGACACAGAAAAGAGAAAGAAAAGGCAAAAAAAAAGAGAGAAACAGGTCACCACCCTTGCTTCCCGCAACAATCTCAGAGATGTCCTTGTGTCATCAAAGTTCCCAAGGTGATGTGTGCACACCAGGGCATCTGGAGAAGAGACCCTTTATGCAGTGCTGCTCCAAGCCTCTTCCTCGTCCTTAGCGTCAGAGGCACGAGGAGGCAGAGTCTCTCTCTGCACAGGTCAGGCAGGGGTCTCTCAGAGTCCATGAGGGGCTTTTGTATTGTTACTGGTAAAACAGGCACAGAGTTCACAGATTGTACAAGAGGAACAGCTTCTCTGCTTCATACTCAGGTGAGCACGAGTGAATTTGTGCTCCTGTGCTCAACGACAAAACATTTTAAAAATGCTGATGGGAAGAGCAGGCAGTTCCAGCAAGGTCTGGTGTCCCCAGCATGGGGCCCAGCACAGTGGGGAAGGGGTGACGATGATGAACACCCCAGCTGACAAGCACGATGTCAGCTGCTCAGGGCATCCCCAGGGAGCATCCGAGGAGGATACAGGCCGCGCTGGTTAGGATGCAGCAACCCAAGCTGTACCCGGTGATGGAGGGGGACACAGCAACCACTCACTCACAGCTCACGTCTGGCTGCTCGGGAGGAGGCACAAGTCAGTGCTCTGCGTGTCCACATCCCCCTTGCAGCAGCCCCCAGCGCAGGACCCTCATCAGCAGTTTCAGGGGGCACCAGGCTGTGGAGACGACAATGTGAGCTGAAGCAGTGGTCTCAGTGGCTGAGGGTGAAGGGGCGCTCACCAGTTTGGATGCGCTGGTGATTCACCAGGTAGCATTTCCAGCTGAAGCTCTTTCCACAGTCAGCGCAGGCAAACAGGGCTCAGCGCTGTGGACACGCTGGTGCTTGATCAGGGCGCCCTTCTCTCTGAAGCTCTTGCTGCAGTTGGCACAGGTAAAGGGCCGCTCACCCGTGTGGATGCGCTGGTGGCTGATCAGGTGTTGCTTCTGACTGAAGAAGTGGTTGCAGTGGCCACAGGCAAAGGGCCGCTCGCCAGTGTGGACGCGCTGGTGAGTGACGAGGTCACCCTTGCGGCCGAAGCTTTTTCTGCACTCGGTGCAGGCAAAAGGGCGCTCACCAGTGTGAACGCGCTGGTGGTTGACCAGGTGTTGCTTCCGGCTGAAGTGGTGGTCACAGCTGGGACAAGCAAAGGGGCGCTCGCCCGTGTGGATGCGCTGGTGCTTGATCAGGGTGCCCTTTTGCCTGAAGCTCTTGTTACACTCAGCACAGGCAAAGGGACGCTCCTTGGTGTGGATGCGCCGGTGGGTTATCAGGTGTTGCTTCTGGCTGAACTGGTAACCGCAGTCGGCACAGGCAAAGGGGCGCTCGCCTGTGTGGATGCGCTGGTGGCTGATGAGGTGTTGCTTCTGGCTGAAGCTCTTCCCACAGTCAGTGCAGGTGAAGGGACGCTCGCCCGTGTGGCTGCGCTCGTGGATGGCCAGTGCAGTCCGGCTCCTGAAGCTCTTGTTGCACCTGGGACACGTGTGGGGGGTCTTCTCTTGGGCTGCATCAAAACAAGCAGGGCCAGCAGGTCGAAGGCAGTGATTGTCCCTCTCTACTCTGCTATTGTGAGACTCCACCTGTAGTAATGTGTCTAGTTCTGGAATCCCAAACATAAGAAGGATATGAAACTAGTCCAGAGGAGGCCACAAGGATGATCAGAGGGCTGGAGCACCTATTCTATGAGGACAGGCCGAGAAAGTTTGGGCAGTTCAGCGTGGAGAAAAGAAGGCTCTGCAGACTTCCAGTACCTGAAAGGGGCTACAAAAAAGCTGGGGCAAGACCTTTTACAAGGGCATGGAGTGATAGGACAAGGGACGAGGTCTTTAAATTGGAAGGAAGAAGATTTAGGTTAAACACTAAGAAGAAATTGTTCGGGATGAGGACGGTGAGGCAATGGCACAGGCTGCCCAGGGAAATTGTGGCTGCCACATCCCAGAAACTCTTCAAAGCCAGGATGGATGGGGTCTTGAGCAGCCTTATCCAGTGGGAGCTGTCCCTGAAAATGGCAGGGGTTGTGGAACATGATGAGATTTAAGGTCTGTTCAACCCAAACAATTCTATGAATTTTATGATTCTCCTGCAGCTGGGGAGCCAACACGGGCTGTAGATGGGGGTGCTACGATAGCTCTTTGCAGCTCCTGCTGAGCTGGCTGAAGGATCAGTCCCCCAAACACCTGCTACTGGAACCCCACACCCCTCTTGCAGACCACAGTCCCCACCTGGCACAGGGCTCCGGTGCCTCTGACACACCGCAGGGGGCTCTGGCACACACGGCATCTCTCCTCGCTCCATCTTGCAGATGATCTCTGGCTTGGTGGTGGCCCAGCCTGTCCAGGGCACACAGAGCAGCACTCAATCCCACACTGCTAGGGGAGGCAGCGCCGTCCCGCAGCAGCCACAGCCCCACAATCTACGCTGACTCTGCTCCTCTCTCCTCACTCTGCCCAGATGCAGCTTTGACCCCCATTTCCCTGCACCTACAGCCCACTCTCACCTCACCCACATCACATCAGCCACTTCGCTGCACATACGATGCCTGGGAAGGGCTCAATGCTGCATCACGGCAGGTAGAGACAAAGACACAAGGAAGCAGTTCTTCACTGAGAGTGCTCAAACCCTAGAACAGGCTTCCTGGAGAGGTGGTCAATGCCCCAAGACTGTCAGAGCGTGAGAGCCCTTTGGACAATGCCTGTAATTCCATGCTTTGACGGCTGGCCAGCCCTTAAGTGTTCAGGCAGTGGGACCAGAGCAGCCTCATAGGTCCATTCCCACTGAAAATGTCTATGCCATGCCATGCCATGCCACCCCATCCCATCCCTCGTGGAGCCCAGCCCGGCAGAGGCGCAGAGTCCTCACCCAGCGAGGCGAGCGTCTCGTAGTTGTCCAGCATCACCTCCCGGTAGAGCCGCCGCTGCCAGCGCGCCAGCTCTGCCCACTCCTCGCGGCAGAAGTAGATGGCCACCTCCTCGAAGCTCACGGCCATCTGCAGCAAGAAGCACGCCCGGCTCAGCACGCCCCGCCGCGCCTCGGCTCCGCACCTCTGCCCCAAGCCTGACGCTGCTGGGCACGGACCCGCCAGCCCCGGCGGCTCCAGCAGCCCGAGGGCAGCGCCGCCACAGCTCGCAGCAGCCCGGCCAAGGCAAGGGCGAGGGCAGAGGGGCGGCGGCCGGCACAGCCGGGCCCCGCAGCACGGGCCCCGCGGCACGGGGGGCTCGCTCAGCAGCTCCCTGCGCGGGGGGACAGCCCAGCGCCTGCAAAGCCGGGACAGGGGCAGAGCCGGCAGCCGGCCCGGCGCCTTGCCCCGGCTCCTGCCGCCTCCGGGACCCCCGACACAGCAGCGGGCACTGCGCCCTCTCCCCGCCGCCCCCGCGCTGCAAGCCGCAGCCCCTGCAGCAGCCTGGGCCTGACCCGCACCTTGCCGGAGCAGCCTGGAGCCCCGCGCCACTGCCTGCAGCCGGGCACACGGAGGCTCGTACACACAGCGCTTCGGGCACGGGCACCGGGCACGCTCCGGATGGCTCCGATGGCACCGTCCGCACCGCTGCAGCCGGCACAGACGCTCCCGGGCCCCGCACAACGGTGACGCCTCCGAAACGCGTCGCCAGTCCCGCCCCCCTTTTCTGTCCCCAGGATGACGCCGCGCGGGGCCGGCTCTTCCCCGCACTGCCTTCTCATGGCTGCTGGGAAAAATTAACTCTGTCCTAGCCGAACCAGGGTCATTCCACTTGGGCGCAAAGCAGCATCCCAGGGGAGCCGGCGGGACCTGCGCTCGTCTCGTAGAGTTTCCATCCCTGCCAGGGTGTATGGACACCACATGGCGTGGAGTAAAACCTCTCATACCACCGGAAGGTGCCGGAGCCCGGCAGTTGCTGCCCCGTCTGCCGAGGAGGAGGGGCTGGATAAGGTCCTCGCGCCCCACACCCGGAGCCCCCGCACCCCAAGCCGGCACCGGCTATGACGGGAGAGGGAGCCTAAAGGGATGGATTAAATGAAGCCAGCGGGCACTGCAGAGGGATGGTCCCGGGCTGAGGGCACGAGATCCGTGTGGAGATCTCTGGATCGCTGTCCCAGGCAGGAAAAGCGGTGGGGATGGAGAGGAAAGGGCGGGGTGTGGGACCGGCAGGGGAAAAGGCTGGATTCAACTAGTCTAGAGTTAATTTCGCCCAGCAGGCGGGAGGAGAGGAGGCTGGGCAGGGAAGGAGCCCCCGGCGCCCGTGCCCGGAGCGCTCTGTGTGCGAGCCTCCGTGTGCCCGGCTGCAGACAGCGGCGCGGGGCTCCAGGCTGCTCCGGCAAGGTGCGGGTCAGGCCCAGGCTACTGCAGGGGCTGCGGCTTCCAGCGCCGGGGGGGTGGGGGGGGGTGCGGGGAGAGGGCGCGGTGCCTGCTGCTCATCACGGCACCAACAGGTCCACTCCATGCCATCCGCCAGCTGCTGGAGAAGACCCCTCCCATGTACTTCAAGTGCAACAAGAATTTCAGGAGCCGGAATTCGCTGGCCATCCACCAGCAGAGCCACGAAGTTGAGAGGCCCTTTGCCTGCACAGACTGCAACAAGAGTTTCAGAGAAACGGTCTCTCTCATCAAGAACCAGTGCATCCACACCAGTGAGTGACCCTTCGCCTGTGCTGATTGTGGGAAGAGCTTCAGTCAGAAGCAACACCTGATCAGGCACCAGTTTATCCACAGGGACGAGGAAACCTTTGCCTGCACTGATTGCAGGAAGAGATTCAGCAGGAAGAGCTCCCTGATCAAGCACCAGCGCATCCACTCTGATGAGCGCCCCTTTCCCTGCACCACTGTGACCACCGCTGCAGACAGAAGCAACTCCTGCTCAAGCAACAGCTCACCCACGCTGGAAAGAAGCCCTGGAAGTGTGGCGAGAGCAGCAGGACCTGCAGCGCCAAGTCTGACCTGAAGAAACATGAGTAGGTGCACCAGGGTCTACAGGCAGTGCTAGGGGGTGAGTGGTGACAGGGGGAGTGTCTGTCCCCAGTGGGATGGCAGGCGGAGGCCAAGTTCTTCTGTGAAGAGGATGCAAGAAGTGTTTCTGGGATGAGGGGACCATGCTAGCTCACCAGTGCACCCAGAAAACCCCAGCCTGTGGCCGCCTCCATAGCCTGGTGCTCCCCAAAGCTGCTGCTGAGGGTCCCACGGGGCACTGGGGGCTGCGCAGGGGGCTGCGGGGGGACACCCAGAGCACCCACCTCTGGCTCCTCCAGAGCAGCCATGTGTGAGCCAGGAGCGAGTGGTGGCCCTGGCCCCTCCACCACCAGCTACAGCTCAGGCTGCTGCCCCAGAAGCATCCTCACCAGTGTGGGCCAGATCTGATACCGAAAATGAGGGCAAATCAACTCTCTCAGACTCGGTTTGGAGTTTTAGAAAGCAAGAATCCTTTAATTCTGCGCTGGGCAGCACGAGGGAATGATTTCCATCAATCACAGGCAACGGGACAAGAACTGGGACAGACCATATATCCATCTTAGAGGCATGTGTATAAATTGTCCCTGCATTTTCTATTCCTTTCTAAGGACTAACTTGATTATGAACTGCAACACAGCCAAGTCTGTCTCTGGTAATTAGAGCTTCAGAGCTAGCTCTCTGTTTGACCCTGCATGTTTCAGAGAAGTAAAACATAATTTAAAAACCCCTCCATTGTCTGGGTCCAGCACTATTCTATAAAAGATACAACAGAAGTGTCTGTGTCTGTCTAACTTAGGAAACACTGCCACTTCGATATCACTAACTGAAGTTATTTTGAAAACCAAGACTACACAAAAGCAACACTAAAGTCCAAATATTCCATTCTCTGCAAAAACAACCACTTCTTGTATCAAATCCTCGGTTTTCTTGTTGGAACTTTGATTCTCATCTAAAGGTCCACATCACCCTTCTTCTCACCATACACAAGCAAAGCAATATAATACAAACTTTCTTTATTTACCCCTACTCTAGAAATATGAACCTTTTCAAAACTGTGTGTTTTACAGTACTTAATAGTCAAAGACGATCCGTTATGACAGTGATTAACAGTAAAGTTTGCAACAAGGAACAAGCCACCCCATCAGTGATATTCCACCTGTATGGTTGAGAAATGTATTCAGCCAGTTGTTTTCTGCACCCTCTGTAAGATCCTGAGCAAGTTTGAGCTGGCTTCCCGTCAAAATCTCCAACGCTCAGTAAAAGCCCCTTCCCTGCTTCCCCCTCCAGGCAGAGGAAAGAAACCACAGAAACTTAACCACCCCAGAATATATGTGTATTTCTACATATACACAGCTACATACAGTAAGGATATTATGTAAAATTCCCAAGAAAGGGAAGAGGGGAAGGGAACATGGGAAAAAAGGGCAAAAAGGGCAAAAAGGAAAAAAACAAAACAGGAATGCACAATTAAAAAACCCGGTAACTAACAAAGTGAAGAACTAGCAAAATCTCATCACTTCCCTTGAGAAAAGTAGGACAGCCAAATCCGACCCAGCACTCTCCCCCCACACGTGGGCAGACAACAGCAGCCACCGCAGGCCTCAGCTCCAGAGATACCAACGCACGGGACCTCCTGCTCCCAAGCCTCGCCGGAAGAGAAAAGAAGAGCGAGCTCTCTTATCTACGCCTTGTTTATATGTTGGGTTACGTTAAAGGAAGACATGGAATACATCCGTAGATTTCTGACCTCCGTTGTTAAGGAAGGCCTAAAAAAATCCAAAAGCCAACCCACCACATTCTCCACCCCTTATTCCATATAATTTCTCTACGTAACACCTGTATATTGTGTTCATCTATACCCCACGCACATACATTATATATATATAGTCCTTGTTTTATTTCAAGGCTGTCGTCTATCGAAGATCAGCACCAGCAGGAGCTCAGTTTGGATCCCTGGCCCTTTAGTCACAATCACAGCTCTGGTTTTAGGGCTGGTTCACTGATCTGGGCAGGCTCATCATTGCATACTGGTATCCACTCTGTTCAGGTCTTTCTCATCTGGTATCTGATCTCCTGCAAAACTCAACTTAAGACACAGAATTAGTTTTTCCCCAAGGATAGATTTCCTTGAGGCACACACTGGATCTCTCCATCCTTTCTCATTACACACCAGGTACTTCCGGGCCCTTGAGTAAAAACAATCCCATGAATGGGTTTGTCTTTGCCTGAGGGAGGAGTAATCCAAACGGCCTTACCCAACATACCTCTCAGATGGATCACGGGAACTTTGTCTCCATCCACAGTGTGGAGGGATTCTGCTTGGGCAGGACCAGCCCGACTGACAGAGCCTCTGGTCTTGGCTAAGTGCTTATCCCAGTTTTTAAAAGTTCCTCCCCCTAGTGCCTTTAGAGTTGTCTTTAACAGTCCATTACACCTTTCAACTTTTCCAGCAGCAGGTGCATGATATGGAATGTGATATACCCATTCAATACCACGCTCTTGTGCCCGAGTGGCCACTAGATTGTTCTTGAAATGAGTCCCATTGTCTGACTCAATGCATTCTGGAGTTCCATGTCTCCACAGGACCTGCTTCTCGAGACCCAGAATAGTATTTCGGGCCGTTGCATGTGGTACCAAACGTGTCTCTAACAAACCTGTGGTTGCTTCCACCATGGTGAGCACATAGCGTTTACCTTGGTGGGTCTGTGGCAATGTGATGTAATCAACCTGCCAGGCCTCCCCATATTTGTACTTATCCCAATGTCTACCACACCACAGGGGCTTCAACCTTTTTGCCCGTTTGATAGTGGCACAGGTTTCACAGTCATGGATAACCTGAGAAATAGTGTCCATGGTTAAACCCACCCCTTGGTCTCGTGCCCATCTAGAGGTGGCGTCTCAGCCTTGATGACCTGAAGCATCATGGGCCCATCGAGCTAGGAACAATTCTCCCTTCTGCTGCCAGTCTAGGTCTACTTGTGATACCTTGACCTGTGCAGCTCGCTCTGCCTCTCTGTTATCAGCATGTTCCTCATTACCTCGACCCTTGGGCACATGGGCGTCTATATGGCAGACTCTCACATTCAGGTTCTTCACTCTGGCAGCGATGTCTTCCCACAGATCAGCAGCCCAGATGGGTTTCCCTCTACAACTCCAATTCATTCTTTTCCACTGGTCTAGCCATCCCCATAGAGCATTGGCCATCCCTCTCTTTCTGCGATGTCTAGGGTCAACTGGACAGCTTTGAGTTCTGCAAACTGACTCAATCCACCTTCTCCTTCAGTAGCTTCTGCAACTCACTGGGTGGGACTCCAAACAGCTGCTTTCCACTTCTGACTCCTCCCTACAATATGGCAGGAACCATCGGTGAAAAGAGCATAGGGTGTCTCTTCATCTGGCAGCTCATTATATGGTGGAGCTTCTTCAGCTTGGCTCACTGGGTCTTCTTCTTCTTCATCTGCCAGACCAAAGTTGCCACCTGTCCATGACAGATGGTTGGACTGTGCTTCCACCTCTGGGGCAGTCGATTCCAGGTGTACTCAACGCCCCTCCAGGTGAAAGCAAACTGTGGCCTGCACTCTGCCGCTAAGGGAATGGAGAAAAATGCTTTGGCAATGTCAATGGTGGCGTCACCACTTTGCTGTCTTGGACTCCAGCTCGTACTGGAGCTCCAACATATCTGGTACTGCAGCACTCAATGGCGGTGTGACTTCATTTAAGTCACGATAGTCCACAGTCAATCTTCATTCTCCATCAGACTTGTGTACAGGCCAGACAGGGCTATTGAAGGGTGAATGTGTTCTGCTGACCACCCCTTGGCTTTCCAGCTTCCGAATCATCTTATGGATGAGGATCACAGCATCTCGATTCGTCCGATACTGTCGCCGGTGTACGGTTGTTGTGGCTATTGGCACTTTTTGATCTTTAACTTGCAGTAATCCCACTACAGAAGGGTCTTCTGTGAGGCCAGGAAGGGCAGACAATCACTTGGACTCCTCCTCAATCACCAAGGCTACACCAAAAGCCCACCGGTACCCCTTCGGGTCCTCTTCTTAGGTAATTCATACCTAGAATGCAAGGGGCTTCTGCCCCCGTCACAATGGAAACCTTTTTCCATTGGTCTCCTGTCAAGCTTATGTCGGCCTCCACCACTGACAACTCCTGAGACCCTCCTGCCACTCTAGAAATAGAAACAGTCTCTGTACTCTTATGCTCTGATGGCATTAAAGTACACTGGGCACCAGTATCTACCAAAGCTCAGTACCTCTGAGGATCCGATGTGCCAGGCCATCGAACCCACACAGCCCGGTAAACCCGATTGTCTTCTTGGTCCCTCTCCTTCTCCTGGCAGAAGGAAGGGCCCCTCTATTGATCTTGATCAGAACAATAATTGCCGGACTTTGACTTTGGTTTCTTGGAGGCTTTTTTGTCATCTTCGAAGCGGATCTCCGTCTTCCTGTGCTTTGGTGATTGCAGTTTCTTTTCTAAATATTCTGTATCTACCACATAGACAACTTTCTTGTCAGTGTCCTTCTGTGAGTATTCTTTTGGGTGCCGAGATAAGGGCCTCATCCATGCCTCCGAGAGAAGGTGGGGTCTGGAGGATAGGGATAATTATCCCTCAGTGATATTCCACATGTATGGTTCAAAAACGTATTCAGCCAGTTGTGTTCTGCACCTCTCCAACATCGCGAGCTTGTCGGGCAACAGCCTGAATTTGTTCCATCTGCTTATTAAGATCTTCTGTTATGTTTGGGACAGGGATGCAACAATGACCTGTGTCCAATTCCAGATCCCCACAAACCCCGTGCTCTTTGGCCAGCAATAAATCTAAAACCAGGTGGTGCTGTAACACTGCCTTAGTATTGGCTCCTACCTGCTGGCTGATAATTCAAATCCTTTGGCAACACAATTGGTCAGTGGTTCCACTTGCCAGGTAAGATTTTCAATTAGAATACCATTTTCCAGTGCGGTCAATCCTGGGATTAAAAAAAATCTGTGTTCCCCATCCGGCCTCAGTGGATGTGCTCGGCCCTTGCCAATTATCCTCAGTGGTGGCTCTTTTGCCTTTTCCCCAATGCCAATGATTTATAGGGCTTTGCTTCCAGACTGGGACATTTCCCAGCTTCCAGTCAACCGGTACCTCTCCAGATTCCCAAGAGCATTGGGCAATCACTGAGAGAGGCTTCACTATGACACCAGCCAGCTCTACGTACCCTGGCATGAACCCCATCGACTGACAGGGATCCAGCTGGAACAGCAAATCCCACTCAAGTGCAGGGTTGGTTGGGTGTTTCTCGTTTGCACAGCCATGGTTCTCTAGCCCTGGGCTCTCAGGGTGCCTGAACCCATCCCTGCTGTTGCAGACAGAGGCAAAGAAAGCCTTAAACCTCTCTGCTCTGTCTACAGCCCTGTTTGTGAGGTGTCCATGCTCATCAAGCACTGGGACAATGTTAGTCCTGGCCAGCTTTTTGCTGTTAACATATTATAAAAAGACCTTTTTATTGTCCTTCAGAGCACTGGCCAGCTCCAACCCTGCTTGAGCTTTGGCCAGCAAAGGGGTAGGGGCACTCGTCACTGTGGATGTGTTGGTGCTTGATCACAGAGCCATTCCCACTGCAGCTCTTTCCCAGTGGCTGCAGGCAAAGGGGCATCTCGGGTGTGGATGCGCTGGTGGCGGATCAGGGAGCCCTTCCATCTGAAGTTCCTTCCACACTCAGTGCAGTCAAAGGGTCGCTCGCCTGTGTGGATGCGCTGGTGAATGATCAGGGAGCCCTTCTGGATGAAGCTCTTGCTGCAGTTGTTGCAGGTGAACAGACGCTCACCTGTGTGGATGCGCTGGTGGCGGATTACACTTTGCTTCTCTCTGAAGCTCTTGCCACAGTCAGTGCAGGTGAACGGCCTCTCCCCAGTGTGGATGCGCTGATGTCTGATCAGGGCAGTCTTGTGTTTGAAGTTTTTGCTGCAGCTGGGGCAGGTGAAGGGTTTCTCGCTGCTGTGGATGCGCTGGTGAATTATGAGGGAGCGCTTGCCTCTGAAGCTCTTGCCACAGTCAGCACAGCTGAACGGCCGCTCGCCCGTGTGGATGCGCCGGTGAGTGATCAGGGCTTGCTTGTGACTGAAGGTCTTGTTACAGTCAGCACACACAAAGGGTCGCTCGCCCGTGTGGATGAGCTGGTGGCTCAATAGGTAGTACTTCTGCCTGAAACTCTTGCCACAGTCGTTGCAGGTGAAGGGACGCTCACCCGTGTGGATGAGCTGGTGGCTCAATAGGTAGTACTTCTGCCTGAAACTCTTGCCACAGTCGTTGCAGGTGAAGGGACGCTCACCTGTGTGGATGAGCTGGTGGCTCAATAGGTAGCACTTATACCTGAAACTCTTGCCACAGTCGTTGCAGTTGAAGGGACGCTCACCCGTGTGGTTGCGCTGGTGGCTGATCAGTTGTTGTTTCCAGCTGAAGCTCTTGTCACAGTCATTGCAGGAGAAGGGACACTCGCCCGTGTGGATGCGCTGGTGGCTCAATAGGTTGCTCTTCTGGCTGAAGCTCTTGCCACACTCAGAACAGCTGTATGGCCGCTTGCTGGTGTGGCTCTGCTCATGCATGGCCAGTGCAGTTCGGCTCCCAGAGCTGTTGTGGCACTCGGGGACAATGGAGGGAGCCTTCTCCAGCAGCTGGGAGGCCAGGATGGAGCAGACATGGGGGTGCCCTGAAGGGCCTTCCTGGCTCCCATTCAGCTGGCTGTGCCATGAGCTAACCCCTCCCACAGACCCCCGGTACCCGCCTGGCACAGGGCTCCGGTGTCTCCTCTGCTCCCGAGGGGGGTCTGGCATGCACGGCATCCCTCCTCGCTCCAGGTTGCAGATGATCTCTGGCTTGGTGGTGGCCCAGCCTGTCCAGGGCACAGAGAGAGGCACCCTCTCCTGCACCGTCGCGATGGCAGAGATGGCCACCACCATGCACAGCCGCAACATCTCCCCTCTTCCCTGTGCCTACAGCCTCCTCCCGGGTGACTCTCCTCACCTCGGCCACTCTCTTGCACAACAGGAAGGGCTCAAAGCTGCACCAGGGCAGGATTCTGTAATCCCATGCTTTGACTGCTGGTCAGCCCTGAAGTGCTCAGGCAGTGGGACCAGAGCAGCCTCGTAGGTCTCTTCCCACTGAAAATGTCTGTCCCGTCCCACCCCATCTGATCCCATGTCATGCCACGCCACGCAACCCCATCCCATCCCAATTCACCCCATCCCATCCCTTCGAGTCTCGTCCCATGCCATGCCATGCCACGCCACCCCACCCCACCCCTCGTGGAGCCCAGCCCGGCAGAGGCGCAGAGTCCTCACCCAGCGAGGCGAGCGTCTCGTAGTTGTCCAGCATCACCTCCCGGTAGAGCCGCCGCTGCCAGCGCGCCAGCTCTGCCCACTCCTCGCGGCAGAAGTAGATGGCCACCTCCTCGAAGCTCACGGCCATCTGCAGCAAGAAGCACGCCCGGCTCAGCACGCCCCGCCGCGCCTCGGCTCCCGCACCTCTGCCCCAAGCCTGACGCTGCTGGGCACGGACCCGCCAGCCACGGCGGCTCCAGCAGCCCGAGGGCAGCGCCGCCACAGCTCGCAGCAGCCCGGCCAAGGCAAGGGCGAGGGCAGAGGGGCGGCGGCCGGCACAGTCGGGCCCCGCAGCACGGGCCCCGCCGCACGGGGGGCTCGCTCAGCAGCTCCCTGCGCGGGGGGACAGCCCAGCGCCTGCAAAGCCGGGACAGGGGCAGAGCCGGCAGCCGGCCCGGCGCCTTGCCCCGGCTCCTGCCGCCTCCGGGACCCCCGACACAGCGGCGGGCACTTCGCCCTCTCCCCGCCGCCCCCGCGCTGTAAGCCGCAGCCCCTGCAGCAGCCTGGGCCTGACCCGCACCTTGCCGAAGCAGCCTGGAGCCCCGCGCCGCTGCCTGCAGCCGGACACACGGAGGCTCGCACACACAGCGCTCCGGGCACGGGCAACGGGCACCGGGCACGCTCCGGATGACTCCGATGGCACCGCCCGCACCGCCGCAGCCAGCACAGACGCTCCCGGGCCCCGCACAACGGTGACGCCCCCGAAACGCGTCGCCAGTCCCGTCCCCCCCCCCTTCTGTCGCCAGGATGACGCCACGCGGCGCCTTCCCGTGGCTGCTGGGAAAAATTAACTCTGTCCCAGGCGAACCAGGGCCGTTCCCCAGCGGAGTCTTCACCTGGCGCTTTGCTCTCTATCCCCACCGCGTTTCCTGGCTGGGATCCAGAGATCTTCGCACGGATCTCCTGCCCTGAGCCCTGGGCCATCCCTCTCCATTGTAATTTCTCGTACTGACATGCGGCATGGTGTAAAATTCCTTCCCGAGCTTCGCAAAGGAAGGCCTTTGCGTGATTCCTGAGCAGACACCGGGCTTTGCAGGCGCTGGGCTGTCCCCCCGCGCAGGGAGCTGCTGAGCGAGCCCCCCGTGCGGCGGGGCCCGTGCTGCGGGGCCCGGCTGTGCCTGCCGCCGCCCCTCTGCCCTCGCCCTTGCCTTGGCCGGGCTGCTGCGAGCTGTGGCGGCGCTGCCCTCGGGCTGCTGGAGCCGCCGTGGCTGGCGGGTCCGTGCCCAGCAGCGTCAGGCTTGGGGCAGAGGTGCGGAGCCGAGGCGCGGCGGGGCGTGCTGAGCCGGGCGTGCTTCTTGCTGCAGATGGCCGTGAGCTTCGAGGAGGTGGCCATCTACTTCTGCCGCGAGGAGTGGGCAGAGCTGGCGCGCTGGCAGCGGCGGCTCTACCGGGAGGTGATGCTGGACAACTACGAGACGCTCGCCTCGCTGGGTGAGGACTCTGCGTCTCTGTCGGGCTGGGCTTCATGAGGGGTGGGATGGGGTGGGATGGCATAGCATGGAATGGCATGGCATGGCATGGCATGGCATGGCATGGCATGGCATGGCATGGCATGGCATGGCATGGCATGGCATGGGAGGGGAGGGGAGGGGAGGGCAGGGGAGGGGATGGGATGGGAGAGGATGAGATGGGATAGACATTTTCAGTTCAATGGGACCTTCAAGACTTCTCTGGTCCCACTACCTGAGCACTTCAGGGCTGACCAGCAGTTAAAGGGTGGGATTACGAACTTCGTCCAAAGGCCTCTCACACCCTTACACACTTGGGGCATTGACCACCTCTCCAGGAAGTGTGTTCCAGGGTTTGAGCACCCTCGGTAAAGAAATGCTTTTTCATGTCCATTCTACAACTCCCCTGACGCAGGTTTGAGCCTTTCCCAGGCATCCTGTGCGCAGTAGAGCGGCCGAGGTGATGAAGGTGTGGCAAGATGAGGCTGTAGGCACAGGGAAAAGGGGGCTGAAGCTACAGCCAGACAAGGACGAGAGAGAGGAGTGGAGTAGGGGAGATGGTGGGTCTGTGGGTGTTGGAGGCCAGTGCTACCTTCACGGCAGTGAAGACCTTCATGGCAGGCCAGGAAAAGGTGCTTCTCTCTGTGTCCCAAACAGGCTGGGCTGCCGTCAAGCGAGTGATCATCTGCAAGATGAAGAGAGGAGAGCCGATGGAGGGAGGAGAGACGCTGTGCATGCCAGAACCCCTCAAGGGTCGGTGGAGGCACCAGAGCCCTGTGCCAGGCGGGTACCAGGGTTCCACAGGAGAAGTGGGGGGCTCATCCCATAACCAGCTGTGCGGGAGCCAGGCGGGTTCATCAGGGCACCCTCAGCTCCACACCGACCCTGCCCCCCAGCAGCTGGAGAATACATCGCCCATGTGTCCAGAGAGCAACAAGAGCTTCAGGAGCCAGAGGGTGTTCGCCATCCGTGAGCGGAGCCACACGGGCGAGTGTCCCTTCCCCTTCAGAGACTGCTGCAAGAGCTTCAGCCAGAAAAGCGATCTGATCGAGCACCAGAGCACCCACACCAGTGAGAGCCCCTTCTCGTGCTCTGACTGCGGCAAGAGCTTCAACCGCAAGAGCACCCTCATCACCCACCAGCGCATCCACACAGGCGAGCGCCCCTTTGCCTGTGCCGACTGCGGTCACCAATTCAGCCAGAAGCAACACCTGATCACCCACCAGCGCATCCACACCAAGGAGCGTCCCTTCACCTGCACTGACTGTGGCAAGAGTTTCAGCCAGAAGGCCAACCTGATCAAGCACCAGCGCATCCACACGAGCGAGCGACCCTTTGACTGCAACCAGGTTGACTACCACTTCAGTGAGAAGCAACACCAGGTCAACCACCAGTGTACCAACACTAGCGAGCTCCCCTATGCCTGCACCGACTGCGGCAGGAGCTTCAGCCAGAAGGGTGCCCTGATTATCCACCAGCGCATCCACACGGGCGAGCGCCCCTTCACCTGCACTGACTGTGGCAAGAGCTTCAGCCAGAAGGGCACCCTAAAGAAGCACCAGCGCGTCCACACCGGTGAGCGCCCCTTTGCCTGCTCTGACTGTGACAAGAGCTTCAGCCACAAGAGCTCCCTGATCTGCCACCAACGCATCCACACGGGTGAGCGCCCCTTTGCCTGTGCCGACTGCAGCAAGAGCTTCAGAGAGAAGGGTGCCCTGATCAAACACCAGCGCGTCCACACCGCTGAGAGGCCCTACAAGTGTGAGGAGTGTGGCAAGACCTGCAGGAGGAAGTATGACCTGAAGAAACACCAGCGAGTTCACCAGGGCCCACAGGCAGCTGACAGGAGGGAAGGAATCTGATTCCGGTGCGATGAGGGGACCGTGCTGGCTCACCAGCACACCCACTTCCAGCCTGCACCCACCTCCACAGACCAGTGCCCCCTGAAACTGCCACTCAGGGTCTCGCAGGGCACTGCTGGCTGCTGCAGGGGTAGCTGGCAGGGGGTCACACAGACTACCAACCTGTGGCTCCTCCAGAGCAGCCACACGTGAGCCAGGAGCGGGTGGTGGTCATGGACCCCTCCACCACCAGCTACAGCTCAGGCTGCTGCCCAGAAAGCATCCTCACCAGTGTGGGCTGGATCCTCCTTGGATGCTCCCTGAGAAAAGAAGTATTGAAGAAGAAGAATGATTTAAGGAGTTACCAAGGCCAAAACCAACGGTTTAAATCCCGGGCAAAATGTAAGAGCCTGATTCCTTTTGCTGCCTTAAACCAGTTGTTTTGGACTGCAGCAGGCAGTGTCCTTCAGCCTTATCTCTCTCTCGCGAGCAGCCCCGCTGCGCTTGCCGCCCAGAGAGCTCCTGCTGCACTCTTGTCTGTAGGGAGAGCAGGGGCAGAACGATACCTTGGACCCCAGAGCGCCCCCAGCTCAGTTCCAGAACTTTCCTAGAAGCAGCTCTGTGCAGGCCCACCAAAATCTGTAACCAGTACTCTGGAAGAGGGGCTTTGGCAGCAGCGCGCCCGCCCTCCTGGGAGAGAGAAGAAAGGACCGGAGCCCAGGCGGTGCCCTTGCACTTTGCTCTCTATCCCTTTCTCTCTTTCTCTCTTGTCCCTCAACACAGATTTAGCAGCCAATGCCAATCTTATCCCCAAGAATTCCTGTACAAATAAATTCCTTTTGGATCAATCGTTTGGCATTGGTTTGCCTTCATTTAGCCCAGTGTGTCCTGAACCCATAAATTTGATGGTGAGACCCAAGGTCTCACTCCGGTGACCCCTGGACTGTCCAGGCTGAGACATGACAACACCCCCCTCCAAGGCCCTCTCCCCCCTCCTGCCCCTCCTCCCCCGGCACCTCTCCCCTCATGGAGCCACCCCAGCCCTGGCACTGGCAGAGGGCGTTTTGCACCAGTCCTTGCCCACTTTCTTTATGCTTTGTTCCAGTACTTCCCACGAGTCACCATGGAGCATCTGTACTACTTTTAATGCCTATTTTATAGAATCATGGAATGCTTTGGGTTGGAAAGGACCTGAAAGCTCATCCAGTTCCAACCCCTGCCACGGGCAGGAACACCTCCCACTGGATCACGGGGCTCCAAGCCCCATCCAACCTGACCCTGAACACCTTTAGGGATGGGGCAGCCACAACTTCTCTGGAAAACCTGGGCCAGGGCCTCCCCACCCTCACAGGAAAGAATTGCTTCCTAATATCTAGTCTTAATATCCCCTCTTTCGATTTAAAACATTTCACCCTTGTCCTATCCCTGCATTCCTTGATCAAGAGCCCCTCCCCAGCTTTCCTGGAGCCTCTTTCAGTACTGGAAGACTTCTCTAAGGCAAAGAAGCCCAACTCTCTCAGCCTTTCCTCATATGGGAGCTGTTCCAGCCCTCGTATCATTCCTGTGGCCTCCTCTGGGCTCACTCTAACAGATCCATGTCCTTCCTGTGCCAAGGACACCAGAACTGAATTCAGGGCTCCAGGTGAGGTCTCACCAGAGTGAAGCAGAGAGGCAAAATCCCTTCTATCACCTTTAAGGTTGGAAAAGACCGCTAAGGTCATCCAGTCCAACCGTCAGCCCAACACCACTGTGCCTCCTAAACCATGTCCCCAAGTACCACAGCCACTCGGTGTTTGTAGCTCTACAGGGATGGAGACTCCAGCAGTGCCCTGGCAGCCTCTGCCAGTGTTTCATCACTCTGTCAGGAAAGAAATTTTCCCTTATAAGCAGGCTAAATCTCTCCTGGTGCAACTTGAGGACATTTTCTCTCTTCATCACTTGTTCCTTGGGAGGAGAGACCAGCACTCACCTCACCATAACCTCCTTTCAGGTAACTGTAGAGAGCAACAAGGTCTCCCCTCAATCTCCTATTCTCCAGACTAAACAGCCCCAATTTCCTCAGCCGTGCCTCATGACCCTTGTTCTCCACCCCTTTCCCCAGCTCTGTTCCCCTTCTCTGGACACACTCCAGCTCCTCCATGTCCTTCGTGTAGTGAGAGGCCTAAAACTGAACCCAGGATTCGAGGTTCAGCCTCACCAGTGCCGAGTACAGGGTAGGTATGTCTTCTCTGGTCCTGCTGGCCACGCTGCTTCTGACACAGGCCAGGACACTGCTGTCTTCTGGCTCAAGGGGTTGGATACCCAGAAAACACCTGACATTACTATTAAAGACTGAGGCAAAGGAGGCAATAAGTACCTCAGTCTTATCCTCCTCCTTCATCATTATTGTCCCCCTGCATCCAGTAAAGGATGGAGATTCTACTTGGCCTTCCTTTTGTTGTTAATATATTTGTAGAAACATTTTTTATTATCATTCACAGAATTTGCGAACTGAAGTTCTTAGTTGGGCTTTAGCCCTTCTGATTTTCTCTCTGCGTGACCTCACTTCATCCTTGCGGTCCACCTGCCCCTTCTTCCAAACTTCACAGACCTTCCTCATTTTTCTGGGGTCCCCCCCAGAGCTCTCTGCTCAGTGGAGCCGGTTTTCTTCCCTGCCAGCCCATTTTTTGGCACATGGGGCTGGTTGGTTCTTGCACTACCAGGATTTCCTTCTTGAAGAGCGTCCAGCCCTCTTGGACTCCTGTGCCCTTTAGCACTGTCCCCCAAGGGATTTTATTGACCAGCTTTCTAAACAGCCCAAAGCCCACCCTCTGGCAGCCCAAGGTGGCTGTTTTGCTGACCCTCTTCCTTATTTCTCCAAGAACTGAGAATTCTATATTCTCATGATTGCTGCGCCCCAGGCACCCTCCAAGCAGCACATCTCCCACAGGGTCTTCTCTGTTCACTAAAAACAGGTCCAACAGGGCACGTTCCCCAGTCGGTTCACTCACCAGTTACGCCACAAAGTTTTATTCCACCCACTCCAGGAACTTCCTAGGCTGGCTCCTCTCTCCAAACAATCCAAATACTCCTTAATACAAAGAGCTACCTCACTGCCTCTTCTTCCTTGCCCATCCCTTCTGAAGAGTTTTCAGCCATCCATTGGGACACTCGAGCTGTGGGAGTCATCCCACTACGTTTCTGTGATGGCAACTAAGTCCTGGCTCTCCTGCTGCACAGTGGCTTCCAGCTCCTCCTGTCAGTTGCCCATACAGCGTGCATTGGTGGAGAGGCCCTTCAGCTGGGCTGTCGGCTGTGTCACCTTCTGTCACCAGGTGCTCCCCTGCTCCCCCCCAACCTGACCTTCTCCCACAAACCCGGATCAAGCAATAACCACCAGTGGGGATGGTGATGGGCAGTGATGGTTGCATCTGCCTCACGGGGACAACACAACAGCCAAGGGCTGACCTATGGCAAGGCACCCACCTGGCCACAGGGCCAGTTAGGATCTGGTTCTGGCCAACTCAGGACGAAACCAACCCCTGCGGTTGGGGTGTAAATACGACTGTGAGTCAATTGTCTTCCTCCATAAATAATGGGCAGCCCAAGGGCCCTTCGAGCTCTCCTGAAATGACAGTGGGCTGCACATCGGGATCTCACCCACAAAGGGACACCTCTCAAGGTTACTCCTCAAGGCTGAGAGATTCCCTGCTGCAACAGAACCTCGATGAATGAACTGGGAATAAGTGCTCTGAAACTCTGTGCTCTTAGCTGAGAGGTATAAAGGATCGACGGCACATTTGTAATCCTTTAGACATAACCGTGCAGTAAAAAATTAAGTCTACCTTAAGAGCAAACATTATAAATCACTGTCACATTTATTATCAAGCTTTGTTAAATCTCTGCTTTATGTCAATAAACAAATTGCTGCTTCTCACTTAAAAGCGAAATGTATCGCTTCATCTCTCCACCCACCAAAGCCTCACAGGCCCCCGAACGGTGGGGAA
Organism: Dromococcyx pavoninus; assembly: GCA_033558185.1. Lineage (NCBI taxonomy): Eukaryota > Metazoa > Chordata > Aves > Cuculiformes > Neomorphidae > Dromococcyx > Dromococcyx pavoninus. The sequence goes on along the minus strand of JAUMJL010001202.1, from coordinate 83,140 downwards.
GGGGTGATGATGATGAACCCACGGATCACAAAGCGCGATGCTGGCAGCTCAGGCTGTCCCCAGGGAGCATCCGAGGAGGATCCAGCTCACACCGGTGAGGATGCTCCTTGGGCAGCAGCCTGAGCCGTAGCCTGTGGTGGAGGGGGCTGTGACAGCCGCTTGCTCCCGGCTCACGTGTGGCTTTTCTGGAGGAGCCAGAGGTCATTGCTCTGGGATCCCCCCGCAGCCACCCCTGCAGCACCCCCCGGGTGCACCACACCACCCTCAGTGGCAGCTTCAGGGGCCACTGGGCTGAGAAGGTGGCCACAGGTCGGGGGTGCTTTGTGATGCGCTGGTGCCCTCATTCCAACACCACTTCTTGCAGCTGACTCAACGAAAGCACTCGGCCTCTGCCCACCCTCCCACCAGAGACAGAACTCTCCTCATAGTCACCCTCTGGCATCACCCGCGGCCTCAATGCACCCACTGATGTTTCTTCAAGTGCTGCTTCTGGCTGAAGCTCTTGCGACACTTGTAGGGCTTCTCCCTGGTATGGGTGCTCTGGTGCCTGATCAGGTGTCCCTTCTCCCCGAAGCTCTTGCTGCAGTCGATGCAAGCAAAGGGACACTCATGGATGTGGATGCGCTGGTGGATGATGAGACTGCATCTGTAACCAAAGCTCTGGCTGCACTCAGTGCAGGTGAAGGGGTGCTCACCTGTGTGGCTCCCCTCATGCATGGCCAGTGCTGACGGGCTCTGGAAGCTCTTGCTGCACTCAGGGCACGTGGGGAGAATCTTCTCTGTCTGGGGATTGGGACCTGGGAGTCACTGGGGTGCCCCAGGTGGTCACTCCTTACACTATGGGAGAGCAGACAGACCTCAACGGGCAGCCCCGGGGCAAGGAGCATATGGGGCCAAGTGCTACCGGATACCCCATCCCTCCAGTGGACCCCTAATACCTGCCTGGCACAGGGCTCCAGTGCCTCTGCTGCACCCTAGGTGGGTCTGGCACACATGGTGTCTCTGCTTGCTTGATCTTGCAGATGTTCTCTGGCTTGGTGGTGGCCCAGCCTGTTCGGGACACAGAGAGAAGCACTCTCTCCTACAATGCTGCGATAGCAGAGGTGGCTCCCAACACCCACAGCCCCATCATGTCCCCCCCACTTCACTCCTCTCTCCTGACCGCGTCTGGATAGGATTCATCCCCCATTCCTGCACCAACAGCTTCCTCTTGCCTCGTCCTCTTCACCTCGGCCACTCTCCTGCACACGATGCCGGGAAAGGGCTCAAAACTGTGGCAGGGGAGGTTCAGACCAGACACGACTAAGCAGTTCTTTACCAAAGATGCACAAACCCCGGAACAACTTCCTCGAGAGGAGCCAGATGCGCCAAGACTGTAAGGGTTGGAGGCATTTGGAGAATTCCCGTTATACGATGCTTTGACTGCTGGTCAGTCCTGAAGTGCTCAGGCAGGGGGACTGGAGAGACCTTGTAGATCCCTTCCAACTGCAAATGTCCATCCTATCCCATGCCATGTCGAGCCCAGCCCGGCAGAGGCGCAGAGTCGTCACGAGAGCGTCTCGTGGTTGTCCAGCATCACCTCCCGGTAGACTCGCACAGAGGTGGCTCCGGGCACGGGCACCGGGCACGCTCCGGATGGCTCCGATGGCACCGCCCGCACCGCCGCAGCCAGCACAGACGCTCCAGGACCCGCACAACGGTGACGCCCCCGAAACGCGTCGCCAGTCCCGGCCCCCCTTTCTGTCCCCAGGATGACGCCACGCGGGGCCGACTCCGCCCTCGACCGCCTTCCCGTGGCTGCTGGGAAAAATTAACTTTGTCCCAGGAGCACCAGGGCCATTCCACGTGGGGGCGAAGCAGCGTCCCAGGGGAGCCGGCGGGACCTGGGCTCGTCTAGGAAAACTCCCACTCGAGCAGGAATTTTCAGGACTTGCTGCCCCACCACCACCGACCGGGATTCGGCTGGGACAGAGTTACTTTTTCCCAGCAGGCGAGAGGAGAGGCGGCTGGGCAGGGAAGGAGCCCCCGGTGCCCGTGCCCGGAGCGCTGTGTGTGCGAGCCTCCGTGTGCCTGGCTGCAGGCAGCGGCGCGGGGCTCCAGGCTGCTCCGGCAAGGTGCGGGTCAGGCCCAGGCTGCTGCAGGGGCTGCGGCTTGCAGCGCGGGGGCGGCGGGGAGAGGGCGAAGTGCCCGCCGCTGTGTCGGGGGTCCCGGAGGCGGCAGGAGCCGGGGCAAGGCGCCGGGCCGGCTGCCGGCTCTGCCCCTGTCCCGGCTTTGCAGGCGCTGGGCTGTCCCTCCGCGCAGGGAGCTGCTGAGCGAGCCCCCCGTGCGGCGGGGCCCGTGCTGCGGGGCCCGGCTGTGCCGGCCGCCGCCCCTCTGCCCTCGCCCTTGCCTTGGCCGGGCTGCTGCGAGCTGTGGCGGCGCTGCCCTCGGGCTGCTGGAGCCGCCGTGGCTGGCGGGTCCGTGTCCAGCAGCGTCAGGCTTGGGGCAGAGGTGCGGAGCCGAGGCGCGGCGGGGCGTGCTGAGCCGGGCGTGCTTCTTGCTGCAGATGGCCGTGAGCTTCGAGGAGGTGGCCATCTACTTCTGCCGCGAGGAGTGGGCAGAGCTGGCGCGCTGGCAGCGGCGGCTCTACCGGGAGGTGATGCTGGACAACTACGAGACGCTCGCCTCGCTGGGTGAGGACTCTGCGCCTCTGCCGGGCTGGGCTCCACGAGGGGTGGAGTGGGGTGGGATGGGGTGGGATGGCATGGGGTGGGATGGGTACACTCTTTCATTGAGTTGGAACCTACAAGGCCCCTCCAGTCCAATTCCCTGTGCACTTCAAGGCTGTACAAAATTTAAACCACGGTGTCACGGGAATCCTGGCCTGGGGCAGCTTTGAGCCCTTCCCATGCAACCTGTGTGCAGGAAGCGGCCAAGGTGACAAGAATGAGGCGAGAGGAGGCTGCAGGTGCAGGGAAGATGGGTCTGAATTGTAGCTGGGCAGGAGAGAGCAGCAGAGCAAAGGGAGATGTTGGGACTGCAAGTGCGGGAGGGCCATGTGTGCCATGGCAGCAGTGCAGGAGAGGGTGCTTCTCTCTGTGCCCCGGACAGGCTGGGCCGCCGTCAAGCCAGAGATCATCTGCAAGCTGGAGCGAGGAGAGACACCGTGTGTGCCAGATTCCCCCGTGGCATGGTGGAGTCCCCGGAGCCCTGTGCCAGGCGGGTACCATGAGGCCACGAGAGGGTTGGAAGGTGCCAGCAGCAGGCATTGGGGGATCTCCTCCCACAGCCAGGCAGGTGGAAGACAAAGGATTCCAGCAGGACACCCTGGGCTCTGCCTTGTTCCAGCCCCCCGGCCACTGCAGAAGCCCCCCCTTGTGTGTCCCAAATGCCACAAGAGCTTCAGAAACCGGAGGGCGCTGACCATCCATGAGCGGAGCCACACGGGTGAGCGTCCCTTCACCTGCACCGACTGCGGGAAGAGCTTCAGCCAAAGGAACAACCTGAGCAAGCACCAGCACATCCACACAGATGAGCGTGGCTTTGCCTGCACTGACTGCAGCGAGAGCTTCAGCCAGAAGAGACACCTGGTCAGCCACCAGCGCATCCACAGAGACAAACGCCCCTTTGCCTGTGCCGACTGTGGGAAGAGCTTCAACCGGAAGGACTCCCTCATCCAGCACCAGCGCATCCACACGGGCGAGCGCCCCTTTGCCTGTGCCGACTGTGGCAAGAGCTTCAGCTGGATGGAGTCTCTCATCAAGCACCAGCGCATCCACACCGGAGAGCGACCCTTTGCCTGCACTGACTGTGGCAAGAGCTTCAGTCGGAAGGAACACCTAAACAGGCACCAGCGCGTCCACTCTGGCGAGCGCCTCTTTGCCTGTTCCGACTGTGGCAAGAGCTTCAGATGGAAGGAATCCCTCATCCAGCACCAGCGCATCCACACTGGCGAACGTCCCTTTGCTTGCACCGACTGTGGCAAGAGCTTCAGCTGGAAGGGTGACCTGATGAATCACCAGCGCATCCACACTGGTGAGCGCCCCTTTGCCTGCGCCGACTGTGGCAAGAGCTTCAGTCGGAAGCAACTCCTGATCAGGCACCAGCGCATCCACACGATTTAGAACCCCTTCACCTGTGCCAACTGTGGGAAGAGCTTCATTCGGAAGAGCTCCCTGGTCACCCTTTTAGTGCAACCACATGGGCAAATGACTCTGCCTGCACTGAGTGTGGAAGGTCTCTCTGATCACCCACCATCACAGCCACACCGGAGGTGTCTCTTTAACTGCAACAACCGCTTCAGCCGCAAGGAAAAACTCATCAGACACCAGTGCATCCACACCCGAGATGCCCCTTTGCCTGCAGCCACTGGGGAAAGAGCTGCAGCGAGAGTGGCTCCGTGATCAAGCACCAACACATCCACAGTGACGAGTGCCCCTACCCCTTTGCTGGCCAAAGCTCAAGCAGGGTTGGAGCTGGCCAGTGCTCTGAAGGACAATAAAAAGGACTTTTTATAATATGTTAACAGCAAAAGGCTGGCCAGGACTAACATTGTCCCAGTGCTTGATGAGCATGGACACCTCACAAACAGGGCTGCAGACAGAGCAGAGAGGTTTAAGGCTTTCTTTGCCTCTGTCTGCAACAGCAGGGATGGGCTCAGGCACCCTGAGAGCCCAGGGCTAGAGAACCATGGCTGTGCAAACGAGAAGCACCCAACTTGTGTGGGATTTGCTGTTCCAGCTGGATCCCTGTCAGTCGATGGGGCCCGATGGGGTTCATGCCAGGGTACGTAGAGCTGGCTGGTGTCATAGTGAAGCCTCTCTCAATGGTTGCCCAATGCTCTTGGGAATCTGGAGAGGTACCGGCTGACTGGAAGCTGGGAAATGTCCCAGTCTGGAAGCAAAGCCCTATAAACCATTGCCATTGGGGAAAAGGCAAAAGAGCCACCGCTGAGGATAATTGGCAAGGGCCGAGCACATCCACTGAGGCCAGATGGGGATTGCAGATTTTTTTTAATCCCAGGATTGACCACACTGGAAAATGGTATTCTAATTGAAAATCTTACCTGGCAAGTGGAACCACTGACCAATTGTGTTGCCAAAGGATTTGAATTATCAGCCAGCAGGTAGGAGCCAATACTAAGGCAGTGTTACAGCACCGCCTGGTTTTAGATTTATTGCTGGCCAAAGAGCACGGGGTTTGTGGGGATCTGGAATTGGACAGAGGTCATTGTTGCATCCCTGTCCCAAACGTAACAGAAGATCTTAATAAGCAGATGGAACAAATTCAGGCTGTTGCCCGACAAGCTCGCGATGTTGGAGAGGGTGCAGAAAACAACTGGATGAATACATTTCTCAACCATACAGGTGGAATATCACTGACGGGGTGGCTTGTTCCTTGTTGCAAACTTTGCTGTTAATCACTGTCATAACAGGGATCGTCTTTTGAGTATTAAGTGATGTAAAATGCTCAGTTTTGAAAGGGATCGTATTTCTAGAATAGAGTTTAGTAAACAATGTTTGTATTGTTTTGCTTTGGTTGTGTGTGGTGAGAAGAAGGTTGATGTGGACCTTTAGATGAGAATCAAAGGTCCAACAAGAGAAGGAGGAATTTGATACAAGAAGTGATTGTTATTGCAGCGAGCGGAATATTTGGACTTAAGTAGAGTTGGTTTTGTGTAAAATTGGTTTTCTATCAAACTTTAGTTAAGTGGTATCTAAGTGGCAGTGTTTTTGAAAGTTAGACAGACACAGACTGGTCTCATCATAGTATGTTTTTTTAAGCAGTGCTGTACCCAGAGAGTGTTTCTTCACTTTATTGGAAGAATTCAAGGCTGGACAGAGAACTAGTGTCAAAGCTGTAATGAGCAGAGACTTGGGTGTTGTGAAGTTCATAATAAAATTAAGATTAGTCTTTGGGAAGTAGTAAAATATGCATGAGATTGCTGGGAAAATTTATACATATATACGTAAATTGGATATATATATTCTGCAACCAGCTGTGGTCTCGTTGTGGGTTGACGGAAACCGTTCCCTCTTGCACCCAACACAGAAATAAAGGATGCTGCTTTCTAACACTGCAAAACGAGTCTTAGAGAGATCATTCTCGATATCACGCCGTCCCCACTGCTAAAAGAAATTTAGTGTTGGAAGTTTTATAAGGTGCTGCTGAGAGTTGCCAAGAGTGAAGATGAGATTCTTGGTTCTGTTCCGTGTAGAGACCCTTCCATGGCTGGTTTAGTGTAAGAGCCAGGCTTCAGTAATGAATGGAATACTGAGGGACTTTCTTAGAATGGAATCAGAGGCAAAGTGAGACAAGTGGAACAAGAAGAAAGAAGTTTCTTATGAAAGAACTGAGAGGACTTAGTAAGTGATGAATTCTGAGGACATGAAGACCCCATCAAAAATCTGAAAGGCTCTGTACTTTATGCAATTGGGATATGAATAGTATAAAAATCAGCTTGCACCTTTGTGCCTTTGCTGTCCACCATGGTGGTGCCCAGCTGAGTTGTGTCATTAAAGAAAACCCAGTGTTAGCCACAAACTCTGTCGATAATTTTCTTTTCCACCCACAAATGCTCCCTCCCTGCAGGTGCCCCAGACTTCAGGGCAGGTGAGAGATGCAGCCATCTGGACACCTGAGGGAATGATTTCCACTAGTCATCCATAACGAGACAAGGGCTGGGGACAGAATACATTTCCCACTTACATGCATACGGTTAAATTTGCACAGAAATCTCATGCAAATCTTATGTCTGGGGCTGGACACCCAGAAACGGGGATGGTACCTCCAGGGGGCTGGGGGGGCTCACGCCCGGGCTGTACCCACCCCCCCACAGGACATGATGCGTCAGTTCCTGCGTGACCTCCACTTCCTCCACTCCAACAGCGTCATCCACCGGGATCTGAACTGGAGAACACCCTGCTGACCGACGGGCAGCAGGCAGGTCGAGCTGTCTGACTTTGGCCTGGCCCACACCTACAGCTGCCTGGGGGCCCCCAGCCCCGTGGTGCACAGGGTGGGGCGTGGGACTGGGTGGCCATGGGTCTGGTAGCCATGAGTTGGGTTGGCCGTTACCCCATGGAGCTGTGGGTGCAAGGTGGCTCAGATCTGGGTGGCTGCGGGTCTTGGTGACCATAGGTGGTGTCATCAGTGGCTCTGGAACCGGGTGTCTGCGGATGTGGGTGGCTGTGGGTCTTCCAGGTGTTGATGTGGAGCAGGGTGACCATGGGTCCTGGTGGGCAGTGGTGGAGTTGGCCATGAGCCCAGGGATTTGTGGGTGCTTGGGGCTGTGGGGCTAGGTGGCAGGAGTTGTGGGTCCCAGAAGCTGCGGGTTCCAGATAGGGTCAGCTCTGGTTTGCTGTGGGTCATGGTGACCATGGGTTGGCCATGACTCCATGGAGCTGTGGGTCCCAGGAGCTGGGGTTCCCAGGTGGGCTCAGATCTAGGTGGCTGTGGGTCTTGGTGAAAATGGGTTGTGTTAAGAAAAATTTAGTGTTGAAAGTATTATAAGCTGCTGTTGGGACCTGCCAAGAGTGAAGATGAAGTTCTTATTTCTTTTCTCTGTACAGACCCTTCCAGGGCTGGTTTAAAACCCAGTCAAGCTTACCAAATAAAAGAACACGTTAGACAAAAGGTGAAAAATTAATTTAAGTTGGTGTGTTTGTGTAAGAGCCAGGCTTCAGTAACAAACAGAATACTGAGGGACTTAAGATTGGAATCGGTCAGAGGCAAAGTGAGACAAAGTGGAACAAGATGAAAGAAGTTTATTAAGAAAGAAGAACTGAGAGGACTTAATAAGTGATGAATTCTGAGGACATGAAGACCCCATCAAAAATGTGAAAGGTTTTGTCCCTTGTGTAATCTGGATAAGAATAGTATAAAAATCAGCTTGCACCTTTGTATCTTTGCTGTCCACCTTGGTGGCGCCCAGCTGAGTTGTGTAATTAAAGCAAACCCAGTGTTAGCCACAAACTTTGTCCATGTATTTTTTTTTTTTACAATGTGCTGGTGTCTGATGAGCAGTTCCTTGTGACTGAAGCGGTGTTTGCCATTGAAGAGACACCTCTGGTGCAGATGTGCTGGTGTTGATGAGGTTGCATTTCTGGATGAAGCTCTTGTCACAGTCACGGCACGAGAAGGGGCGCTCATTGTTGTGGATGTGCTGGTGCCTGATCAGGAGTTGCTTCTGACTGAAGCTCTTGCTGCAGTCACTGCAGGGGAACGGGGGGTTGCCAGTGTGGATATGTTGGTGGATGATCAGGGAGGCCTTCTCTCTGAAACTCTTTCTGCACTCGGTGTAGGAAAATGGGCACTGACTGGGTGTGGATGCACCGGTGCTTCATCAGGTCACCCTTCCAGCTGAACCTCTTGCCACAGTCGGAGCAGGCAAAGGGATACTCCCCAGAGTGGACGCGCTGGTGCCTGTTTAGGTGTTCCTTCCGACTGAAGCTCTTGCCACAGTCAGTGCAGGTGAAGGGACGCTCACCCGTGTGGCTCCGCTCATGGATGGTCAGCGCCCTCCGGTTTCTGAAGCTCTTGTGGCATTTGGGACACACAAGGGGGGGCTTCTGCAGTGGCCGGGGGGCTGGAACAAGGCAGAGCCCAGGGTGTCCTGCTGGAATCCTTTGTCTTCCACCTGCCTGGCTGTGGGAGGAGATCCCCCAATGCCTGCTGCTGGCACCTTCCAACCCTCTCGTGGACTCATGGTACCCGCCTGACACAGGGCTCCGGGGACGCCACCATGCCACGGGGGAATCTGGCACACACGGTGTCTCTCCTCGCTCCAGCTTGCAGATGATCTCTGGCTTGACGGCGGCCCAGCCTGTCCGGGGCACAGAGAGAAGCACCCTCTCCTGCACTGCTGCCATGGCACACATGGCCCTCCCGCACTTGCAGTCCCAACATCTCCCTTTGCTCTGCTGCTCTCTCCTGCCCAGCTACAATTCAGACCCATCTTCCCTGCACCTGCAGCCTCCTCTCGCCTCATTCTTGTCACCTTGGCCGCTTCCTGCACACAGGTTGCATGGGAAGGGCTCAAAGCTGCCCCAGGCCAGGATTCCCGTGACACCGTGGTTTAAATTTTGTACAGCCTTGAAGTGCACAGGGAATTGGACTGGAGGGGCCTTGTAGGTTCCTCCCCGACCGGGACACAGGACAAGGAACACTGGGCACAGGGACTTGGCAACCTGGGGACTGAGGGAGGGGGTACGGAGAAGGAAACAGACCGAGGGTCTCCCCCGCCGCCCCTTGCTGGCTGTTTTGCCAATGGACACAGACACCAAGTTAAAGAAGTGAGTTTGTCTTTACTGGTGTTTAAAGCAATAAAATAATGAGTGAAATAATACAGTGAGAATAAACCGAAAGAAGGGAATGCACCTCATCACCACTGCAGCCCGTTAACGAGAGTGATCGAGAGAGATCCATCTTTACCAGCATCCAGATCTGAGGTCGCTGGGGAGCCCCAGTTGCAGCGAGGATTTTGAGAGCCTTTCCCAGCAGCTAGGACGTCCTGCACAGAGTGTCCACTTAGGTGAGGTCTCCAAAGTCTCTCTCTTGAATAAATGAGCTTGCACAAGTTCAAATGTGGAAACCTCTGGTTCCATTCTCCCTTTAGATGCTGCCCAAAGCCTGGCCAGGGCTCACGGAGGAACCAAGGGAGTTTCTTTTATCTGTTTGGTCCTGACCACATATCTCCAAACAGGGTCAGGCACCTGGATTCATGGACGTGTCAACCTGCCCCTAAACGAGGAAAGATGGACACATTTATCTTCACTAACAATTATATTTCCTTTAAGCTACATCTTTTGCTAACAATTGTGAATATTTCCCTAATGATTGTGCAAATTTCCCTAATGATCAGGTGCTGATATTACACAACATTTGGTTGGGGGTTCATCTCGAGGTCAGCTTTGGCTCAGGGCCTATTGCTTGGGGCTCAGAGGGCCTTTGAGTATTTCACCTCAACATCCTGTGTCCCAGCAAGACAACCACTTCGCTTCGCTCTCGCTCCAGCCCAGCTTGGAAAATCTCTGTCCATTTACGACCCATGGGATATTTTGAGCCTCTTTAGTGGTTACTGGGGGGGTCTCAACACAACCAGCCTGGTATTGGCAATTCTCTGCTGGCTCTGGTAATTTTCACAGAAGCACAGAACCCATTTGGTTGGAAAAGACCTTTGAAATCGTGGAGTCCAACTGTAAACCCAAGACTGTCAACGTCCACCACTGAACCATGTCCTTAAGCACCACATGGCTTTTAAATCCCCCCAGGAATGGTGACTCCAGCCCTTTCCATGAAGGAATCTTTCCTAATATCCCATCTAATCCTCTCTTGACACAGCTGGAGGCCATTTCCTCTGTTGTATTTTTGCAGACAGAGAATTTATCACCAGCGCTCTTGAACTTGTTACACCCGACACTTCAATAAATTGTTTCTTGATTCAACGTTGTGAATCTGCTTAGGGAAAGTCCTTTACCAGGCTCTGCCTGGAATGTTGATCCTCTCAACGTTGCAAAGCCATCGGGTGAATGTCCCTTTTTGGACTTTGACAGGTAAGTTGACTCTGACAGGTGGCTCCACGCTAAAGCTTCAAATCACAAACTGTTGATCAAGTCTGGGACTGAGGCTGGGCCTGGATCTACCTGTACCCCTTGGGGTCAGAAAGCAAGGGGGGGTCCTTTCTGAGCCTCGTGATTCAACAGGATGGTGTCCTTTTCCTTAGCCATACATCAGACCCTTTGCCCTTTAACACAACAGAGCTGGATCTCACTGGGACTGGGCGGGGCACGGAGCTGATGGAGCTGATGGAGTAGGAGAGTGGTTGGAGCAGCAGCAGCTGGGGAAGCAGCAGGGAAGGACGCAGCCCCACCCAGGGGAACTCCTCCAGCATCTCCAGCACCTCAGGGCACTGGAACCACTTCCAGTCCTTGTACGGTCGGGCATCCTGCAAGGCACCCAGCTGGGCCTTGGCCCCTGTGCCCAGCATTCCAGTCTGGCAGGGCCTCAGCATCCCCAACAGGGAGGGAGCAGCATCCCGGCACTGCATCCAGGGAGGGGCACAGCATCCCAGTATCCCCACAGGGGAGGGGTCAGCAGTGTGGTATCCCAGCCCAGCAGGGACTGCAATGCCCAGCATCCCAGCTGGGGAAGGGTCCAATATCCCAGCCAGGAAAGGCTCTGACATCCCAGTATGCCAGCCAGGCACAGATCTCAGCATTCCCATGTCCTGACATGGCCCCAGCAGCCCAGACAGGCAGGAACTGCAGCACTCAGCACCTCTCCAGGCACCAGGGCTGGAGGAAACGCAATGCCCATCATCCCAGCTGTGCAAGGACCCAGCATGCCAGCAGCCAAGCCCATCTCTGGCCCCTCAAGCCCTCTCCCTGGAGGTGCCAGGACACCGTTCCACCCATCTGGCTGAGCTGCTGCAAGCACTGGGTGGGCTCCTGCGTGAGTCAGGGGCCGCAGGAACTGGGGGCTCAGCAGGGCCACCACATCCAGCAAGAAGGTGAGTGCTTGGGCCAGGGAGCAGGTGGCTCGGCAGCACCCAGGTCTTGCAGCCCCCCAGACCCTTGTGAGCCCCCTGCACTCTGAGTGCCCCACGCTCTTCAGGACCCCCTGAAACTCAAAGGGACTTTTGCACACCTGAAATCAAACCTGAGAGCTGGACTTTGACCGATGCATCCACTGACTTCAGCTCCTGCCTTCTGGAGGAACAGAGGGAAACTCTGGGCACGAGTAAATTTGTGCTTCTTGCTGAATGACAGCTGCCCGTGCCCCTGCGTCCCTGGGCACCTCTGGGCATCCCAAGTGCCATTAAAACCCCAGGTGAGGGCAGGTGAACAGTGTGGCAGCACCCCGATGGATGTGGTGGCAGCTCCCAGGTGATAGTGATTGCACCCCCCTTGAGATAGTGATTGCATCTCCCCAGGGGCTGTGGTGGCAGCTCCCTGGTGACAGCAGTGGTAGCTCCCAGATGGCAGTGGTGGCAGCTCCTCAGTGGATCTGTCGTGGCAGCCCAGGCACCACTGCACAAACACCTGCTTCTGGGTGTCTGGGTCCTCCACCAGGTGACACAAGGGCTCCTTTGCTCCCTGCAGTGACACATTAGCCAACACCACACGGGTTACTCCTTCCCTAGAGCTTTCCTAAAGCCAGGAACGCTGCGTAAAGTCAGCAGTGGAAGGAGATGGCCCAGTGCTTTTTGGTTAATCAGAGCCTCTGAGGGAGTCGGCTCCGGCTGTGGCTGCCGATGCCCTCAAGGTGTGAGATCATACAATGGTTTGGGTGGGAAGGGACCTGAAAACCCATCCAGTTCCACCCCCTGCCATGGGCAGGGACACTTCCCACTGGATCAGAGGGCTCCAAGTCCCATCCCACCTGGCCTTGGACACCTCCAAGGATGGGGCAGTTACAGCTTCCCTGGCCAACCTGTGTCAGGGCCTCCCCACCCTCATCATGAGGAATTTCTTCCCAATGTCCAATCTAAATCTTTCCCCTTCTGATTTAAAGCCATCCTCCCTCATCCTGTGACTCCAGACCCTTGCTAAAAGCCTCCCCCCCCCCCAGCTTTCCTGGAGCCCCTTTCAGCACTGGAAGCTGCTCTAAGGTCTCCCCACAGCCTTCTCTTCTCCAGACTGAACAACTCCAACTCTCCCAGCCTGGCCTCACACCAGAGGTTCTCCAGCCCTCCCATCATCTCCGTGGCCTCCTCTGGACCGGTTCCAACAGTTCCATCTCCTTCTTATGCTGGGGATTCCAGAGCTGGACACCACACTCCGGGTAGGGGCTTACCGGGCTCTGCTCCCCGCAGCAGGTGAGCTCCCAGGCAGCATTTTCCTCCTCAGGACAAGCACAGCCCGAGGCTGTTCCTTGTTTCACCCCTCCTCCTGCAGGTGGCTGGGGGCCGGAATGAGGCAGAGGGGGCAGAACCACCCCCCCACACACCCCGGAAAAGAGGGGCAAAGGGTCCCACACCTCCCACCCGGGACCTGCAGCTCCCACAGAGAGGGACGGGCGAGCAGACAGAACGCACAGCAAATCGTACCAGACAAAGAGGTTCCCTGGTCTTTGTTTACACTTTTTGTTCATTTCTAGATCAGAAAAGGAAAAGAACGGAGCTACAAAAACACGTGGTCCTTGCCCACGGCACCTCAAGGGTTCTCAGGACGGGGGGGAGGGGGGGGGGAAATCCTCACGCCCCATCTAAGCCACCAGCAGTCCCTGCTCCCCAGCAGCACCAACCCAGCCCTTACCATCCCCGGGGCTCTGCACGGCCAGGAAGGGGTTAACCCTCCCATCACCCTGCTACAGCAAGTCAAGGAAGCGACTGGAGCCACAGGGCAAGTGGGAGAGACAGTGGGGGGAGCCTTCAGTGCCCCTCCAGAAGTGTCTCTCTTGCAGAAACAAGGGCCAAGGGAAGAGCTTTGCCCAGGAACATCCAGAGCCTCCGGGACCCCCAGCCGCCCCTTCGCCACTTGCAAAAAAAAAAGGAAAAGCCTTTTGCTGGCTGTTTCCCAGCTTTGGTGGGAGTGGGGTGAGCGGTACCAGCCTGAGGGATGCACTGGGTGGAGCAATCAACCTGGGAACAGAGCAGGTGCTGGGGAAGGAGGGATCTCCAAAACCACAGCTTGGTAAACGTGTGATGGGAGCTGGAGGAAGAAAAGGGGGTGCTGAGCAGCCCCCCAGGTGGGAGCAGCCATCACACACGGCAGAGGGCTGTGCCTGGGGAGGGAAGGGCCGTGCTGCATCCGGTGAGCTGTCCCCTCTTCTCCTGTTGGATAGGGACGAGGAGAAACGAGTGCTCTCACAACCAGAATGGTCCCAGCAGCTGAACTGGGGTCCCTGTGCACAAGACAAGGGGGGCTGTGAATGCCCCGGTGCAAAGGGACCGCAGGGAGGTGCCCGAGCCAGGCTGGACACAGCATCAGGGACAGAAAACCTGGCGAGGGGACAGCCTGGTGCTGGTGGGGAGGGACAAGGTGACCCCAGTCTTCACATCGACCTCCTGCAATTGGCTTTTTCTAAACAGCAAATGAGGCAGCGACTCAGGGTGGGGAACAATGAAGCCTCTCGTGACCTGGGAATTTGAACAGTGCCAGCACAGGGTCAGAGCACCGAACCCACTCACTCCGGGTCCCAGCCCCACCGTGTGACCCCACAAGTTGCCCTAGCTGGAGCGCGGAGACTCTTCCAGCACTGCTGAAAGGTGGCAGCATCCCTGCTCTGCCCTCTCCAGTGTCTCCTGCCCAGGAACATGGGGCTCCACCACAGCATCTGACAGCTGGGGAAACCCCCAGCCCCACAGCAGGTCTAAGTCTGCAGTGGTGGCATCCTCCAGTGGTGGTTCCTCCTCTGGTTGCTCCATCCATGGGGATGTGCCATGGACTGGACACCGGGTTCTCCCCGCTGCCACCAGTTCCCCTACTTGTACTTGGACAAGGCTTCCAGTGGCACTGGCAGCTTGGTGCAGGATATGAGGAGTGGGTGCACGGGGAGGAAGGGATTGAAGGACTCTCCTTCCCGGCAACAGGAGAGGATCCTCTCCTCTGCGTGGACACCCTGGTGCACCATCAGCTCCTTCTTGTGCCTGAAGACCTTTCCACACTCGGTGCAGGGGTAGACCCGCTCCACCGTGTGGGTGAGGTGGTGGGTCCGGAGGTTGCCTTTGTACTTGAAGCTCTTCCCACACTCCAGGCAGGTGAAGGGACGCTCACCTGTGTGGATGCGCTTGTGCTTCATCAGCGTGGTCTTCAGGTTGAAGGTCTTGCCGCACTCGGGGCAGGCGAAGGGGCGCTCACCGGTGTGGATGCGCTGGTGGGTGATGAGGGTGCCCTTGCGGTTGAAGCTCTTGCCGCACTCGGTGCAGGTGAAGGGCTTCTCGCCCGTGTGGATGCGCCGGTGCTTGATCAGCTCTCCGTTGTGGCTGAAGCTCTTGCCGCAGTCGGCGCAGGCAAAGGGGCGCTCGCCCGTGTGGATGCGCTGGTGCCGGGTCAGGTCCCCGTTGCGGCTGAAGCTCTTGCCGCACTCAGAGCAGCCAAAGGGCCGGTCACCGATGTGGATTTTCTGATGGAGGATGAAGGTCTTCTTGGCGCAGAAGCCCTTGCCGCACTCGGCACAGACGAAGGGGCGCTCACCGCGGTGGATCTTCTGGTGGGTGAGGAAGTTGGCCTTGCGGTTGAAGCTCTTCCCGCACTCGGTGCAGGAGAAGGGTTTCTCACCGGTGTGGATGCGCTGATGCAGGATGAAGGTCTGCTTGGAGCAGAAGCTCTTGCCGCAGACGCCGCACTCGAACGGCTTCTCGCCCGTGTGGATGCGCTGGTGCCGCATCAGGTCGCCCTTCTGGCTGAAGCTCTTGCCACAGACGGCACAGGTGAAGGGCTTCTCGCCCGTGTGCACCCGCAGGTGGGTGATGAGGTTCCCCCGGTGCTGGAAGCTCTTCCCACACTCGCTGCAGGCGAAGGGACGCTCGGCCGCCTGGCTGCGGGGTCTACGCGCCGGCTCAGGGGCCGCGGTGCTGCCCACCCCGCACGCAGAGGCAGAAGGGGGTTTGTGCCCGGTGTTGCTCGCTGGCACCACCGGAGCTGGACCTTGGGGGTCAGGGCTGGCCCGTGGCCCCCTGGGCACCTTGGGGATGCTCTGGAGCTCGGCCACGGCACCCTGCGCCTGCTGCCCCATCCCTGGGCTGAGGTGGGGTTGGGACCCGAGATCGAGGGAGCCCCCCAAGGCAGCCCCCAGGCTCTGGGCCAGCTCTGCTGCCCCCGGTTTCAGCTCCTCCAGCTCCTCCTTGGGACACTGCTCCCCACTGCCTGCCAAGAGAAGGGAGCCCTGCTGACACCCACTGCAGCTCCAGAGTCCTCCCAGGAGACCCCTGCAGCTGCATTCACCCCCTCCCCACAGCCCTGCTCCCCCCTCAGAGCGCCTTCCCATGCATTGGGTTCATGCAGCAGCAGCACCAAGGCCACTGTGGACCTCCAACCAGTTCCCACCGCCGCCAGGTGAGCAGCACCTCGTCCCTGCTTTGGTCGGGAGCTGCATGGTCAACCTTGGGTTCCACTAGGCTGGAAAGCAGCTCTGTGAAGAAAGACCTGGGGGTCCTGGTGGACAACAGACTCAACATGAGCGAACAGCGTGCTGCAGCAGCAAAGAAGGCCAACAGGAGGCTGGGGTGCAATCAAGAAGGGCACCACGAGCAGAGATAAAGAAGTCATTATGATCAGATGAAGATGATCTGAGGGCTGGGGCACCTCTGGTGTGAGGACAGGCTGAGAGAGTTGGGATTGTTCAGCTGGAGAAGAGAAGATTCCAAGGAGACCTTAGAGCAGCTTCCAGTGCTGAAAGGGGCTCCAGGAAAGCTGGGGAGGGGCTCTTGATCAAGGGGTGCAGGGACAGGATGAGGGGAAGGGTTTTGAGCTGCAAGAGGGGAGATTGAGATGAGATCTTCCCAGAGCAGTGGTGGCTGCCCCATCCCTGGAGGTGTTGAAGGCCAGGTTGGATGGGGCTTGGAGCCCCCTGATCCAGTGGGAGGTGTCCCTGCACATGGCAGGGGTCTGGAACGGGATAGGCTTTGAGGTTGCATCCAACCTAAAGCATTCCGTGGTTCTATGATTATCCCACTGAGCCTGGAGTGCCACATCCAGTCTTGGTCCCTGCTATACAAAAAAAATGCAGCCAGGCTGGAGAGGGCCCAGGGGAGGGCCACAAAGATTATCAGAGGACTGGGAAACCCTTCAAAAGAAAGAAGGCTGAGAGAGCTGTTCAACCTTGAGAGGAGAAGGCTTAGGTCAAAGGTCTTTCCCAACCAAGTGATTCTGTGATTCCATGTTGGAGTCAACGATATCAAAGGACTTTCCCAACCAAGCGGTCTTATGATTCTGTGACCTCCCAGAGCTATCCCGGTGCTCACCTGCACCACTGTGGTGGCCAGGAGCTCCTGGGTCATCCAGACCTCGTGGGCACCCGATGAACAACTCCTCCTCTGGCTCCACCTTCACGATGATCTCAGGCTTGGCATCACCTGCCAAGGGTGGAGAATGTGGTGCTTGGTGGGCACAGGGAAGGTCAGAGGAGCCATGGATGGGCTTTCAACCCCAGCTGGCAGCATCATCATCAAGACTGGGTTCTCGTTGGACTCCCACAGGGTCTCACCATCCCCACGTGGGCAGTGTCAGCCACAGGGGACCAAGAGCGGTGGTTCTTCCACACGCCCATGCCCACCTGGGTGCCCTCTGCCAAGCCCATCTGCCACCCCAGCACCCACCCTTCTCACACAGGGTGCCCCACCAGCAAAGCATCTGGACACCCTGGCTACCTCTCCCTACCCCTTCCTCAGAGCCCTGGAACCCCCAGCCCCACTCACACGCAGCGGGGTCGTGGGACACATCCTCCTCCTGGAAGCTGCACACGTCACCCTCGGACTCGCTTTTAACCACGACCCCCACTCTGGTGCCTGCGGAAGGAAAAGCACAGCCCATGCACCAGACCCAGTGCTCAGGGACACCCCCACGCTCTGCCCATGCTGGCACCGGCTCCAGCTTCATGGCTCTTCAATTCCAGGAGCTCCTTCCAGCCACTGGGCATCTCCCCAGTGCTGGGATGCCCTAATTCCCAAGGAAACAAGGTGGCAGCGCAGAACCACAGGGATGCAAGGTGATTCTTCCCCTCTGCTCCGCTCTGGGGAGACCCCGCCTGGGGCCCTGTGTCCAGGGCTGGGATCCCCAACATAGTAAGGAGATGGAACTGTTGGAGCAGGTCAAGAGGAGGCCACGGAGATGATGGGAGGGCTGGAGAACCTCTGCTCTGAGGACAGGCTGGGAGAGTTGGGTTTGTTCAGCCTGGAGAAGGCTCTGGGGAGACCTTAGAGCAGCTTCCAGTGCTGAAAGGGGCTCCAGGAAAGCTGAGGAGGGGCTTTTTCCAAGGGCCTGGAGTGACAGGACAAGTGGGAACGGCTTTGAATTGGAAGGGGGAGATTGAGATTGCACATTGGGAAGGAATTCTTCACTGTGATGGTGGGGAGGCCCTGGCCCAGGTTGCCCAGAGCAGTGGTGGCTGCCCCGTCCCTGGAGGTGTTCAAGGCCAGGTTGGATGGGGCTTGGAGCCCTCTGATCCAGTGGGAGGTGTCCCTGCACATGGCAGGGGGTGGAACTGGGTGGGCTTTGAGGTCCCTTCCAACCCAAACCATTCCATGATTCTATGACACACCCAGGGTCATTAAATATTTGTTCTGCAAGAAAAGGAACTGTTTTCCTCCAGAAGGGAATTCCCAGTTACCAAGGGGCACTGGGCCAGTAAGACTCCCCAGAGCAGCTGGTACAGGACATTGCCCGGAGCAGCCAGTGTGTGACAAGGACTTGATCCCAGAGGGTCCCAGGCTCTCCCAGTCATGTGCTCTGCAGTCGCTCACCAGTGCTGGGGATGCTGGGGACACTGGGGACGGCAGCACCCAGGCCCTGGGGACACCCGATGTAGGACTCCTCCTCTGGCTCCATTTTCACCACGATCTCACATTTCACATCAGTCCAGCGCTTTCCTGAGGATGACAAAGCTGCTCTGGGGTCCCCAGGCAAACCAGCATCACACTGGTGGCAGCAGGTGGTGCCACCACGGGCTCCAGGCTCCCTGTGCAGCCCTGAACTGGGCAAGAGGGCACAAACCCTCCCAAAACAAGGGAGGAAGCCACAGACACCCCACCAGCTGAGGCCATCTCCTCTTGTCCTGACCCCTGTCCCTTGGGAGCAGAGCCCAGCACCCACCTCACCACAACCTCCTCTCCAGGAGCTGCAGAGAGCCAGGAGGTCTCCCCTCAGCCTCCTCTTCTCCAGACCAAGCCCCCCCAGGGCCCTCAGCCGCTCCCACAACCCCTCTTCTCCAGACCCTTCCCCAGCTCCGCTCCCTTCTCCGCACGTGCTCCAGCCCCTCCAGGGCCTTCTTGGAGTGAGGGGCCCAACCCTGAGCCCAGGATTCCAGGTGCTGAGTGCAGGGGAACGATCCCTTCCCTGCTCCTGCTGCCACTCCAGGGCTGAGCCAAGCCAGGGTGCTGGGGGCCTTCTTGGCCACCTGGGCCACTGCTACCTCCTGTTCAACCGCTGGTGACCAACACCCCCAGGGCCTTCTCCTTCAGGGACCTTTCCAGCTGCTCTTCCCCAAGCCTGGAGCTGCCTGGGGTTGGTCTGGCCCAAGAGCAGGACCTGGCCCTGAGCCTGGTTGAACCCCATCCCGTTGGTCTCATCCCATGGATCCAGCCTGGCCAGGTCCTTCTGCAGAGCACTGCAGCAGACCCACACCCCCACCCAACTTTGTGTCATCTACAACTGCCCACCCTTCCCTGCTGCCCAACAGGGACCCTCACCTGACTGAAACCATCCTGGTGTCACTGATGAGCCCACTTGCAGAGGGACCAGGACGGGCTGGAGAAGTGGGACTGGGCGAACCTCATGAGGTTCAACAAGGCCAAGTGCAAGGTCCTGCATGTGGGTCAGGGCAAGGCCCAGTGTGAATACAGGATGGGGGACGACGGGATTGAGAGCAGCCCTGAGGAGAAAGACTTGGGGTGCTGGGGGTGAGAACATCAACGTGAGCCAGCAATGCCACCCAAGTCCTGGGCTGCACCCAAAGCAGTGGGACCAGAAGGGAGGCAGAGTCCCTCTGCTCTGCTCTGGGGAGACCCCACCTGGAGCTCTGTGTCCAGGGCTGGAGTCCTGAGCACAGGAAGGACATGGAGCTGTTGGAGCGAGGCCAGAGGAGGCCACAGAGATGATCTGAGGGCTGGAGCACCTCCTGTTTGAGGACAGGCTGGGAGAGTTGGGGTTGCTCAGCCTGGAGAGGAGAAGGCTCCGGGGAAACCTTAGAGCAGCTTCCAGTGCTGAAAGGGGCTCCAGGAAAGCTGGGGAGGGGCTTTTGCCAATGGTCTGGAGTGATGAAATGAGGGGGAAAAGCTTTAAATTGGAAGGGGGGAGATTTAGATTGGACATTGGGAAGGAATTCTTCACGATGAGGGTGGGGAGGCCCTGGCCCAGGTTGCCCAGCGAAGTGGTGGCTGCCCCATCCCTGGAGGTGTTCAAGGCCAGGCTGGATGGGGCTTGGAGCCCCCTGATCCAGTGGGAGGTGTCCCTGCCCATGGCAGGGGGTTGGAACTGGATGGGCTTTGAGATCCCTTCCAACCCAAACCATTCCAGGATTCGATCATCCTGTGGTGTCCATGCCACCCCCCTGCTTGGCTCTGTGGGACACAGCTCCTCAGTCCTGGGGTCCCAGGTTTGGGGGAATTGCAAAGTCCAGCCAGGTCCCCATGGGAGCTTTCTGCAGCCTCACCTGTGCTGCAGGTGTCAGGCATCCCCCGAAGCCTTGTGTCCTTGAGGTCCCCCCCAAATGGCTTCTGCTCTCGCTCCATCGTTGGGGACACTGGGGTCCCTCCACAATAACCTGCCCAAGGGGTGGGAAAGGCTCCTTCCAGCTGATCCCTCCCAATCCCCCTGCCTGTCCCCCAGTGCGCCCCTTTACCTCTCCATCCCAGTGTTCCCCCAGCCTGTCCCAGTGTCTCCTCCTGGTGCCCCCCTCACCTGTCACAGTGTCCCCTCCCAGTGCCCCCCTGCCTGTCCCAGTGTCCCCCCTCTTGATGCCCACCCACCTCTTCCAGTGCCCCCTTCCCTCTGTCCCCTTCCTGGTAAACCCCACCTCTCCTGATGCCCCCCCACTCATTCATGTGCCCCCTCCCCATCCTCCCCCCACCTCTCCCAGTGTCTCCCCTCCTGAAGACCCTCCATGCCAGTGCCCCCACTCCCAATGCTCTCTCCATCTCTCCCAGTATCCCCTCCTCCCAAGGACTCTCCATGTAGGTGCCCCTGCTCTGGTCCCCCTTGCGCCAGAGCCCCCCTCCTGATGCCTCCACCCCCCTGCCTCTCCCAGTGCTCCCCCCTCCCAATGCCCCCCCTCCTGGTGCCCTCTCACCTCTCCTGATGCCCCTCTCCCGATGCCCCCCTGCCTGTCCCAGTGCCCCCCTCCCGGTGCCCCCGCCATGCCACTGCCCCCACCTCTCCCGATGCCTCCCCTCTTGGTAACCCCTCCCTTCAACCCAGTGCCCCCCTCCCGATGTCCCCCCCACCTCTGCCGGTGCCCCCTCCCAGTGACCCCCCAACACCTCTCCTGGTGTCCCCCCTCCCGGTGCCTCTCCTGCCTGTACCTGTGTCTCCCCTCCCCTAATGCCCCCCATCCTGGTTTACCCCCCCACCTCTGCCGGTGTCCCCCTCCCAGTGACTCCCCCCCCCTTCGTCCCAGTGCCCTCCCTCTCGATGCCCGCCGTGCCGCTGCCCCACTCCTGCTGCCCCCTCCCCCACATTCCCCAGTGTCCCCCCTCCCGATGCCCCTACCCCACTCTGGATGCCTCCGTCGCCCTGTCCCATTGTACCACCTTCTGCTGTCCCCTCCCGATGCCCCCCACTCCCCTCCCGATGCCCCCCTCCCACTGTCCCACTCCCAGTGCCCCCCCTACCTCTCCCGGTGCCCCCCTCCTGATGCAGCCCCCCTCTCCGGTGGTGCCCCCACCTCTCCCGATGCCCCGCCCCCACCTCTCCCGATGCCTCCCTTCCTGATGCCTCCCCACCATCTCTCCCGATGTCCCCCCCTCCCGGTGCCCCCCCCCCACTCACCGCGGCGCTCAGACGGGCGGCAGCGGGGACCCCGCCGATGGCCGCAGCCCCGCACCGGGGCGGGCGGAGCGCGGGGCGAGGCAGACAAAGGGCTCCCTCCCGCTGCTTGCCGGGAGCTGTAGTCCTGGCCCCTCCGCCCTACCGCCGGTGCCCCCGGCATGCCCCGGTGTCACCCGAACAGAGGTGCTCCGGTGCCGTCCGGGATGCTCCCGTGTTCTCTGGGTCGGGATGTCCCAGTCTCCTCCAAGCTGGGATGCTCCAATGTCCCCAGGGATTGTCCGGTGCCCCTCGGGATGCTCCGGTTCCCCCGAACTGGGATGCTCCTATGTCCCCCGGACTGCCCCGGCGTCCCCCCGAACCGTGATGTTCCAGTGTTTCCCGAATAGAGATGCTCCGTTCTCCCCGAAACAAAGGATGCTCTGGTGTCGCCCGAGGTGCTCCTGTTTCTCCCCAGGATTCTTCGGTGTTACCTGAGCCGGGATGCTCCGTTCTCCTACCGAGTCTGGATGCTCCAGAGCCCCCCCCAGATTCTCCAGTGTCACCCGACCAGGGATGTCCTGGTCTGCCCCGGGATGCTCCAATGTCCCCAGGGATTCTCTGATGTCCCCCGGGATGCCCCAGTGTCCCTGGGATGCTCTGGTGTTCCCCAGGAAGCCCCAGTCTCCCCTGGAACAGGATGCTCCGGTGCCTCCTGGACCAGTGGGTGATGGATTGCAGCAGGATGAGGGGACATGTGGATGTGGGGATGTGGGTGTGACGGAGGGGCTGGGGGAGGCCAGCAGGGCTGCTCCATGTCAGAGCTGCCTGGAAAGGGGTACAGGGGTACAGGGTGCTGGTTCTGGGTGCCGGTTCTGGGTGCCAGCAAGGGCAGAGGGATGATGGGGGAGCACGATGGGACGAGGGGGACGTGTCGTGTGGTTGTCACTCACCAGCTGGCAGGGCTGGAGACATCCTCGGAAGGGGCAGGGAGCTGGAGGGCAGGGGCTGGAGGGCAGGGGGCTTCGGCTGGGGTGGGTGAGCTGGAGGGCAGGAGTGCGGGATGCGATGCTCAGAGAAGCAGGGACCAGCTCCGAGCAGACAAAGGACCCTGTGCCTGACACGCTGAGGTCCTTAACCCTCATCCTGGTGCTCTGCCACCCTCTGCACCCCTCAGCTCGGCACTGGAACCAGGGTGGCCTCTGGAGCAGTCGGGGTGTCTGGGGCACAGAGAGGGGACAGTGACAGGATCAGCACTTGGGAGGAAGCAGCCAGGGGAGAGAAGGTGGGAACAGATTACAGAGGTGGGAATGGCCACCATGGTTGCAGAGGGAGGATCAGGAGCAGGACTTGAGGCAAAAGATGCCCATCCTGTCGATGCTCCAATGCCAGACATGGTGGAGCCTTCACCTCCTACAAGCTCCAAGCATTTAAACCCACCTGGATCCCAGTGCTGAGGAGAAGCAGCCACGTCTCTGCCAAAGGCATTTTATTAAACCATGAGGAAACACTGACAACGCGGTTCTCCGTGGCTTCAAATGCACCAACAGACGCTCACACCCACCTGGAGATCAGGGAAACTGGTGCTGTGTGGGCCTCGAGGGAAAAGATACCGACCACAAATCCAACTGGGAGGATTTGTTCCCCTCCACGCTTCACGTCAAACAAACATACAAAGAGGTCCAGAAGAACATGGTGAGTCCTGGTGAAGCTGCACAGGGAAAGGTCAAGGTGGCACGGATGGCTCAGTCCTTCGTGCTGGTGGGGTGGCCAGGCTGTGGGCACAGATGGCACCTCCTGCCCCACCGGGAACACCAGTTTGGCTCAGTCCCCATAACCCTTGCTCTCCAGACACTTCCCCAGCTCTGCTGCCCTTCTCTGGATGTGCTCCAGCCCCTCAACGTCCTTCTTGGAGTGAGAAGTCCAAAATGTCCTGGTACAGCTCATCCTACCAGCTCTGCCTGCTCCTCCAATGAGAAACAGGCAGACACGTTCTCAAATGTCACCAGGACCTGTGGCAGTGAAGGCCCTGCTCAGCACAACAGCAGGAGTTTAGAAGGGGAAGACAAGCCCAGGAGACCCCTCTTACAGCCCCAGGGAACCTTCACTGCTCCCAGCTGCCACCCCCTCCTTTGGGCTATGAGGCAGAAAAGGCTCCCACCAAAGATCTGGCTGGGCCTGCGGACATCATCGCTTGGTCGGTCACCAAAGGGAGCTGCTCCTGAGCCGGTTCGATCCGTGGTGGAGCAGTACATCTGGGTGCACAGTGGTTTTCCTGAGGCAGGGAAAGGGCAGGGCAGTGGAGAACCACAGAAACAGAATCGCTTGGTTGGAAAAGACCTCTGAGACCATCGAGTCCAACCATCCCTGTCCACTACTGAACCATCCCTAAGCACCTCATCTGCCTGGCTTTGAAACCCCTCCAGGGATGGGGACAAAACCACCTCCCTGGGCAGCCTCTGCCAGGGCCTCACAACCCTTTCCATGAAGGAATATTTCCTAATATCCAATCTAAACCTCCCCTGGAAAAACTTGAGGCCATTCCCTCTCGTCCCATCTCCTGTCCCTTGGGAGCAGAGCCCAGCACCCACCCCACAACCTCCTCTCCAGGAGCTGCAGAGAGCCAGGAGGTCTCCCCTCAGCCTCCTCTTCTCCAGACCAACCCCCCCCAGGGCCCTCAGCCGCTCCCACAGCCCCTGTTCTCCAGACCCTTCCCCAGCTCCGTTCCCTCCTCTGGGGAGAAAGGACAGAGCACAGGGAAGCTGCCCCGTTGTGTAGGGATGGGGTCAGGAAGGCCAAGGTGTGGTTTGAGCTGAACTTGGCAAGGGAAGCAAAAAATAACAAGAAGGGCTTCTAGAGGAACGTCAGCCAGAAGAGGGAGGTCAAAAAAAGCATAACCCCCTGGAGGAATGAAAACAGCAGCCTCGTTCCAACAGACGAGGAGAAGGCTGAGGTATTCAACAACGTTTTTGCCTTCTCCAGCAACCTCTCTTCCCACAGCTCTCGAGTTGGACTTCAAGGACCTCATGGACCTCAAGGCAGGCAGTGGGGAAGCAAAGTCACTCCTATGTAAGAGAAAATCAGGTTCTTCATCACCTGAGGAACCTGGGCATGCAGGAGTCTACGGGACCTGACGGGACGCATCCCAGAGGTCCCGAGGGAATTGGCTGATGTGGCTGCCAAGCCACTCGCCACAATACTTGAAAAGTCATCGCAGTCCCCGGCGACTGGAAAACGGGCAACATTGCACCAGTTCTTAGAAGATAAGTCCTCTCCTGCACTCCAGAGCGGCCGCAGCTACTGCTGGCAGCCTACGGGGTCGTGCCCTGCCCCAGGGATCTCCCCGTACCCCTCTCCGTGCTCCCGCTGGTGCAGAAGCAGCTTGCTTTTGGAGCTGAATCCCAGCCGGCAGAGGGTGCAGGCGAAGCTCTTGCAGCGCCGGTGGAGCTTCTTGTGGGTGATGAGGTTGGCCTTGTTGCAGAAGGACCTGTCACACTGGGAGCAGGTGAAGGGCCGCTCGCCCGTGTGCACGCGCTGGTGCGCCGCCAGGTTCCCGCTGCGGCTGAACCCGCGCCCGCACTCGGGGCACCTGTGGCAGCGCTCCTGCGCATGGCTGCGCTGGTGGATCACCAGGCTCTCCTTCCAGCTGAAGCTGCGGTCGCAGCGCCCGCAGACGAAAGGTCTCTCCTCGCGGTGGGTGGCCCGGTGCCGCCTCAGGCTGCCCTCGTCCTCGAAGCACTTCTCGCACTCGGGGCACCTGAGGCGGCCGCTGCCCGTGTGCTCCTTGCCGTGCGCCTCCAGGTCGCCTCTGTGGCGGAAGACGTCCCCGCAGAGCGGGCAGGAGTGGCTGCCCTCGCCGCCGTGGCTCGCCCGGTGCCGCAGGAGGTCCCCTTTGACACAGAAGGCCTTGCCACACTCCGTGCAGGAGTGCCGGAAGCGGCCACGGTGCTTCTTGTGTGTCAGGAGGTTGCAGCGGTGGCGGAAAGCTTTGCCGCAGGCGCTGCACTGGTGCGAGGGCGCCGGGCGCAGGTGTTCGCGCAGGTGGGCGCTCAGCCCGGCCTCGTCCTCGAAGCTCTGCCCGCAGGTGCTGCAGATGAGGAGCTCCTCGTCTTCCACCAGGGGCTCCTCCAGCACCCGCTCCCCTCGCTCCCGGGTGGCGTCCCCGTCCCAGGGCCCTAGCTCTGCGTCGCAGCAGACGGAGAGGAGCGTGGGGTACCCCAACTCCTTGGCCGTCCTGGATGGAGATGTGACCCAGCGTTGCCCGTTGTTGTCCTCAGAAAGCTCCTCGTGGGCATCCCAGGCAGCTATGGGTGGGGAACAGGGGTGCAGCCACGGTGAGGGGGGTCCTGGCAGGTGGGCACCGCAAACACAGACCCACGACAGTCCCCCTGCCCGCGGCACCAGCCTCTTGCCCACCACAGCCTCCCCTCACCCCTGCAACGGTCACAGGACAACTGGGCGTGGAGGGCCCTAGTGGGACACCCAACCCCCCCCCAGCATCGATGTCAGACAGGAGTTGGCCTTGGGGTGGGGCTTGTGCCGTGCTCGGGGATTCTGTGTGTGATTTCCTAAATCAGCACCAATTTCCCAGCCCAGTTCCCCCCCCCGAGGTCCCCACGGTCACTCACAGGTGCTGGACGTGTCACCGTCCCCCTGGCCTTCGGGGCCCCTCCTGCACGACTCCTCCTTGGGCTCCAGTTTGTGGACGAGTTTGGACTCAGGGTCTGTGCGGGAGAGAGACCCCTCAGCACCCCCTGAGCTGCCCGCAGGGCGTCACCATCACCAGAGGCTGTGGGGATGTGCCTGGGGGACACTGGGGTGGGGAGCAGAGGGACTGGGGTCTGCTGCATCCAGGACCCTCCAGATTGGTCATGGCAGCCACATCGAGGGTTCCCAGGACATGCTGGCACCAACCCAGGTCATGGCAGTGAATTGGGGTGCCCTGGGGTGGGCAGCAGAGGGACTGGGGGGCTGATACATCCAGGGCCCTCGGGAGCTCGTGGCACCAACCCCAGTCATAGCAGCAAAGTGGGGTGCACTGGGGTGGGGAGCAGCTGCATCCAGGGTCCCCAGGAGACGTTGGAACCAACCCTGGTCATGGCAGCAAAGTGGGGTGCACTGGGGTGGGGGGTTGCTGCATCCAGGATCCCTGGGAGCTGGTGGTACCAACCCCAGTCATGGCAACAAACTGGGGTGTACTGGGGTGGGGAGCAGCTGCATCCAGGACCCTTGGGAGCTGCTGGTGCCAACCCTGGTCCTGGCAGTGAATTGGGGTGCCCTGGGGTGGGCAGCAGAGGGACTGGGGGGCTGATACATCCAGGGCCCTCGGGAGCTCGTGGCACCAACCCCAGTCATAGCAGCAAAGTGGGGTGCACTGGGGTGGGGAGCAGCTGCATCCAGGGTCCCCAGGAGACGTTGGAACCAACCCTGGTCATGGCAGCAAAGTGGGGTGCACTGGGGTGGGGGGTTGCTGCATCCAGGATCCCTGGGAGCTGGTGGTACCAACCCCAGTCATGGCAACAAACTGGGGTGTACTGGGGTGGGGAGCAGCTGCATCCAGGACCCTTGGGAGCTGCTGGTGCCAACCCTGGTCCTGGCAGTGAATTGGGGTGCCCTGGGATGGGCAGCAGAGGGACTGGGGGGCTGATACATTCAGGGCCCTCGGGAGCTGCTGGTGCCAACCCAGATCATGGCAGCAAATTGGGGTGCAGGGGGGTGGGGAGCAGCTGCATCCAGGGTCCCCGGTAGCTGGTGACACAAACCCCCGTCAGGGCACTGGGGTGGGGAGCAGCTGCATCCAGGACCCTCAGGAGCTGCTGATGCCAACCCTGGTCATGACAAGGAACTGGGGTGCCCTGGGGTGAAGAGCAGCGGGGCCGGGGGCTGCTGCGCCCTTACCCAGGCTGGCAACCAGGTCATAGTTGTCCATCATCACCTCCTGGTAGAGCTCCCGCTGCCATGCCGCCAGCTCCACCCACTCCTCTGGGGAGAAGTAGATGGCCACCTCCTCGAATGTCACCGGGCTCTGAAAAACAGCCCAGAGGCTGAGGGCACCCGGGGAGCAGCAGCACCGTCCCCTCGCTGGGGATGCCCACGGCCATGGTCACTCCCTTCTCCTGGGGGAGGTACAGAGCTCTGTCTGGGAATGGTTTGGTTGGAAAAAATCTTTGAGATCATCGAGTCCAACCAACCGTGTCCACTACTGAACCATCCCAGAGCACCTCATCTGTCCATCTTCTAAACATCTCCAGGGATGGAGATTCCACCACTGCGCTGGCAGCCCCTGTCAGTGCTTGACAGCCCTTTTGGTGAAGGACTTGTTCCCAATATCCAATCTAAACCTCCCCTGGAAAAACTTGAGGCCATTTCCTCTCATCCCATCTCCTGTCCCTTGGGAGCAGAGCCCAGCACCCACCTCACCACAACCTCCTCTCCAGGAGCTGCAGAGAGCCAGGAGGTCTCCCCTCAGCCTCCTCTTCTCCAGACCAAACCCCCCCAGGGCCCTCAGCCGCTCCCACAGCCTCTGTTCTCCAGACCCTTCCCCAGCTCCGCTCCCTTCTCTGCACAAGCTCCAGCCCCTCCAGGGCCTTCTTGGAGTGAGGGGTCCAACCCTGACCCCAGGATTCCAGGTGCTGAGTGCAGGGGGACGGTCCCTGCCCTCCTCCTGCTGCCACCCCAGGGCTGAGCCAAGCCAGGGTGCTGGGGGCCTTCTTGGCCACCTGGGCCACTGCTGCCTCCTGTTCAGCCGCTGGCAACCAACACCCCCAGGGCCTTCTCCTCCAGGGACCTTTCCAGCCGCTCTTCCCCCAGCCTGGAGCTGCCTGGAGGCTCTACAGAGGGATCTGGCCAGGCTGGATCCATGGGCTGAGACTGATGGGATGAAGCTCAACAAGGCCGAGTGCCGGGTCCTGTTCTTGGGACACAACAAACCCGTGCAGGTAATGATCTCAATGGTCTTTCCCAGCCAAGTGGTTCTACGACTCCATGGTTCTATGGGGTTGGTGTGACCCAACTGCAGGACCCAGCACTTGGCTTTGGCTGCAGCCCATTACCGTGGTCCCAAAACATCCCTATCCTTGGGTCATCCAGCCTGCTGGCAATCGGTGCGGGATGGAAGATGGGACACCCCCCCACATCCCCCTGCTAAGCATGACCAAAGGGGGCAAGGGCCACATCCACACCTGGCTCAGCATCTTCCGGGAATGGGGGACAGTCCATTCTTCCTGACCTGCTGCACCTGGGTAGCGACGGATGGGATGTTGGTAGTGAGGGGGAGATGTTGGCAGCGCCCGGGGCGCTGGGGGGTGGGATGAGGATGGAATGGGTGGGATGGGGAGATGGAATGGGATGGATGAATGGGATAGAGTGGGATGGGGGTGGGATGGGGTGGTGAGATGGGATGGATGAATGGGATAGGGTGGGATGGGGGTTGGGATGGGGTGGGGAGATGGGGGAGATGGGATGGGTGGGATGGGGATGAGGGAAGAGAAGGGACAGGGATGTGATGGGATGTGATAAGATGAGGGGATGGGATGGGGATGTGAGATGTGCACATCTGATTCATGTAAATAAGGGACAATATTGAAGCAAGATGATGAAATATAACGGTTTTTGTATAACCATAAGCTTAAGCAACTGTACATAGTTTTCATATCTTGTGAAAGACACTGGGGGTATTTCTTGATAAACTAATTCAACCCAGTTTTGCTGATAACCAAATGGTTCTGCACAAGAAGCTACCAAGAGCGCACGGGCAGAACCCAAGTTTATCTGGAGGACAAGCTGAGGAGGACTGGTAACGTCACCCAGCGACCACCAGATAGGAGCAGAGAAGACCCCAAGTGATGAAGAGAGCATGCGTCAGAGAAAACACACCTATTCTAGGAATCCATCTACATAAACCAACCTTTTCCCAAAAATAGCCAGGAATATGTATTAATATAGTAAATATAAACCAAAGGTAAGAATTGTACGGGGTGTGTGTTGGTGACCCCGCGCACCCAGCGCTGTTTGCTTGCCTTTATTCGCTTAATAAATTGAAATTGCTGGACTGTTTACAGTCTGAGCCTTGATCTTTTTATCACAGAGATGACGGGATTGGATGGGATGGGAGGATGGAACGGGGTGGGATGGGGGTGATGGGATGGGGTGGGATGAGAAGGGATGGGGGGACGTGATGAGATGGGAGAATGGGTGGAACGAATGGGATGGGGATGGGATTGGGATTGGGACGGGGAAATGAGGCAGTGGGATGGGGAGGAGGTAGGGGGATGGGATAGTGGGGGATGGGATGAGATGAGATGCAGGGGCGGGGTTGGATGGCGTAGGGGAGGATGGGACGGAATGGGGGGGACGGGATGGGGTGGGATGGGGTGAGGGCAGCGGGGGGGGGCCGTACCTGCTGCATCTCTGCCGCGGGGCCGGAGCGGGGGACCGCCCGCCGCCTCCCCGGGATGGCGCCGGCGCAGCCACGGGCGGGCGCGCCCGGAAAAGGAGGGACGGGGCGGGACCGGAGGGCGGGGGGTGAGGGGGGATAAAGGGCAGCGTGTGGCACCGGGGGTACCAGGACCGAGGGTGGGGAGCAGCGGGAGCATCGGTACCGGGCACTAGGGAGCGCTGGGAGCACTGGGAACACCGGTACCGGGCACTGGGCACTGGGGAGCTTTCCCGAGGAGCTGCCCTTTGGGCTGGCATCGCACAATAAAATAAATCATGGAATCATGGAATGGTTTGTGTTGCAAAGGACCTCAAACCCACCCAGTTCCAACCCCTCTGGACACCTCCCACTGGATAAGGGGGCTCCAAGCCCCATCCAGCCTGGTCTTGAACACCTCCAGGGATGGGGCAGCCACCACTTCCCTGGGCAACCTGGGCCAGGGCCTCCTCACCCTTATCGTGAAGAGTTTCTTCACAATGTGCAATCTAAATCTTCCCCCTTCTAATTTAAAGCTTGTCCTGTCACTCCAGGACCTTGGAAGAAGCCCCTCCCCAGCTTTCCTGGAGCCCCTTTCAGCACTGGAAGCTGCTCTAAGGTCTCCCCAGAGCCTTCTCTCCAGGCTGAACAACCCCAACTCTCCCAGCCTGTCCTCACACCAGAGGTTCTCCAGCCCTCGGATCATCTCCGTGACCTCCTCTGGACCCGCTCCAACAGCTCCATCTGCTTCTGCTGTTGGGGATTCCAGAGCTGGACACAGGGCTCCAGGTGCTTCTTCCCATGGACACCATGCCCATGCTGCCACAAAACCCTGTGTCACCGTGTCTGGTGCCAGGCACTGCCCACGCTTGTCACCGCCTGCCTCCCCGCAGAGCTCCTGGCCACACCAGAAGGGACCTCCTGGACTCTGGGTTGGGCAGAGCAGCGTGGCGGGGCCGGACACACCGACCAGGGCATTGATAGACCGACAGGGGGACTCTCAGCCCAGCGCTGCCGCAGACGTGACCCCTTCCTGTGCTTCTGAAGCAGGGGAGCATCTCCTGGCCAAGCCTAACGTAAGCCAGCGATGGTTGAAAGGACCCTTCGGGTACATCCTGGAGTGTGGTGGTCCTGGTGGGCACAGGCAGCCTGAGGAGGGTGGGGCACGAGTGGGTGGAGCAAGGATGGGCTGAGCCCCCTGGAATCTCCTCGCCTGCAGACGGGCACTTAGACAGACCCTGGGAGAGGTGGGCACCCCGTTCCAGGGACACCTGGAGTGTGGCAACCAGAGGTACCCCTGCTCTGCCGTCCTGTAGCCATGCACAGCGCTGCTCATCCAGCGGCGGAGCGTGGGTTATAGCAGCTGGCAGCACGTGGCATCACCTCCCCGTGCAGAACTGCTCGTGCTCCCCTCCTCTCCCGGAGTGGGAGGAGGTGGGAGATGGGAGGACCCGGGGTGGTCCGTATGCTGCCCTAGTTCACACCAACTCCCCCTCCACACTCTTCTCCTGGAGGAACTGGAGCTTCCCAAGGGCTGGCAGATGTGCTACAGCCTGGAAACCCTCTTCCCCTTGCCGTGACCCCCACCACCATCCATGCACGTGGGTGTCCTGAAGGCATGGCTTGAGGATTTCTTTTCTGCGCCGTCTCGAGCATCCAGACCAAGCTTGGGACGCGGGGAATTTGAGACCCAGTAGCCAGGATTGCCAACCGTGTCCTGGGCTGCATCAGAAGAAGTGTGGCCAACAGGACAAAGGGGGTATTTTCCTGACTCTGCTCCACTCTCATGAGACCCCACCTGGAGTCCTGTATCCAGTTCTGGGATCCCCAGCATAATAAGGAGATGGAACTGTTGGAACAAGTCCAGAGGAGGCTACGGAGATGATCCGAGGGCTGGAGTCCCTCTGGTGTGAGGACAGGCTGGGAGAGGTGGGGTTGTTCAGCCTGGAGAGGAGGGGGAGGAGGGAGGACTGGCTGTGGGGAGACCTTAGAGCAGCTTCCAGTGCTGAAAGGGGCTCCAGGAAAGCCGAGGAGGGGCTTTTGCCAAGGGTCAGGAGTGACAAGAGGAGAGGGAACGGCTTTAAATTAGAAGGGGGAAGATTCAGATTAGACATTAGGAAGAAATTCTTCACGCTGAGGGTGGGGAGGCCCTGGCCCAGGTTTCCCAGAGCAGTGGTGGCTGCCCCATCCCTGGAGGTGTCCAAGGGCAGTTTGGATGGGGCTTGGAGCCCCCTGATCCAGTGGGAGGTGTCCCTGCCCGTGGCAGGGGGGTTGGAACTGGATGGGCTTTGGGGTCCCTTCCAATCCAACCCATTCCATGGTTCTATGATGATTCTATGATTACATTAAGCATAAAGAGGCATTTTGCAGGCGTTCACACTTTTGCGATGTCATCGAGAAGGAGCAAACACCCCGTTGGCTTTGCCCACCGCCTCACATCGCCCCATCTCTCGGTCCCCCCCCCAGCTCCTGAGCCGTAGGCAGGGCGAGGGCGCTCCGGGCGGAACTGGGGCGCTCCCGGGAGCAGCCGATGCTCCAGCGCCGCGGGAGCGTTTCCAGAGCGGCGCTTGGGGGCGGTCACCGGTGATTTCTGCCGGTTGTTGCTGCACAGATACCTCCCCCCTCGTTTTTGCGCCGCCTCCGAGCGCCAGCTGCGCCGCCACCCCAAGGTGGCTTTTTTGGGGTGTGCCAGTTGTGCCACCGAGCAACGCGCCGGGCGGTACGCGTGGGTCGGTCACCGGCAACCGGGCCAAGTGCAGTCACAGCCGTGGGGAGGGATGGAGACCGTGGGAAGGCAAAAGGGGGGGCTCTCTGGGATGGGGAGCGCGGGTGGTGGGGACATGGGACCACAAAGGGGGGCTCACTCAGATTTGAACACACGGGGAGGGATGGGGAGCACAGGACTGTAAAAGGTGGGCTCGCTGGGATGGAGAGCACAGAGGGACCACAAAGGGGGGCTCACTCAGATTTGAACACACGGGGAGAGATGGGGAGCACAGGACAGCAAAGGGGGGGTCGCTGGGATGGGGAGCATGGGGGTATAGGGAGCACAGGAAGGCAAAGGGGGGGTTTGCTCAGATGGGGAGCACGGGATGGCAAAGGGGGGCTCGCTGGGATGGGGAACACGGAGCGATGGGGAGCACAGGATGGCAAAGGGGGGTTTGCTCAGGTGGGGAGCACAGATGCATGGGGAGCATGGAATGGCAAAGGGTGGCTCACTCGGATGTGAAGGCACAGGGAAGGATGGGGAGCATGGGACTGTGAAGGGAGGCTCGCTGGGATGTGGAGCATGGAGGGATGGGGAGCACAGGACAGCGAAGGGGGCTCGCTTAGTTGTGAACACTCATTTGACCCTTATGACTCCAACAAAAATAACATTAAAAGCCCCAAACTCCCTTTCTTCTTCTTTTGCTGTTCATAATTAATTCATGAGCCTGGGAGATTTTTCCTAATTATATCTCTGGAATGAGACCGGAGCTGGAACGGCTGGGGGAGTTCAAGACGCTGGAGAGTGTCCATCATCCTCTTCTCAATACCTTGAAGGACACAGGTTTCTGGGTCTACACTTCCCTAGTGCTAAAAATGACGGCGAGTACTGCGCTGTGACCGAGGCTCTGAGGGAAATGGAGAGGCTGGACATGGCTTAGCGAAAGGAATAACCTGGTATGCATGGAACGAGGTGTCTTTTGTCACCCAGAAGGACCCACTTGCTCTTCCAGGTGATGAGGCTGAGGTCTGGAAAGGACATTTCCTCTGGTTTTCTAATACACTGAGAAATCATGGAATGATTAGGGTTGGAAAAGACTTCTACGCTCATCCAGCCCAACTATCAGCCCAACCCCACCATGATGACCGAACCCCACTCCCCATTGCCACATCTCCATGTTCTTCGAACGCCTCAGGGATGGGGACTCCACCACTGCCCTGGGCATCCTCTGCCAGGGCTTCACCACTCTTTCTGTGAAGGAATTTTTCCCAATATCCAATCTAAACCTCCCCAGTGAACGTCTTGTATGAGAGCTTGCTGAGGGAGTTGGGGTTGTTCAGCCTGGAGAAGAAAAGGCTGTGAGGAGAACTTAGAGCAGCCTCCCAGTACTGAAAGGGGCTCCAGGAAAGCTGGGGAGGAGCTCTTGATCAGGGAGTGCACGGACAGGATGAGGGGGAAGGGTTTTGAGCTGAAAGAGGAGAGATTGAGATGAGATCTTGTGGAGAAATATTTTGCTGTGAGGGCTGGGAGGCCCTGGCTCAGGTTTTCCAGAGCATGGTGGCTGCCCCATCCGTGGAGGTGTCCAAGGCCAGGTTGGATGGGGCTTGGAGCCCCCTGATCCAGTGGGAGGTGTCCCTGCCCTTGTCAGGGGGTGGAACTGGATGGGCTTTGAGGTCATATCCAACTCAAAGCCCCATCCAACCTGGCCTTGAACACCTCTAGGGATGGGGGAGTTACCAGTTCCCTGGGAGACCTGGGCCAGGGCCTCCCCACCATCACAGTGAAGAATTCCTTCCCAATGTCCAATCTCAATCTTCCCCCTTCCAATTTAAAGCCATCCCCCCTTGTCCCATCACTCCAGACCCTTGGCAAAAGCCCCTCCCCATCTTTCCTGGAGCCCCTTTCGGCATTGGAAGCTGCTCTGAAATCTCCTTGGAGCTTTTTCTTCATCAGGCTGAACAACCCCAACTCTCCCAGCCTGTCCTCAGAGCAGAGGTTCTCCAGCCCTCCCATCACCTCTGTGGCCTCCTCTGGACTTCTTCCAAGAGTTCCATTTCCTTATTATGTTGGGGATTCCAGAACTGGACCCAGGACTCGTCTCACCAGAGCAGAGCAGAGGAGCAGAATCCCCTCCCTTGCCCTGCTGGTCCCTCTGCTTTGGATGCAGCCCAGGACACGGGCGGCCAGTATACGGAGTTTCCCCAGCTGTGAGCATTCCTTTACCAAAAGAGCATGGGAAAAGCTGAGAGAGGGCTCGGTTCTGCTCGAAGACAGGTGTGGGCAGCCTGTGCAGGAGCAATGCCCGGCAGCATCCCCTGGGAATGGCAGAGGGAAGGGGCAGGGCCAGCAGCGCCCATCCCCGGGGATCAGCGGTGATACTGAAAATGCCAGGAAATAAACTCTAAGATTTGTCGTTTTAGAAAGCAGCATCCTTTATTTCAGTGCTGACCACAAGAGAGAATGATTTCCATCAATCATGTGCAACGAGACCTGAGCCGATTATGGAATATATATCCAACTTACGTGCATATGGATAAACTCTCCCAGCAATCTCATGCATTTTCTATTACTTCCCAAAGACTTATTTTAACGTTACCATGAACTTCACAACTGCCAGATCTCTCCTAATTGAAGCTCTGTAGCCAGCTCTGTCTGACCTTGCATTTTAGACAGGGTCTCTTGCAAACAGAGGTGGTTAGAGAAATCACATCTGTTCAGCACAGACTACACTTACACAAGACATTATCATTTCTCTCTGAACAGTGTTTGGAAAAGCACTGTTTGAAAAAAAAATGCTGTGAAGAAAACATACTGTCAGAGAGACATTCTGTTTAACTTTTGAAAAATACAGTTACTTAAATGAAATTTAACTCTAGCTTAAATCTCAATATTAAAGCTTAAATCAAAATATTCCGCTTTTTGTAATAGTAATGACTTCTGGTATCAGCAGGACGGATCCTGCCCTGCACCGTAGAACAGAGGAGCTGTGGGTGCAAACTGACGCCCTGGGGCGGCCGCAGGGGGGGAGCAGCCCTTGCGGAGAGGGGAGGGCTGGGCTTTTCAAACTGCTTATCCTGTTTTCTCCAGCAGAGAGGGTGATTTAGGGGCTGCCCTTCCCAAAGCAGCGCTCTCCGTGCCTTAAAAGGAAACATCCCTTCGGTCAAACACCGAATCCGGCCCCAAAAAAAGAAGGATAAACTCATAAAAGGCCTGCGTGATGGAAGATTTTATCTAAAAAGAAAGAAACAGCTGGCGGAAGAGCGGGGGGGGGAGAGGTTTTTTGGGTCATCGCGTGTTTTGTTATTCTTTTGATTACAAGGATTTTGACTGCAGTTACGGAACAGGCGGAAAAAATCCCTGCATCTGGTGTGAAGGCACCAGCTGGAGCAACTCAACCCCTCCTCCTGCCACGGGGGAGAGCGGAGAAGCGCTGCGCCGAGAGCGGAGGGAGCGCTGTTACAGATAGTTGGGCTCAGCGTGGCGTCCTCGGGCTTGAAAAGCACCTGAGATACTCAGGAATGTGGTGAAGGCAAAGGAAAACCAACCTTCTTTCATGCCAAGCAGGAATGGGGGGTTAGGAGGAAACGTTTGGTAAGAACGGACAAATAAACCAGTTCCTGCTGCTTGGTGGGTGCACGGTTGGAATCATGAAACCGTGGAATAGGTTGGGTTGGAAGGGGCACCAAAGCCCATCCTCTTCCATCCCCTGCCATGGGCAGAGATGCCTCCCACTGGATCAGGGGGCTCCAAGCCCCATCCAACCCGGCCTTGAACACCTCCAGGGATGGGACCTGGGAGTTCTGGTTGATGGCAAATTAGAATTGTGCAACCACGGAATGGGTTGGGTTGGAAGGGACCTCAAAGCCCATCCTGTTCCACCCCCTGCCATGGGCAGGGACACCTCCCACTGGATCAGGGGGCTCCAAGCCCCATCCAACCTGGTCTTGAGCACCTCCAGGGATGGGGCAGCCACCACTGCTCTGGGCAACCTGGGCTATGGCCTCCCCACCCTTATAGTGAAGAACTTCCTAATGAATCATAGAATCATCTGGTTGGAAAAGACCTCTGAGATCACAAAGTCCAACTGTACCTGTTTCCTTACTAAAACCTGTCCCTAAGAAACTCATCTACCCACCTTTTAAACACCTCCAGGAATGGCGACTTCGCCACCTCCCTGGGCATTTGTTCCAATGCCTGACCAAGAAGTTCCCAGGAAACTGCTTTGGTTCTGGAGGGGGGCTTGACCGCAACCATGAGCAAGAAACAAGCCCTGTGCCAAGACACACGACAGTGAAAGCTCTCACAAGAAACACAGCAGAGTGGTGGAAGTGTGTTTGAAGCTTTCCAGACGCGGCCGATCCTCGTGTTTGCTTCTCACAAGCGGCACCACGACCTCGTCCCTCTGCAACCAAAACCCTTCAAAACACATTCTTCTGCCCTGACGGCAGCACGCGCCGCGGCGATGAAGGGAACGCAGAGCTCAAGGCCACTGGAGTCTCGCAGAGATTTATCTTTCAATGTCTCGAGTGATGCACCCTCTGCTCTGGGACGCGGCCCTTGGGGTGGGACCTGCCTGGCACCCGCAGGCAGGCACGCGGCCAGCTGGCACTTACCAGCCCTTGGCACGCGGCTCCGACTCAGGGTGAGGCCCCGATGGCAATGGGTCAGCATGGAGCCGGTCTCCAGAGACACCCATGAGCATTTCCTCGGCAGGAGATCTCCCAGGGGGGAAGAATTTGGCACATGTGGGTGCAGGAAGCCACGCAGCACGTTTCTTCTTCCTGGGCTGCATCCGAAGTGGGACCAGGGAGGGGGTTCTGCCCCTCTGCTCTGCTCTGGGGAGACCCTACCTGGAGCCCTGGATCCAGTTGTGGAGTCCTGAGCACAGGACTCCTTTGGAGCGAGTCCAAAGGAGACCGCAAAGATGATCCAAGTGCTGGAGCACCTCTGCTATGAGGACAGGCTGAGAGAGTTGGGGTTGCTCAGCCTGGAGAAGGAAAAGCTCTGGGGAGACCTTAGAGCAGCTTCCAGTAGGGAAATGGGCTCCAGGAAAGCTGGGGAGGGGCTCTTGATCAGGGAGTGCAAGGATAGGATGAGGGGGAATGGTTTTGAGCTGAAAGAGTGGAGGTTGAGATGAGGTCTTGGGGAGAAATGTTTTGCTGTGAGGGTGGGGAGGCTCTGGCCCAGGTTGCCCAGGGAATATGTGTCTTCCTCATCCCTGCAGGTGTTCCAGGCCGGGTTGAGGTGGGGCTTGGAGCCCCCGGATCCTGTGGAAGTTGTCCCTGCCCATGGCAGGAGGTGGGACTGAGTGGGCTTTGGTGCCCCTTCCAACCCAACACATTCCATAAGTCTCCGATTCCAAGTGAAAACTGGAAACCTCCTTGCACCTGGATGAAGTCTGGGAAGGAGCCTTTCCAGTTCTGCCCATGTTTCCTCAGTGCCTGTGTGAGACGATCTGGAAGAGAGCTGACTCTTCTCCTGTCCACAGCACCCATCACCCCTGGAGAAGCAGCCGGGCCCAGAAAAGGCAGGATGGGTGATGCGCGGCGCGTGGTGGCTGCGTGGTGATCCTGGTGGCCTGGCAGCCCCAGCAGCACTGGCTGATTCGTCACTCTCCGTGACGGATTACCCCGAGGTGCCGGGGCTTCCCCGCTGAGCCGCAGCGTTTGGGGCACTAATCCTGGCTCAGCCGCCGCGGCGCAAAGCCCCACGTGCCCAAACCACTCCGTTCCCCTCAGGCAGGGGCTGGAGGTGTCTGACAGAATCACTGGTGGCTCTTCCCAGCTCGGGGTCTGCTCCAGGATGGATCCCTCTGACAGCAGGACCCTGGTGGGGGAGTGGCCACCAACAGCCCTGTGGGGACCACCCTCACCTGCAAGTCCAGGGATGAGCTCAGGGAGAGTATTTAATGCATAACTCCACGGTTTCCGTACAAGCTGGGTGGAGAATGGATGGGGATCAGCCCTGAGGAGAAGGACTTCGGGTGTTGGGGGGAAGAGAAGCTCAGCATGAACCAGCAACGTGCGATCGCAGCCCAGAAGCCAGCGGTGTCCTGGGCTGCATCCAGAGCAGAGGGACCAGAGGGAAGGGAGGGGGTTCTGCCCCTTTGCTCCGCTCTGGGGAGACCCCACCTGGAGCCCTGGGTCCAGTTCTGGAATCCTCAAATGTAAGAAGGAAATGGAACTGTTGGAGCGAGTCCAGAGGAGGCCACGGAGATGATCCGAGGGCTGGAGAACCTCTGGTGTGAGGCCAGGCTGGGAGAGTTGGGGTTGTTCAGCCTGGAGAAGGGAAGGCTCTAGGGGTACCTTAGAGCAGCTTCCAGTGCTGAAAGGGGCTCCAGGAAAGCTGGGGAGGGGCTCTTGATCAGGGAATGCAGGGTCAGGATGAGGGGGAAGGGTTTTGAGCTGAAAGAGGAGAGATTGAGATGAGATCTTGGGGAGAAATGTTTTGCTGTGAGGGTGGGGAGGCCCTGGCCCAGGTTTCCCAGAGCAGTGGTGGCTGCCCCATCCCTGGAGGTGTTCAAGGCCAGGTTGGGTGGGGCTTGGAGCCCCCTGATCCAGTGGGAGGTGTCTCTGCTCGTGGCAGGAGGGGGACTGGGTGGGCTTTGAGGTCCCTTCCAATCCAAACCATTCCATGGATCTGTGATTGTATGGTGGGATGCACCATGAGAGGGCACAGAAAAGCCCCTCCATACGAGTGTTCTGGGATGTCTGGAGAGGACACCTGCGCACGCCGAGGCCCCGGGTGCCCTCAGCCTCTGGGCTGTTTTTCAGAGCCCGGTGACATTCGAGGAGGTGGCCATCTACTTCTCCCCGGAGGAGTGGGTGGAGCTGGCGGCATGGCAGCGGGAGCTCTACCAGGAGGTGATGATGGACAACTATGACCTGGTTGCCAGCCTGGGTAAGGGTGCAGCAGCCCCCGGCCCCGCTGCTCTCCACCCCAGGGCACCCCAGTTCCTTGCCATGACCAGGGTTGGCACCAGCAGCTCCTGAGGGTCCTGGATGCAGCTGCTCCCCACCCCAGTGCCCTGACGGGGGTTTGTGTCACCAGCTACCGGGGACCCTGGATGCAGCTGCTCCCGACCCCCCTGCACCCCAATTTGCTGCCATGATCTGGGTTGGCACCAGCAGCTCCCGAGGGCCCTGAATGCAGCTGCTCCCCACCCCAGTACACCCCATTTTGTTGCCATGACTGGGGTTGGTACCACCAGCTCCCAAGGATCCTGGATGCAGCAACCCCCGACCCCAGTGCACCCCACTTTGCTGCCATGACTGGGGTTGGTGCCACGAGCTCCCGAGGGTCCTGGATGTGGCAGCCCCCCAGCCCCGAGAAGAAATGGCCTCAGATTGCCCCAGGGCAGGTTCAGATTTGACATCAGGAAATATTTCTTCACCAAAGGGTTCTCAGGCCCTGGCAGAGGCTGCGCGGGGGGGTGGTGGAGTCCCCTCCCCGGAGGTGTTTAAAGCCGGGCGGATGAGGGGCTCGGGGACGGTTCAGTGCTGGACAGGGGTGGTTGCGCTTGATGATCTCAGAGGTCTTCTCCAAACAAGCTGTTCCGTGATTCCAACACCCAACCTAACCCCCCCGGGGCAACTTGAGGCCATTTCCTCTCGGGGGGGGGAGGAGGTGTCCCTGTTGAGGTGGGGGTCACCCACAGGCAGGGGTGGGGGCATAGGTGGGGGCTCTGCTGGGATGAGCAGGTCCTGTCACCCCACGCGGGACAGAGACGCTATGAGATCCACACCCGGGGGAGCAACCGGGGGGCACCTGGGTGTTCTATGCTTTTGGGGGACCGCCCCAGTGCCCTCCCCCCTGCAGAAACCTGATGCCAGCAGAGCCCCTCCCCGCACCTCCCCCAAGAGAACCCCCACCCAGGGGACTGCGGGGGGGGGAGGACGACACACTTGGGGCTTCTGCCCTTTTGGGGGGGGCCCTGAATGCTCCCTCCCATGCCCCCCCCCTCCAGCAGAGCTCCCCACGGGGAGCATGAGGGGTCCCTGGTGGGGTGGGGGGAACACCCACGGGC
Source organism: Dromococcyx pavoninus (assembly GCA_033558185.1). Lineage (NCBI taxonomy): Eukaryota > Metazoa > Chordata > Aves > Cuculiformes > Neomorphidae > Dromococcyx > Dromococcyx pavoninus. The sequence continues at coordinate 42,395 of JAUMJL010001202.1, read as the reverse complement.
CGGGGGATCACCCACGGGCCGGGGGAGTGAGACATGGCCCTGGAATTTGATCGCATCGGGGCCATAAAGAGTGAAGGGGGGCGGGGGGGGGGTGGCAACGACCGGGCGGCCACGGGGCCTCTGGGTGTTCATTAACCCTGGGGTGGGGGGGGGGGGGCAGGGGTGCAGCCCCACGCGAGGGTGGGGGGTGGGGGCCAGGGGGATGCTGCCCAAAGGAGCCCCCCCAATAACGGAGCGTGGGGAACCGGCACAACGATGCGTGGGGATGGACGGGGGAGGGGGCGTCCACGGTCCCCCCCCCACCCCCGCGTGGGGCCCCTCCCTGCCCCCCCTCCCCCGCGTGGGCGGGGCGGGAGGGAGCGCAGCGAGTGGCATCGGGAGCGCGCAGGTGAGGGGAGGGCGCGCACGCCCCCGCGAGGGGAAGGGGGCGCGTGCGAAACCAGTGGGGGGGGGGTGGGGAGAGGTGAGGGGGCAGAATCGTGGGGGTGCGTGGGGAACGGTGATGGGGAGCGTGGGAAATCAGTGACGGGGAGTCTTGGAAACCAGAGGGGTGCGTGGGAAACAGGTGGGGGGTGGGGAAGAAGTGATGGGGGGACGTGGGAAATCGGTGTTGGGGGCGTGGAAATCGGGGGGCATGGGAAATAAGTGATGCGAGCGTGGGGAAAAAGTGATGGGGCGTGGGGAAAAAGCCACGGGGGGTGTGGGGAAAAAGTGAGAAGGGGCGTGGGAAATCAGTGATGGGGGGGGGAATCAATGATGGTGGAGGCGTGGGAAACCAGTGATGGGGGGTCGTGGAGAAGCTGTGGGAGGGGTAACCAGTGATGGAAGGGGCGTGGGATATCGATGATGGGGGGGGGCGTGGGAAACTAGTGATGGAGGGGCGTGGGAAACTAGTGATGGAGGGGCGTGGGGAATCAGTGCGAGGGGGTCGTGGGGAACAGGTGGGGGACGTGGGAAGCGGTGATGGGGGGGCGTGGGAAATAAGGGATGGGGGGCGTGGGATGAGGGGGATGAATTAATGATCGGGGGAAGTGGGAAATCGGTGGGGGGTGCGTTGGGAACAGGTGGGGGACGTGGGGAAGAAGTGGTGGGGGACATGGGAAATCAGTGATGGGGTGGTGCGTGGGAAATAACTGATGGGGGTTGGGGTGGGAAATCGGTGATGGGGGGCGCGAGGAAGCAGGGTTTGGGGGGAGGAACCACTGATCGGGGCGCGTAGGAAATCGGGGCGGGGGGAAGAGGTGATGGGGGAGCTTGGGGAAGCAGTGATACGAGAGTGCGGGGAAGAAGTCATGGGGGATGCGTGGGAAATCGGGGGGGCGTGGGGAACAGGTCGGGGGACGTGGGAAATCGGGGAAGGGGCGTGGGGAATCAGTGATGGGGAAGCGTAGGGAAGTGGGGGGGGGTGTGCTAAACCAGTGACGGGGGGTCGTGGGGAAGAGATGGGGGGCGTGGGGAAGCAGGGATGGGGGGGAGGAATCAGCGATCGGGGTGGGGGGAGTGGGAAATGGGCGGGGGGCGTGTTGGGAACAGGTGGGGGAGCGCGGGAAACCAGGGATGTGGGGTAAAAGTGGTGGGAGACATGGGAAATCAGTGATGGGGCAGATGGGGGGGTCGTGGGGAACCGGTGGATGGAGGCGTGGGAAATCAGTGAGAGGAGGGGCGTGGGGAATCAGCGATGGGGGGGGGCGTGGGGAAGCGGGGGGGGGGCGTGGGGAAGCAGTGTTGGGGGGTCCGTGGGAAATCGGTGAGAGCGGGGCATGGGGAAGTGGTGATGGGGGGGCCGTGGGGAATCGGGGGAGGGGGTCCTGGGGAGTGGTAATGAGGGGGGCGTGGGAAACCAGTGATGGAGGGCGTGGAGAATCAGTGCGGGGGATGGGCGTGGGAAACTTGGGGGCAGTAGGGGGGGCGTGGGCACCTGGGTACCTGGGGGGTTCTGGCTGAGGTGGGGGGAGGGCACGGGCCCCAGACAGCCTTGACCTCCGGGCAGGTTGGGGCAGAATCTGGCCCCCAGCCCGGACAGTGCCGGGGGGGGACTGGAGGGGGGGAGGTCAGAGGGAGGGGGTCATTGCCCCCGGGGCCGGGGCAGAGAGGGTGAAGCAGTGCGCAGGCAGCTCTTCAGCGTGTGGGCAGGTGAGTGGGGGGCAAAGAGGGTCTTTGAGGGGGGGGCAGCTCCCTGCAAGGTGGGTGTGGGGGACTGCTCCCTGGGGAGACAAGACCTCAGGGACCCCCTTTGTCCCTGGGGCACTTGACTCTGGACTAGGGTCCGGCAGCCACCCTGGAGGGGGTGCAGAACTCCCTTGCCACCCCCTGCATGGTGTGGGGGTGCTTTGGTGACGCCAAGGCAACACAGGGGAGGGTTTCTGTGGGGAGCAGGACCCATTACATGGCTTGGGGGTGCTTTTGGGGTGCCAGGACAACAAGGGGTGGGAAGGGGGCGGGGACAACACACTCTGGGGAGTCTCCATGGGGAGCAGCCCTATAGCAGCACCCCCGCATGGTCTGAAGGTGCTTTAGGGGTGCCAGGGTAGTCGCTGGGAAAAAAGGGGGCTCCACGGAGAGCAGGACCCATGTGTGGGGGCACCGTTGGGATGGTGCTGGCTGTTGTGGGGTCCCTAACATTGTGGGTACCCACGGCCCACTGCAGGGTGACCACAGTTGTGGGTGCTGGCTTTTGTGGAGTGCCCACCATTGCAGCAGAGCCCCCTGAGGTCACAGCAGGGACCCCTCAACTGTGAGGAGCATGGCTGCACCCCCAGAACCCCAACAGATCCCTATGTGCTTCCAGGGGGGCTGAGTAATGCCGCGGGGCTGGGGCTCAGCACCCAGCGGGATTCATGGTCCTGGCACGGGATGGGACAGGATGGCACAGGATGGGGTGACACGGCACAGGAGGGGACACCACGTGCCGTTGCCATCGCATGGTGTCTGCACCACGTTTTGCCAGGGTGTTGGCACTGTCAGCAGCGTGGGATGAGCGTCAGGGCTGCACCCAGGGCTGCAGCAGAGCTGGGAGCTCGGCTGTCCCCTGTCCCCAAGGACAGTGTCCGTCACTGCCAGCTGCGGGCAAGGACACAGGAACAGGGAAGTGGTGGCTGCCCCATCCATGGAGGTGTTCAAGGCCAGTTTGGATGAGGCTTGGAGCCTCCTGATCCAGTGGGAGGTGTCTGGATTTTGGAACTGGATGGACTTCGAGGTCCGTTCCAACCCAAACCATTCCATGGTTCCATGACTCTCTGTTCCCAGGTCACCCAAGTATGTGGCTGCTCAGACTCACCTGGGCACTGGCCATGCTGGGCATCACGGCCAGCTCTGGCCGCAACCCCGCGGTGCCACCTCAGGACGCATCGTCCATCTTCGCCGACCTGACGCCGGCCGAGCTGCGCGCAGTCCAGACCTTCCTAATGAGCCGCCCCGAGCTGGGGCTGTCCCTGAGCCGAGGGGAACCCCTGGCCAAGAACTCACTCTTCCTGGTGGAGCTGCTGCCCCCCAAGAAGCGCCTGGCCCTGCGCTACCTGGACCAAGGTGGCCCCCGCCCCCGGCGCCAAGCGCGTGCCGTCGTCTTCTTTGGGGCCCAAGCAGAGCCCAACATCACCGAATTTGCCGTGGGGCCCCTGCCCCGGCCCAGCTCCTACCGCCCGCTGCGCTTCAAGGGGGGCCGCACGGTGCCCTTCGTGTCGCGTCCCATGACCCTGGTGGAGTACGAGCTGCTGCACCGCACGCTGACGCGGGCGATGGAGCCGCTGACCCCGCTGCTGCGTGACTCCACCGGCTTCTGGTACCACAACTGCTCACGCCGCTGCCTGACCTTCTCGGATATCGCGCCCCGGGGGTTGGCACCCGGCGAGCGCCGCACCTGGCTGGTGCTGCAGCGCTTCGTGGAAGGCTTCTACCTGCACCCCGTGGGGCTGGAGGTGCTGGTGGACCACCATGACCTCGACCCGCGGCGCTGGGCGGTGCAGAAGCTCTGGTACAACGGGAGGTACTTCTCCAGCCCGCAGGAGCTGGCTGAGTCCTACGAGAGGGGGACGCTGGAGGTGGCCCACTTGCCCGAGCCCCCGTCCCGCCAGCTCTTCTCGAGCTACGAACCCCGCGGGCGCTTCTCCACCGGCACCCCGACCGCCGTGCACGGTGCCAAGGTGTGCGAGCCGCAGGGCCGGCGCTACTGGCTGCGGGGCAACCGGCTGGAGTACGGGGGCTGGAGCCTGGCCTTCCGCCTGAGGTCTTCCGCTGGCCTCCAGCTCTTCGACCTGCGCTTCAACGGCGAGCGCGTGGCCTACGAGGTGAGCGTGCAGGAGGCCATTGCCTTCTACGGAGGCCACACGCCGGCCGCCATGCAGACCAAGTACATGGACGCCGGCTGGGGCATGGGCTCCGTTGCCTACGAGCTGGCCCGTGGCATCGACTGCCCCGATACAGCCACCTACCTGGACGTCCACCACCTGTACGACGCTGACGGGCCCGTGCGCTTCTCCAGCGCCATCTGCATCTTTGAGCTGCCCACGGGCGTCCCGCTGAGGCGCCACTTCGACAGCAACTTCCAGGGGGGGTTCCACTTCTACGCCGGGCTGGAAGGGCAGGCGCTGGTCCTGCGCACCACCTCCACCGTCTACAACTACGACTACATCTGGGACTTCCTCCTCTACCCCAACGGCGTGATGGAGGCCAAGGTCCACGCCACCGGCTACATCCACGCCACCTTCTACACGCCTGAGGGCCGGCGCTACGGCAGCCGTGTCCACAGCCATGTCCTGGGCAACCTCCACACCCACCTGGTGCACTACAAGGTGGACCTGGACATCGCAGGTACAACCTCACCACCACCCTGGGGCCTCCTTGCTCCCCTGGCTTCAGGATCGGTGCTGGGACCTGGGGTCAAACCACACACTGGGGGCTCGGGAGTCTTGTTCCTGGGGGAACGTTGACATCTGGGCACTGCCTGGATCTTCTGAAGATGATCCTCCTCAGGGTGGTGGGTGGGTTGCTGCCTATGGGCTCCTGGTGGACCCTGGGCACAACGACCTCTCCCTCTCCCTCTCCCTCTCCCTCTCCCTCTCCCTCTCCCTCTCCCTCTCCCTCTCCCTCTCCCTCTCCCTCTCCCTCTCCCTCTCCCTCTCCCTCTCCCTCTCCCTCTCCCTCTCCCTCTCCCTCTCCCTCTCCTCTTCGCTTCCCCCTTCCCTCTTCCCTTTGATGATTCAATGGTTCTCTGCTTGCAGGCACCAGCAACAGCTTCGAAACGATGGACCTGGCCTTCGAGAACATCTCCAACCCCTGGAGCCCTGGTGCCCAGGTGGTGCAGCCGTGGCTCCAGCGGCAGCCACGCCGCAGCGAGCTCCAGGCCGCCTTCCCCTTCGGCTCGGCGCTGCCTCGTTACCTGCTCTTCTACAACCCACAGCGGCGCAATCGCTGGGGCCACGCACGCAGCTACCGCATCCAGCCCAGCTCCCACGGCGGGCGCGTGCTGCCGCGTGGCTGGCGGGAGGAGAAGGGTGTCTCCTGGGGCAGGTGGGGTGCCCACAGTGCAAGGGTGGGGGTCTTGGCAGCCCTGGTGGGCTCCAGCCCCACTGTCCCCGTGCTGATTCCCCCACTGCTGTGGGCACGGTGCAGGGACCTTCCCCTGGCGGCACCTCCTTGGCTCCCTGTCCTCATTGTGGGTGCCATCCCTCCTGGATAACCTCTGGAGACCCCCTTGTCCCTATTCTGGCACCCCTGAGCGGGTGGTGGGTGGGATCCACCCAAGGGACACTGGGGACCAAGCTGGGAGCCCCCTGGATGAAGAGGACCTCAGCCCCCCTATCCTGGCACAGTGGGGGCACACCTGGTGGCATCACCACTGTGGGCTGCCTTGCTGAGCCCCTGGAGTTGGGAACCCCTCTGGGACCCCTCATATCCCACCAACCCCCTGTGTCTCCTCTGGGTGGCTGGTGGCAAGGGTGGGAGATGGGTCCCCCCATACACATGGGTTTCCTGGGGGGGACGATGCTGCCCTCATCCCCCACAGGTACCACCTGGCCGTGACGCGGCACCACGAGAATGAGCCCACCAGCAGCAGCATCTACAGCCAGAACAACCCCTGGGAGCCCCTCGTCAGCTTCGAGAGCTTCATCCGCAACAACGAGACCATCGAGGATCAGGTGACAGCCAGGGGACATGAGGCGGTGGGGACAGTCCTGGGGACAGTTCTAGAGTTTCCAACATAAGAAGGAGATGGAGCTGTTGGAGCGGGTCCAGAGGAGGCCACGGAGATGATGACAGGGCCGGAGAACCTCTGGTGTGAGGCCAGGCCAGGAGAGTTGGGGTTGTTCAGGAAGACCTTGGAGCAGCTTCCAGTGCTGAAAAGGGGCTCCAGGAAAGCTGAGGGGAGGGGCTCTTGATCATGGAGTGCAGGGATGGGATGAGGGAAATGGTTTTAAGCTGAAAGAGGGGAGACTGAGACGAGATCTTGGGGAGAAATATTCTTCTGTGAGGGTGGGGAGGGCCTGGCCCAGGTTTCCCAGAGAAGCTGTGGCTGCCCCATCCCTGGAGGTGTTCAAGGCCAGGTTGGATGGGGCTTGGAGCCCCTGATCCAGTGGGAGGTGTCCCTGCCCGTGGCAGGCGGGTTGGAACTGGATGGGTTTTGAGGTCCCTTCCAACCCAAACCATTCCACGATTACATGTCGAAGCAGGGCTGGGGGGAGCAGGACCCACTGGTTGTCAGGGTTGCTATTCCACGTGCCCCATCCACATCCGCAGGACCTGGTGGCCTGGGTGACCGTGGGTTTCCTGCACGTCCCTCACGCCGAGGACATCCCCAACACCTCGACCCCCGGCAACGCCGTCGGCTTCTTCCTGCGCCCCTTCAACTTCTTCGACGAGGACCCCTCGGTGGCCTCACTCAGCCCCGTCATTGTCCGCCCGCGGGACCCGCAGAGCTTCTCCCAGCTGGACATCCAGCGTTGGACGCCGGCCAACCCCGGCCCCTGCGTGGCCCCCGGGCCCTTCACCTACAATGGCACCTACTGGCCACAGTGACCACCTCGGTGGCCCAGCACACTGTGGTGGCACTGAGGTGACACCGAGGCATGGGCCACACCATGCTGCATCCCAGGTACCTCAGTAAAGGTGATGCCAGCTCCTCGGGTCCCATCTCTGCCTGGTGAGCCACAGTGGCCAAGCTCTGACATGGCCCCATCCCAACAAGCCGTGGTGGCCCTGTGTCATGAGCCGTGGTGGCCCATTCCATGATCAGTTGTTGCCCCATGCCACAAACTCTGGTGGCTCTTTCCCACAAGCCATGGTGGCCCCATGCCATGAGCTCTGGTAGTCCTTTCCCATGAGCTCTGGTAGTCCTTTCCCACGAGCTCTGGTAGCCCTTTCCCACAGGCCATGGTTGACCCATCCCAGGAGCCGTGGTGGCCCCATTCCATGATCCTTGGTGGCCCCATCCCAGGAACCATGGTGGCTCCATTCCGGGAGCCGTGCTGGCCGCAGCTGCACACGGAGGCGGGGGGTTCTCTCTGGTTTATTGGGGGTCCTACACAGCAGGTGACATGCAGGGACGGACACGGACACGGCACACGGAACCGGCGGGCGAGTGGCTGGGGGGCACCACCCCCCACCCCCCCCCCGGCCATACCCACCCCCCCTCCTGGGGGGGACAAGGACGGGGACACAGCTGGGGGTGAACAAACGGACACACATGGACAGGCGGACACGGTCTGTCTGTCCCGAGAGAGCAGCACGGGGTGGGGGGCTGGCAGAACGGGACCCCCCCCAAAACACACACGGTGTCCCAGGGTGAGGGACATGAGTACATGTGTGCCACACACACACACGTGTGCCATACACACACGTGTGCACACACACGCATACGCACGGACACTGTCTGTCTGTCTGACCCAAGAGAGCAGCACAAGGGCGGGGGGTGGCACAGTGGGAGCCCCCCCAAAGACACACACGGCATCCCGGGCCGAGGGACATGAGTACACACGTGTGCACACAAACATATGTGTACAGACACGTGCACACACACACGCACACGTAGGGATGGGCACGGTCTGTCTGTCTGTCTGTCCCGAGCGAGCATGGGGGGGGAAACACAGCACCCCAGGGCACTGGACACATGTACACATGCGTGTGCACATGCACACACACATACAGGGGGTGAGTGCAGGCAGGCAGCCCCACAGCACACGGAGACACGTGTGACACGCACACACAGGTGACACGTGCACACACATGTAGACATGTGCAAAAACACACAGAGGGTGAGTGCAAGCGGGCAGTCCCACAGGACATGGAAACATGTCACACACACATGTGACATGCACACACACAGGTGACACACGCACACACATGTACATGTGTGACACACACGTGCACACACACACAGATGGTGAGTGCAGTCAGGCAACCTCGCAGCACACGGAAACGTGTGACGCACACACATAGGTGGCCATACACAGGTGACACAAGCACCCCCGTGACACACACACACACTTGTGTGACACGCACACACGTGACACACGCACCTGTGCACACCCCTCCCCACACTCCCACCTCCCCCACTGCCAGCTTGGGTGGGGGTCCTCGCCAGGGCAGGGGCTGCCAGGGTTGAGCCCCCTGCAAGGAGGAGGAGGACAAGGAGGAGCCGCCAGCACTGGCAGGGTGGGGGGTCCTGGCCCCCCCAGGTTGGCCCAGCTAATGGGGGGCTTGGGGGGGGCCCTACTGTCCCCCGCCCCACGGTGGGGGGGCGCTCGTCCATGGAGACCAGTGATGGGGGGCGGGGGTCCCATGTCCCATGGCGACTGGGGTACCACATCTCATCATACCAGGGGGCCTGGTCCCATGGTGCTGGGGGTATCGTGTCCCATGGCACCAGGGGCCCTTGTCCTATTGTGCTGGGGGGTCCCGTGGCATGGGGGTCCTGCATCACATCATGCCGGGGGGGTCCCATATCCCGTGGCGCTGGGGGTCCCGTGTCACATCGTGCCGGGGGTCCCATGTCCCATAGTGCCTGGGGTACCACAACTCATCGTACCGGAGGTCTTGGTTCCTTGGAGCTGGGGGTCCCAGATTCTGTGGCGCTGGAGGTCCCATGGTGCTGGGGGGTCCCGTGTCACATGACTCCAGGGGGGTCCAAGATCCCATGGCACTGGAGGGTTCCATGTCCCATAGTGCCTGGGGTACCACATCTCATCGTACCGGGGGTCCTGGTCCCTTGGCGCTGCGGGTCCTGTGTCACATTGTGCCGGGGAGGTCCCACATCCCATGGTGCTGGGGGTCCCGTGTCCCATGACGCTGGGGGGGGTCCCACATCTCACTGTACTGGAGGTCCTGGTCCCATTGTGTTGGGGGTCTTGGTCCCATTGTGCTGGGGTCCCAGTCCCATTGTGCTGGGGGGTCCCTGTCCCATCGTGCTGGGGGTCCCATGACTCTGGGGGTCCCAGCCTCGTGGCACTGGGGGGTCCCATGTCCCATGGTGCCCATGGTCTTGTATCCCGCAGTGCTGGAGGTCCCGTGGTGCTGGGGGGTCCCACGTCCCACCTTTCTCGGGGTCCCATGATCAGTGATGGGGGTCGCATGTCCCATCATGCCAGGGTCTTGGATCCCATGGTGCCAGTTAGTCCCATTGCGCCGGGGGAGGTCCCACGGCGCTGGGGGACCCATGTTCCATAATTCCAGGGGTCCTGCGTCCCATGGTGCTGGGGGTCCAATGTCCCAACATTCTGGGAGTCCCATGGCCCATCGTGTCAGGGGTCCCACATCTCATGGTGCTGCGGGTACTGGCCCCATGCGCTTTGGGGGGTCCCACGTCCCCTGGCACAGGAGGTCCTGTATCTCATCATGCTGGGGAGTCCCGTGTCCCATCATTCCAGGGGGTCCCGCGGTGCTGGGGGTTCCCACGGCATTGGGGGTCCTGCGTCCCATAATTCCGGGGCTCCCATGTCCCATGGTGCTGGGTGTCCCATGTACCAACATTCTGGGGGTCCCATGCCCCATCATGTCAGGGGGTCCCACATCTCATGGTGCTGGGGGTCCCGGCCCCATGCATTGGAGGGGGTCCCACGTCCTGTGGCCAGCAATGGGGGGTCCTCTGTCTCATCATGCCGGGAAGTCCCATGTCCCATCATTCCAGGGGGTCCCGCGGTGCTGGGGGTCCCGGCCCCATGCATTGGGGGGGTCCCACATCCCGTGGCACGGGGGGGTCCCCGTCCCCCCGCATTAGCTGCCGGGGTGGGAGCGGTGTCTGTGCAGCGGGTGCGTGCCCGGGGCGGGGGGCGCGGGGGGCAGCTGCCCAGGCAGCGAGAGGCGTCGGGGAGGGGGCGGGGGTTCCACCAGCAGCACCACATCCGGAGGTGGGGGGACCCCGGCCTGAGGGGTCACGGGACGCGACGGCTCCAGCGGCACCGGGTAACGGGGAACCTGGTGGGAGGGTGCGGCATCACTGTCACATCGGGGGGGGGGGCTGATTGTGCCCCCCACCCAGCGCCTGAGGGGGGTGGGGGGGGACAAGAGTGGGGGTTCTGGGTGGACTCCAACTCAAAGTGGGGATGGGGCATGGGAGAAGGGTGCCCCAAAACATTGTGGGCACACAATGGGACCAGAGAATGGGGTGATGGGCTGCCCCACGATTTGGGGGGCTCAGGAGTGACCCCATCCCACAGTGGGGCTACAGGATGGGGTGAGGGGAGGATCCCAACTTGCAGTGGGGCTGGGGCATGGTACGTGGGGACCCCCAACACACAATGGGACCAGAGGATGGGGTGATGGGGTGCCCCAAGACTTGTGGCGCTCAGGGGAGGGGAACCCTAACTTTCAGTGGGGCTGGGGCATGGGAGGGGGCTTAGGGGTGACCCCAACCCACCATGGGGCTACAGAATGTGGTGATGGGTGCCCCATGACCTGGGGGCTTGGGGCTCGAGACCCCAACCCACAATGTGGCTGCGACATGGGAGTGAGGACCCAAACACTTGGGGGGGGGGTGGGGGTTGGTGGCTCTGGGGTGACTCCACCTGACCACCTGGGGGGGGGGGGGGGGCTGCAGGATGGGGAGGGGGGAGGCCTCACCTGAGCGAGCGGCTGGATGGGGGTGATGGGGAGGATGGGTTGCAGCGGGCACGGGGGTCCAGGGGGTTGGTGGGGGGACGACACTGCGCTGTAGGCGGGGGGCACCAGTGCAGCTTGGCGCTGCAGCAGCTGCATGATGGAGCTGATGTCTGCAGCCATGCGTGTCTCCAGCCTGCAGACACACAGGAGTTGGGGTGCATGCAGGGTGCTGCTTGCTGCAGGGCAGCATGAGCCCATGGGGGACCCCCCCCCAAACGGTACCTGTTGAGCTGCTTCTGCAGGAGGTCGAGGCGAGTCTCCACTTCGCAGCGCTGGCGGCGGCTCAGGGGCGGCAGAGGGATGCTGAGGGCGGCGTGGGCTGGGATGGTGCAGCGTGGCAGCTCCTGGTACTGCCGCCCTCGGCTCTCCCCCCAGAAGCTGAAGATGTTGGACACCCCCGAGAAGGCTCCTGCAAGGTGAGTGTGAGTAATGGGTGGAAATCAGTGCCTTTAGGGGCTCCCTGCAGGGATGCAGCCCAGCAGGGACAGAGAAGGGACACAGCCCAGGAGGTGCAGAGCACAGAACAAGGATGCATCCAAGGAGGGACAGAGCAGGGATGCAGCCCAGTAGGCATGGAGCAGGTATAAATCACAGCAGGTGCAGCACAGGGATGCAGGGGTGCAGTGCAGGGATGCAGCACAGCAGGCACAGACCAGGGATGCAGCTCAACATGCACAGAGCAGGGATACAGGGATGAGTCTCAGCAGGCACAGAGCAGGGATGCACTGCAGCAGGGATGTGGCCAAGCAGGCGAAGAGCAGGGATGCATTGGAGCAGGGATGTGGCCCTGCAGGAGCAGAGCAGGGGAAGGGAAGGGCTGCATTGGAGCAGGGATGCGGCCCTGCAGGATGGGGGGAGGGAGAGCACGTTGCAGGGCTGCAACAGCAGAGGAGCTGCAGGGGCGATGCTGCAGGGCTGTAGGGGGCAGTGCAGGCGCAGGGTGCAAATCTGGGGCCCAGGCGGAGCTCCAGGCACGGGGGGAGGGGGGGTTTCGGGAGCTGCCGAGGGGTCTGAGCAGGAGGGGGCGGAAACGGGGCCCTCCCTGCACCCCCGGCCCCACCTGAGAGGGGGTTGCAGGCGTCGCTGCCTTTGCTGTCGTCGGAGGGAGCAGCGTCACAGCCGCTGTGAAATGGGGAGAGCGCGGCAGCCCCCGGCCCGGTCCCGGTGTCGGGAGGCTCGTCCTCCTCGCTCGAGGGGGGGCTGGACGGGGAGCTGGACCCACACGGTTCCCACTCGGCCGGCCCGGGGGGCGCTCCGGGTGCCTGGCACCCCCTGCCCGCCCGCGACACCCGCTGCCCCGGCCGCAGCTCCCCGACGTTGGCGGCATCTGGGGACACACACACAGATTTTGGGGTCACCGCAGCCCCTCCCCGGGGTGCAGCCCACCACCCCCTCCCCCCGAAATGACCTCCCCCGCAGGCTCACCTTTGTCGGTGCGGCGGCGGAAGGAGAGCTTGCGGCGGCGCAGGCGGTTGAACCCGGTGCCCGCATCGTCGCTGCCCGGGGAGCCCGGGATCATGTTGGTCTGGGGGAGGGGGGTTGGGGGGCGTGGTGTGGGGGGGGTCAGACTCGGGGGGAGGCACTCGGAGACCCCCACCTTGTGCTGAGGGCAATGCCGGGGGACCTCTCGGTGCAGGTGGGAGCTGGTTGCCCCGAGCACCCCCAACGCCAGGCCCCCCCCAGACTGATCAGGACACCCCAAGCTCAGCAGGACGGGTCACCCCCGTAAAGCCCCCAGCCCGTGCCCGCCCCCCCAGCTCATTTACTCCTCACACCATTTTCTCCCCTTCAGCCTGCGCCTCCCTCCGACTGTGCTCCCCCATCCTGTGCCCCCTCCTCCAGTTCGTGCCCCCCCCCCCGGTGTATTTCCCCTCTTAGTCCACGCACCCCTCACCCTGTGTTGCCCCCCTCACCCGTGCGCCCCCCCAGCCTGTGTCCCATCCATCCCATTTCCCACCCCCGCCAGTGTGCCCCACAGCCTATACCCCCCACCCCACCTGTGACCCCCCCAACCCGTGCCCCCATCCCATGTCCCCCCAACCCGTGCTCCCCCTTCAGTCCATGTCCCCCCTATCCAATCCCAACCCTCAGCCCATGTCTCCCCCCAGCCCATGCCCCCCCTTACGCTGTGCCCCACCCCACCCCCCGTGACACCCCCCTCACCCCCTGCCCCTCACATCTCAGGTTGAAGGTGATCTCCAGGTTGGAGGTGATCTCCAGTTTGGCCCATGCCCTCTCCCCAGCTCACGCCCACTCCCCTAAGCCCACCCCCACCCCTCCCATCTCAGTTTGAAGGTGATCTCCATGTTGGAGATGATCTCCAGGCTGGACCTCGTCTTCCTCCCACCCCATGATCCCCTCTCATCCCCTCACATCTCAGGTTGAAGGTGATCTCCAGGCTGGACCATGCCCCCGCCAGCCCATGCCCGCCACCCCCCAGCCTGTGCCTCCCCACCCCTTACATCTCTCAGATTGAAAGTGATCTCCAGGCTGGACCAGAAGTGGTCGGAGAACTCGGGGTACATATCCAGCACCTCCAGGAGGTCCTCGCGGTGGATCTTGTGGAGGTCGCAGTAGGTCAGTGCCCGCACGTCTGCGTTGGACTTCCCCGGCCGCGCATAGAGGTTGAGGGGCTCCCCAAAGATGTCATTCTTCCCTGGGCAGGGGGAGGCAAGAGGAGGGGTCATTTGGTGGGGTCTGCTGACCCCAGCTTCCTTCAGACCTCAGGCCACCAAGGACTCACCCAGGATGGCCACCACCACGTCCCCGCGCAGGATCTCAATGGAACCGCGCGAGATGAAGTAGAGGGCGGTGAGGACGTCCCCGGCATGGACCAACGTGTCACCGGGTGGGGCATGGGTGGTCTTGAACTTCATGGCCAGGGCACGCAGGCAGCCCTTGGTGGCTCCCTTGAAGGGCTTGCAGTTCTGCAGGAGGCTGCGGTTGAGGTGCAGGCAGATGTCGGCCTGAAGGCACTCGGGGAAGCCCTTCAACACCTGCGGGACAATACGAGAGGTCACGGGGAGACACGGAGCTGTGGAAGCAGGTCCTGAGGAGGCCACGGAGATGATCCAAGGGCTAGAGCACCTCCTGTACGAGAACAGGCTGAGAGAGTTGGGGTTGTGCAGCCTGGAGAAGAGAAGGCTCTGGGGGGGACATTAGAGCAGCCTCCAAATATGAAAGCTTCCACTGGCCCAGGTTGCCCATGGAATCTGTGGCTGCTCCACCCCTGGAGATGTTCAAGGCCAGGCTGGGTGGGGCTTTGAGCTGCCTGATCCAGTGGGAGGTGTCCCTGCCCATGGCAGAGGGTTGGACTGGATGGGCTTTGGGGTCCCTTCTGATCCAACTCAACTCAACTGAACTCAAGCCAAGCCAAGCCAAGCCAACTCAATCCAACTCAAGCCAAGCCAACCCGACCCAACTCAACTCAACCCAACCCAAGTCAATCCAACTCAAGTCAAGCCAACCCAATCCAGTTCAACCCAACCCAACCCAACTGAACCCAACTCAAGGCAAGTAAAGCCAAGCTAACTCAACTGAACCCAATTCAAGGCAAGCCAACCCAACCCAACCCAACTCAACCCAAAAAATTCAACTCAACACAAGCCAAGCCTATCCAAGCCAAGCCAAATCAACCCAACCCAACTCAACCCAACTCAAGCCAAGCCAATTCAACTCAACCCAACTTAACTCAAGCCAAGCCAAGTCAATTCAACTCAACTCAACCCAACTCAAGCCAACCCATCCCATGACTCCATGGAGCGGGCTGCATGTGGTCGCTCACCGCGTTCATGTCGATGCCATTGGTGTAGGACCAGGCGTGCTGGAAGTACTCCTCAAGGCGCTGGCGCAGGGGGTTGGGGATCTGGTGGAAGCGGATGAACTCGCGGACGCGCAGCATCTGGGTGTGGTAGCGCGCGGTGCCCGAGTACAGGCGCTGGATGATGGCCGAGACGTTCCCGAAGATGCTGGCGTACATCAGCGCTGGGGGGGGTGCCGTCAGGGGGGTAGCACCGCACATGCGTGGGCACTCACCCCCAGCCCCGCACACATGTGCACACTCACTCCCTCAGCCCTGCACACACGTGCACACACAGCCCCAGCCACACACACGTGTGTGCAGGCTCATGCCCAGCCCCACAGGTGCGTGTGCACTCACCACCCCAGCCCTACACATGTGTGCACAGTGACCCAAGTCCCACACATGTGTGTGCTCACACACCCCACACGCTCACGCCCACACTCATTCTCACTCCCTCTCGCCCCCCTGTCCCACCCACACTGATACACACTCCAATGTGCCTGCTCACACTCACACACGCTCACACACGCTCACACTCATTCAGATGTGCACACTGATTCCCACTCTCCACCTCCCTTGACCCCCCAGCCCTGCCTGCACTCACACACACTCTGATGTGCACGCTCACTCACACTCACACTCTCACACTTCCACTTACTTCCACTCACTCAGTCCCTGCTGCCCTCGCCACCCAGCCCTGCCCACACTCACACTCACACATGCATGCTCACAGTCACAGACCCTCACTCACTCCCACTCCCCATCCCCCTTGCTACCTGGCCCCGCCTGCACTCACACACACTCCGACGTGCACGCTCACACTCACACACGCTCATGCTCACACTCCCACTCACTCCCTCCCTTGCCGCCTGGTCCCACCTGCACTCACACACTCCGATGTGCACGCTCACACTCACACATGCTCACACTCACACATGCTCACACTCCCACTCCCTCCATCACTGCCTGGCCCCACCTGCATTCACACACACTCTGACATGCCTGCCCACTCACACTACCTCTCCCACTCACTCTCCCCCTTGCTGCCCAGCCCTACCCGTACTCACACTCACTCCAATGTGCCCGCTCACACTCACACACGCTCACACTTCTCCGACGTGCCCACTCACACTCACACTCGCTGGCTCCCACTTCCTTCCTCGCCACCCGGCTCCGCCTGCACTCACACATATTCCGACGCGCCCGCTCACTTGCACTCGCACTGACACATGCACTCCCACTCTCACACTCACACTCCCTCCCTCACCACCCAGCCCCACCCACACTCACACTCACTCAGATGTACTTGCTCACACTCACACTCCCTCCCTTGCTGCCCGTCCTGCCCGCACTCACACTCACTCAGATGTACCTGCTCACATTCACACTCACACTCACACTCCCTCCCTCGCTGCCCGGCCCACCCGCACTCACACTCACACTCCCTCCCTCGCTGCCCGGCCCGCCTGCACTCACAGCCAATCAGCATGACGCAGATGGAGAAGATCTTCTCAGAGTTGGTGTTGGGCGAGACGTTGCCGAAGCCGACGCTGGTGAGGGAGCTGAAGGTGAAGTAGAGCGCCGTGACGTACTTGTCCTTGATGGTGGGCCCGAAGAGGGGGTTGCTGGCGTTGAGGGGCTTCCCAATCTGGTCGCCCAGCGAGTGCAGCCACCCGATGCGCTGCCCCTCCACGTTGCCGATCGCGTACCAGATGCAGGCGAGCCAGTGGGCGATGAGGGCGAAGGTGCACATGAGGAGGAAGAGCACGGCCGCCCCGTACTCTGAGTACCGGTCCAGCTTCCGCGCCACCCGCACCAGGCGCAGCAGCCGCGCCGTCTTCAGCAGCCCGATCAGAGTGGTGGTCTGGGAGGGGGGGAGGAACGGGGGGGGGGGGGGGGGTCACCAGGCTGCGGTGGAGGAGAAGCCCCTCAACTGGTCATCCCAGAACCCCCACAACCAGCTCCCCTGAACCACAAAACCAATATCCCCCCAAAAAAGGACAATCATCCCTCTCCACCCCTCCAACCAGTCCCCTGAACCACAAAACCAATATCCCCCCAAAAAAGGACAATCATCCCTCTCCACCCCTCCAACCAGTCCCCTGAACCACAAAACCAGTACTCCCCCCAAAAAAGATAACCATCCCTCTCCATCCTTCCAACCAGTCTCCCCAAACCACAAAACCAGTACCCTCCAGAACCCCCCAATCATCCCCTGTGAACCCGAAAACAAGCCTCCTCTCCCCATAAAACCCTAATCAACCCTCTCAACACCCCCCAGGAGGACTCAATACTGAAGGAGGACCCAGCACCCAAGGAACAGCACCCACCACCCCAGCACTCACCACAGCGCCATGGGCACCCAACCCTGGCCTGGGGTGCATGTGGGACCCCTGAGCACTGGCCAACAGGAAGACCCAGCACCCACAACCCCGGCACCCACCATGGCACCCTGGGAACATGGTTCTGACCTGGGGGTGCATGTGGGACCCCCGGACATTGATCCACAGGAGGACACACCACCCAAGGAACAGTATCCACCCCCCCAGCACCCACCAGAGCACTGTGAGCCCCCAGAGGGGCCATGCAGGACCCCCACCCATCAGCCTAAGGCTGAAATATACCCCAGGCCAGCCAGGGCACAGCGCAACCGTTGGCCAACACGGCACAACTGTTGACCAACGCGGCACCAAAGGTGGATGCAGGTACCTCCTCAGAGCCTGATCCGAAGATGAGGAGGTCGAAGGGGATGGCTGCCACCATGTCGATGAGGAACCAGCCCTTGAAGTAGTGAATGGCGATCTTGGCGGGGTGGCTGACCACCTCCTCGTTGGAGTTGACGTAGGTGGTGCGGAAGTTGATGAGGATGTCGATGATGAACATGATGTCCACGATGAGGTCCACCACATTGAGGGGGCTGCAGGAGTAGCCACAGTTGTGGCGTTGGGCTTCCTCCTGGTCGTTGAGCAGGAAGGCGGCCGAGTAGGGCGTGAAGATGGCCGTGTAGATGACCAGGAGGAGGATGAGCCAGTCCCACACCGCCTTGAAGGGGCTGTAGTGCAGGATGGTCCATTTGTGGATGCGCGGTGCCTGTAGCTTGTACTCGGGGAGGACGTCGGCGCCCAGCGACAATACCTGGGCGGGTGGTGGGAGAGGGGCTCAGCTCCACCACTGCTCCGTGGAGCTGAGACCCCCAGTCCCACCATCCCCAGGCAGGGGCTGAGACCCCCAACTTCCACCCCCAAGCAGGGGCTGAGACCCCCATCCCCAAGGAGGAGCTGAGACCCCCAACTCCACCATAACCAAGCAGGGGCTGAGACCCACAGCCCCACCATCCCCAGGCAGGGGCTGAGACCTCCAACCCCACCATCCCCAAGGAGGAGTTGAGACCCCCAAATCCACCATCCCCAAGCAGGGACTGAGACCCCCAGCCCCACCATCCCCAGGCAGAGGCTGAGACCTCCAACTCCACCATCCCCAAGCAGGGGCTGAACCCACCAAACTCCATCCCCAAACAGGGGCTGAGACCCCCAGACCCCTGCGCCGGGGCTGCTCTGGTGGATCCCAACACCCCAAGGATGCTTTGGGGCACGGTGGGACCACGGAGGTGGCGATGAGGGGTGCGGAGATGATGGCTGGCACAGAAAAAAGCCACCCCCCCACAACGCTGCCCCCCAAGTCCCCTCCAGCCCCACAAACGCCGCTCAGGTGCAGCTCCCACGGCACCTCACACCTTGCTATGAGAGTGTTACTTTGTTACTGTTGAAGTAACAAAATAACTACAGTTACCTTGGTACTGCCTCAAAACACTTGGATTTGAGCTAAAGAAGAGTTAAGTTCCATTTAAGTAACCTTATTTTTAAAAGCCAGGCAGAATCTCCCTCTCATAGCATGGATTTTTTTAATAACACGTTTGTTTTTTTCAATCACTTTAATCACTTTTTTTAACACTGCTCAGAGAGAAATGATAACATCTCGTTAAGTTTGCTCTGTGCTGAGCAGAAGGGTTTTGTTCTTGAATCACCTCTACTTGAAGACTTTCCCTGTCTAAAACGCAAGGTCAGACAGAGCTGGGCACAAAGCCCCAGTCAGCAGAGATTGGGCTGTTGAGAAGTTCAAAATGAAATTAAAATTAGTAGAATACGCATAAAATCTCTGGGAGAATTTATCTGTGCTGAGGTCAGCGGGAAACACCTTCTGCCCCAGCTCTTGTCTCGTTGTGCGAAATCAGCCCCTCACCCCCAGCACTGAATTACAGTCACCCTGGCAGCCCCCCAGGACCACCCCAGCCCCCCCCAACCAGGGCTGCACTGAGCGGTGCCGCAGTGGGACCTGGCACAGCTGCAGCCAGAGCTGGGGGGGGGGGGGGGGGCAGCTGCAGGCTGGCACGTGTGCCACGGGCTGTCCCCGTGCATGGGGGGCATGAGTGGGCCGGGTAGGCATGAGCTGACACACACAGAGCATGGGGCTCCTGTCACGCTCACACACATACGTGCACGCACACACATACGTATGCAAACACACACATGTGTGCGGGCACACGTGAGGACGCACAAACATGCACACACCTCCGTGGTCATAGGCATGCACACAGACACACGCACACACATACGCAAACACACCTGCACACACATGTGGTTGCACATACCTGCAAACACACATGCACACTCATACACATGTGCAGACACACACATGTGCAAGCACAGACACACATGCACGCACACACGTGCCTGCAAACACTTGCACACACATATGTGTGCATGCACACACATGTACATACACACATGTGCATGCACACGTACACACACATATGAGCACACACACAGATGTGCAGGCATGCACACACATGCACACGCATACACATGCATACACATGCACACAAATATGTGCAAGCACACACATGCACATACATGCATGTGCACACATGAATACACATGCATATATGTGCAGGCACACACCCTTGCACACACACACACCCCCCGTGCATACACTGCCAGCCATGCCTGGCAGCTGTGCCCGTCCATCGTGGCCCCTGGGCACCGGGATCAGCTGTACTGGGCAGACAATGGGGACACCAGCTAAAAATAGTGACCAGTCACCATAGGGTGGGGGGGGGGCTCTACAGTGGGGAGGGGGCCACCCGTGCCCAACACTGCCACCGCTCTGACCCCCTGCCCACCCCTCAGATGTGACAGCACAGCTCTGACCTCCTGTCCACCCCTCAGAGGTGGCAGCACAGCTCTGACCCCTGCCTAGCCCGCAGCAGTTGCACCACAAGAACACAGCGAAGGCACCGGCACCCCTGGGCCCCATGCAGCCCTCAGCCCTGGGCACGCAGCCCTCCAGGGGTGCTGGGGAGGGGTCCCCAGCCTGTGCCCCCCGTGGCCGCACGTTGAGCAGGTACAGCGCGTGTGAGCGCTTTACGCAACCCCCCGAAACCCCGTGCCGCTGGCACCCAGAGGGATGGAACCCGAGCCCACCAGGTCATGGGCCACCCAGGGTGGGCACAGCATCCAGACCCCGCGTGGCAGTGCCCACCGCCCCTTCCCGACGCAGCCCTGCGGACACGGACCCCCTTGCAGGGTGGTGACGGCGGCGCCGGTACCTTCTCGTCCTGGCTCTGCCCCGCGGTGCGGCCGGCATCGCTGTCGAGGCCCAGGCAGGTGCCACAGAGGGAGATGCCGGACATGGGTCCTGCTCGGGCCCTGGGGGGCGCGGTGGGGGGGGCCGGCAACTCCTGCAGCAGCTGCAGGAGCGACGCCAGCATCCTCACGGCCGCGCGTGGCCGCGGGCGCAGCCCATGGCGTGCCAGAGGCACTCACCCCGCGCCCCACGCCCACCGCACGCCCCGTGGGCACCGGGGACGCGGCCCCCAACCAGAAGACCCGAACCTCATCCCGCTGCGCCCGCCGAAGGGCCCCCCCAGGCCCGGCAGAGCGTGGTGCCCGGGCACCCCTCGCGTGGCGCGGTGGCAGCCGTGCAGCACTGGCAGCGAGAGCGGAATTATTGGGGCGGAAATTTTTCCCAGGCTGCTCCGCTGCTGCAGGCACAGCGAGGGCTGCGACCCCCCCCCTTGCGGCCCCCACGCGGCCTCTTAACCCCTCCGGGCACTCGGGGCGCCTGGCACGGCGTGGGGACCCTTGGGCAGGTGCAGCGTGAGGTGGGACGCATCCTGACTGCCGTGAGCACCCCCCCGACCTGCACCTGGGTGGGGGAACGCAGCCCAGCACCATCGCGGCGAGCAGGATGGCAGGGTGAGCATGCAGGCTGCAAGCATGCCAGGAACATGCTGTGAGCACCCCCACACCTGCACCTGGCTGGGGGGGGGACGCAGCCCAGCCCCACCGCGGCGAGCAGGATGCCGGGGTGTACCTGCAGGCTGCCAGCACGCTGCGAACGCACCCTGAGCACCCACACACCTGGACGATGTTCACAGCTGGATTGCTGCCCCCATCCCACCAGCTCAGCCAAAACAGTCCCCTCCCCCCCTCCCCCCCCCCCCTCCAAGGGCATCTTGGGACAGGGGACAGTGGTGAGAGCCCGGCAGGGACACGCAGCCCCTGTCACCGCGTGTGCCCAGGCACCACTGGCATTAGGGACCTCCAGGGCAGGGCAGAGCTCAGGCTGCAGCAACAGCAGAGCAGTGACACGGTGACAGCAGGGGGGTGCATGGTGACAGCGCCAGGGGAACGTGGTGACAGTGCCAGGGGTGCACAGTGACAGCGATGCATGGTGACTGCAGCGGGATGATGGTGACAGTGCCCGGGGTGCATGGTGACTGCAGGGGGGATGCACGGTGACAACAGCAGGTGCATGGTGATAGCAAGGGGGATGCATGGTGACAACGAGAGGGTGCATGGGGACAGTGCCAGGGGATCATGGTGACAGCGAGGAGGGGTGCACGGTGATAGCAGGGGGGTGCACAGTGACAGTGCCAGGGGTCCATGGTGACAGTGCCAGGGATGCAAGGTGACAGCAAGGGGGGTGCACGATGACAACAGGGGGGTGCATGGTGACAGTGCCAGGGGGAGTGCACGGTGACAGTGCCAGGGATGCAGGGCGACAGTGAGGGGGGTGCACGGTGACAGTGCCAGGGGTCCATGGTGACAGACAGTGCCAGGGACTCCCCCGCTGTCACCCACGGGCAAGGCTTTTCCACTGCTCCGTGTGACGGGAGGGGGGGACACGACACCACACATGTGGCACGCGCTGGGGGGGTGCCCAGCGCGGGGGGGGGGGGGGTGCCACATGCACCCCCTGTGTGTCCCAAAGGTGTCACCCCCATATGTGTGTGTGTGTGGTGTGATGGCGACTGTGGGGGCACATGGGGACACCTGTGGCGGGGTCACACAGGGTCACAAGGGGACAGGGGGACACGGGGGGGGTCAGGGTATTTCGAGGGCATGGGGTGAGGATGATGGGGGCACAAAGGGTTGGGGGACACGGGGGAGGTCATGAAATCAGGGGGCATGAGGTGACGATGCTGGGGGGGTACAGGGTGGGGGGGCACAGGGTATGGGGGGCATGAGGTGAGGATGCCGGGGGGCACAAAGGGTTGGGGGGACACAAGGGGTCACAAAATGGGGGGGGGCATGAGGTGAGGATGCTGGGGGGCACAAAGGGCTGGGGACACATGGGGGTGGGGGAGACACACAGGGGGGTAAAGCCCCCCCCCCTTCTGCTGCCCCTTTAAGCTGTGGCTCTGCAATCCCTGCTCCATTTTTAGCCGGGCCAAGGGGGGGTGGGGTGGGGGGTGGGGAACAGAGATGGGGGGAGGGGGTGCGGCTCCTGCCTCTAAAATTAACTCCAAAGTGGGACAAAGCTCTGCCTGCAGTGCCCAGGTCCCCCCCGTCCCACCCCCAACCCCAGCCTGGCCCCCCCTGTCCCTGTCTCCCCGCCCCATCCCAGCCTGGGACCAAGGGGCCCCCCTATATCCCCCCCCATCCCAGCCTGAGACCCCCATCCCCATCTCCATCCCCTTGGCTCCTGCGTGGGGCTGGGGGCGCAGGATGGGCCCCCACCCTGTCACTCCATGGATATCCCCCCACTCTGTCAGCCCCACAGATTCTGCCTCCCCCCCATGCCATCAGAACCCCCAGGGAGTCACCCAGCACCCCAGAGTATCCCCAGCCCCCACCCTCAATGCCCCCCAGCACCCTCCCATCCCAGAGCCCAGACCCCTGGGGTCCTCCCGGCCCCCCCAGTGCCACATGGGGAGGTGATAGGGACCCCCCAAAACGTGCCCAGCATCCACTACTAGCACAGTGCCCCACCCAGCACCCCAACATCTCCCCATCTAAGCCTCCAGACACCCCCCCCAGATCCCTGGAGCACCCCCAACCCCCCACAGTGTCACATGAGGTGTGGGTAGGGGACGAGAACCCCCCCAAAACATTCCCAGCACCCAGCATCCTCCCCTAGCACCCCAGCACCCCTCCATCCCAGACCCCTGGGGTCCCCCCAACCTCCCCAGTGCCACATGGCTGGGGGGGGGAACAGGGACCACCCCCAAAACATTCCCAGCACCGAGCACTGGTGCAGCCCCCCCTCCAGTGCCCCAACAGCCCCCATCCCAGAGCCCCAGAGCCACATGGAGGGGATATGGAGACCCCCCCAAAATGTTCCTGGCACCCACCACTGGCACAGCTCCACCCCCCCCAGCACCCCAACATTTCCCCATCCCAGCCCCCCTCCAGGACACCCCCAGCGCCACATGGGGGGGACACGGGGACCCCCCAAAATGTTCCCAGCACCGAGCACTGGTGTAGCCTCCCCCTGCACCCCAACATCCCTTTGTCCTGGCCCCCCTGCCCCCCAGGGTCCCTCCCAGCCCACAGTGGGGGTGTCACCGCAGCCCCTGGCCCGTGATGACGGTGACACCTCACGGCACCCAGCACCCACCCATCAGGGTGACCCAGATCTTGGTGGTGACACATGGTGACACTAACCCCGACACCTGCGGCGACACAGGCACCCACGGCGCTGCCGCAAATACCCCGACCCACAACACCCCCCCAGCACCCCCAGCCACCCCACCCCCAGTGCAGGGGTCACCCCAAAACCCCCCTTTCGCTGCCACCGGTGCTTGTGGTGACACTGCCGGCACCGACACCAACACAGCAGCACCCCCGGAAACCCATGGCCCCCCAACACCTGAACCAGCACCCAACACCCGAACCAGGCTCTCAACACAAGCACCAACACCCAAACCAGCACCTAACACCCGAACCACTCAATGCTGGCACCAGCACCCAACACCCCAACCAGGCATCCAACACCCAAACGAGGCACCCAACACCAGCACCAACGCCCAAACCAGACTGTCAACATGAACAACAACACCCAAAACAGCACCCACCACCCAAACCAGCACCCACCACCCATATCAGGCACCCAACACCCACACCAGGCACCCAACACCCACACCAGGCACCCGAACCAGCACCAACACCTGAACCAGCACCAACACCTGAACCAGCACCCACAGCCATCCAAGCTCAACACCGGCACCCATGCACCAGCGGTGATACCAACACCCAGCACCCACAGCCATCCAACACCAGCACTGGCACCCCTGCTGATACCCACACACCCGCACTAGCACCCACACAGCAGCAGCAACACCAGCACCCACAGACACCCAACAGCCACAGCCCCCCAAACCCAACACTGGCACCCAGGCACCCAACACCAGCACCCGCTTCAGGACCAACACCAACACTGTCACCAGCACCCAACACCCACACCAACACCCAGCACCCACAGACACCCAACACCAGCACCAACACCAACCCCAGCACCTGCGGTACCAAACACGGTGGCGCTGATGGCACCACCAGGGGTCTCGGCACCCTTGGGGACACCAAAACAGGACGGAAATCAACACCCACAGCCCGCGGTGCCAAGGGTGTCACAGCCACAACAGCCACCCAGGTGCCCGTCACCAGTTGTGACACCCGCGACACTCTCAGTGGTGGCACCCAGCCATCAGCCAACACTAACCACTGGCCAACACTGACCACCGCGGAGACACTCGGACACCGTGGCCCTGTGGCAGCGGGCACTGCGGTGGCGAGGACACCCCGATGTCTGACTGTCCCCACCTTGGCGGTGGTGGACAGTACCCACAGCGCTGGGGTGTGGTGGTGGTAGGGCTCCCTCAGCACCCCCAGACATGGTTGCACGGCCACAACGACGCAACAGCCGCCACGGCACAGCCAGACACGGCACCTTGTGGTTGCAACACCCCTTGCTATGGGCACAACGATGCAACAGTCGCCACGGCACAGCCAACCACAGCACCTCTTGGTGACAACACCCCTTGCCGTGCCACAGCCATGGTCACCAATGACGCAATAGCCGCCAGGGCAAAACCGGACGCCGCTACTCGTAGTTGTAAAACAACTGGATGTGGCACCTCATGGTTGTAACAACCCTTTCCACAGCCACAACGCAACAGCCATCACGGCACAACCAGACACAGCACCTTGTGGTTGCAACACCCCTTGCGATGGCCACAGCCACAATGACGCAACAGCCGCCACGGCACAGTCAGACACAGTTGGTGTGGTGGTTCCTGTGGCTCTCAGGTCCCACTGGCCATGGGCACCCAGGCTCCTCAGCACCCCCCCCAGGCCCCCCAAAAGTGGTGTCGTGCCACCCATCCTGGCTGCTCCATCCTGGGGGACTCTGGGGGGGGGCGGAACGAGGGACACCTGAGGGGTTGGGGGGGACACACAAACTTGGGGGTTTGGGGTCGGGAGGATGGGATCCCAGGGGTCTGGGGGAAACCTGGGGTGGAGGGGAGATACATGGTGGGGACACACACACAGAAGGGCTGAGGAGGTAGGGAGATACCTGGGGGTCGAGGTGGGCACATGGGACATCCTGGGGGGTCAAGGAATGGGGGTGACACCTAGGAGTCGGGAAAGGATCCCAGAGATCATCTGGGGTCTTGGGGGGAACATGAGACCCTGGGGATGGGGTGGGGGGGTCTCGGGGGTCAGGAGTGGGGAGACACCCCGGGTTGGGGGGGGGAGGGGAGAAGAGACACCTGCGGGTAGAGATTTGGGAGGATAAGACACACAGAAATTGGGGGGGACACATCCTGGGGTCCGGGTGGGGAGGGACCAGGGGGCCAGGATAAGATCCCAGTGGGGAGGCGGGGGGGAAACGCGGGTTGGTGGGGTGAGGGGAGGGGGGGTACGTCTAGGGGTCGGGGGTGAGGGGACACGAGGTTCAATGTGGGAAAACATTCTGGGCATCCAGGGACGGAGGAAAACATGGGGATAGGGGGAGACACCCAGGAGTGGGGTGGGGGCCGGGGGGGGCCCTGGGGTGGCCCAGCGGAGGGGGGGAGGTGGTGTTGGACAGGACAGGAAGAATTCCTTCACTCCCCAGGGACCCCTCGGACGCCCCCCAGGACTCTCTCAGTTCCCTCCCTTTCCCTCCGGACATCCTGTGCCCCCCGGGGTTGGGGGGGGGGGGGGGGAGGTCCCCGGGGGTCAGGGGGGAGAGAGACACCCGGGGTCCGGGGAGGCACCTCAGGGGTCGGGGGGGGAAACATCCCGGGGGGTCGAGGGGGGGACACACACAGGGGTCCGGGACGGGGCGACACCCTGAACTGTGTCGTCGGGGCGGGGGGACGGTTCGGGGGGGGTACGGCAGGAGGGACCCCCAGCCCTACCCCCCGAACACTCCCAGGACCCCCTCAGCCCCTCCGTACCTCCTATGCCACCCCGGGTCGAGGGGCTCCGGGGCAGCGCAGCCGGTGCCGTCGAGGCGGGGGGGCGGGCACGGCAGGAGGACCCCCCCAAATCCCCCTCGACGACCCCCCCCCTCATGACTCCCCTCGAACCCTCCGTACCTCCTGTGCCACCAGGCTGGAGACCCTCACGGCGCGGCGCACGCGCCCCCCGCGGTCCCCGTCGGGGCTGTCCCGCCTCGGGGGGGCCTTGGGGGACCCCCGCGACCCCCCCCCGCCGCCCCCCATCCCCGCCGAGCCCCGCCGAGCCCGGCCGAGCCCGCGGCAGATGGAGGGGGCGGGCAAACCCCCCGACCTCCCCCCCACCGCCTCCTCCGTCACCGCGCGGGGAGGGGCCGCGACCCCCCCGGGAAACTGAGGCACCGGGGGCGGGGGCATCCGATACCATCCCGGGCACGGCGCAAGTAGAAAGCACTAGCCACATCCCTGGCATTCCTGGTACCCCTAGCACCCCTGGCACGGTGTAGGTAGCCAGCACCGGCCACATCCCTGGCATCCCTGGCACAGTGCAGGTAGCCAGCACCAGCCACATTCCTGGCATCCCTGGCATCCGTGACACGGTGCAAGCAGCCAGCAGCCCTGGCAAGGCACAGGTAGCCAACACCTGCCACATCCCTGGCAGTCCTGGCATCCCTGGCATGGCACAGGTACCCAGAACTGGCCACATCCCTGGCAGCCCTGGCATCCCTGGCATGGCACAGATAGCCAGCACCGGCTGCCATGCCCAAGAGTGCAGTGACCTTGATGTGAGCTGCAGGTGACCCACAGGCTCTGTCGGCTATCAGGCACTGCGGGCGATGCCCAGTGCTGCTGCCTGGATCCCCCCAGTGCCACCAGTTCACCAGTTTCACCACTCCTGAGCCGGGGCTGCCCCACAACCTGCTTGTCCTGAGCCTGACAGCACCCCAGGGTCACCCAACGGCGGCTCACGCTTGCCCGTGCCACACCTGTGTCCCACACTGGCACCACCACCCTTGGCTCTGTCCCCATCAGCCACCGGAGCACGCCAGGCAGTGGGGGCTTTGGGAGTGACCCCCACCACTATCCCCATCCCCTTCCCATCCTCATCCCCCTCCCATCCCCATCCCCTTCCCATCCCTGTCCCCTCCCCATCCCATCCCCAACCCCATCCCCATTCCAGTCCCATCTCACCCCATCCCCTTCTCCATCCCCATCCCATTTTCCATCCCCTTTTCCATCCCCATCCCCATCGCAGAGGGGGACGGGTGCTCACATCACAAAGGTACCAAACACCCGTGAGCCCCCTCCCTGGTTCCATGGGGCACAATCAGCCCCGGCGAGGGCAGCTCCCTCCCCAGCATCAGAATAAATTACACAGCGAAGTCAATCAGGGTGCTTTGCTAATTAGGGTAGCAGGAGGGGGGGGGTTCAACCCGCCCAGAGGGTCTCACTGCTGCTCCAGCCCCCAGCGAGCAAGGGAGCAGGGGCTGGGTGTCCCGGGAGAGGAGCCCCAGAAACGGGGCCGGGAGTTCCCCACGGGATTGGGGGGGGGTTATCCCAAGTGGGCTCCCCCCTTCCGAGTGCGAACAGATGGGTGGCAGGGATTGGGGGGGTTGCTGGGGGACACGGAGTGTGGGCAGCTCCAACCCTGCCAGCTGCCGGGATCCCGGGAGGGGGGGGGGGGTGCAAGGGCACGGAGTGGGGGAAGCAGAGGGGATAAAGAGAGGGGTCCCCCTGTCCCCATCCCCTCCGATTGTACCCAAGCCGGTGGGGGCGGACACGGGGGTCCCAGGAGTCCAGCGGGTCCCCCAGCAGCCCTCAGCTGATTAGCGGCAGCCGGAATCAGGGTGTAATTAAGCAGCCAGATGGTTGTTACACAACGTGCCAAGGCTCAGCCGCCACCGCCACCCCCCACTCCCCACCGGGGCACCCCCCCGGGGCTCCCCCCCCGCCCCGGGTCCCCCCTCCCCGGACGAGCTGGCGGAACCGGGCACCGCGCCGCGACATCGCGGAGCCGAGGCCAAGGGATGCTCCGGGCGGAGAGGCGGGGAATCCTGCCCTGTAATCCCTGCTGGGAACCCCCCCGTGACCCAACAACCTGCGTGGGGTTCCCCCCGGCCGCGAGGCGCCTTGCTGTGGCACCCACGGCCCAGGCACAGGGAGCGGCGCAGCGAGGACCACCCTGGCCAATGATCCCCGAGGGGAGTGATGGGGACTTTCCTGATCCCAGGAGGATGGTGAGGAGGATAACGGTCCCAGCCCCCCTCCTGCAGCTCCCTCCCCCCTTCCTGCAGCCCCCGGCCCCTCACACCACCTCCCTGAGAGCTTCCACATCGTCCTGCGAGCTCCGAGCATCATCCTGCCAGCTCCAGCATCATCCCAGGAGCTCCAAGCACCACCCTGTGAGCTCCAGCATCATCCCAGGAGCTCCAACATCGTTCTAGGACCTCCAGCATCATCCCTTGAGTTCCAGTATCATCCCATAAGCTCTAGCACCACCCTGTCCACTCCAGCATCATCCCAGGAGCTCCAGCACCTCCCCATGACCTCCAACATCATCCCAGTGACCTCCAGCATCGTCCCAGGAGCTCCAAGCACCATCCCTGTGAGCTTCAAGCACCACCCTGTGAGCTCCTCCATCATCCCAGGAGCTGCAAGCACCTCCCTGTGACCTCCAGCATCATTCCAGGAGCTCCAGCATCATCCCTGTGAGCACCAGAATCTCCCTGTGAGCTCCAGCAGCTCATTGCCATGTAGAGCATCCTCTGGGCTCTGGCAATGCCCTGAGCACTATCTGGCCACCTTCAGCACCACTTGGCCACCTCCAGCACCTGCGTGGCCAGGTCCAGTACCACTTGGCCACCTCCAGCACCACCTGGCCACCTCCAGCACCACCTGCCCGCCCCCACCAGGCAGCAGCGTGACTGGTGGTCACCCCGCAGGGCTCACCTGGGTGACCTTTTCAGTGACGTTGTGCGTGCGGTCCTTCAGCTTGGTGGGGGCGATGATCTCCTTCTCACCGGGAGGGGCCGCCAGGAAGGCGTCTGCCTTGAAGTCCACGAAGTTGAGGGTGATCTGGGGGATCTTGCTGATGGCGCGGTACCGCACCAGGTCCGAGTCCGAGGTGGAGTTGAGCAGTGAGGTCCGCACGTTGGTCATGGCCCCTAGGGCGGGGGGGGGGGGGGGCTGTCACCATGAGGGGGGGCGGGGGGCATGGCCCTGGGGTCCCCCGGGGCTGGGGGGCAAGGGGAAACCCGGGGCTGGAGGGGGGGCAGAGGGTGACGGGAGCAAGGGGAACCCCGAGGCTAGAGGGGGGGCAGAGAGTGAGGGGAGCCTGGGGCTGGGGAGTCCCACAGTGGGCAAGGGGAGCCCTAGGCCTGAGAGGGGGGGGACACAGAGGGTGAGGTGAGTCCCAGAGCTGGGGGCGGGTCCCGTGGGCGGTGAGGGGAACCCCAGGGCTGTGAGGGTTTGAGCTTCCCAGCTGGGATGGGCTCGAGGGGGGGGGCAGGGGTGAGCCTCCGTGTGGGATGGGCTGGGGGGAGAAGAAGACCCCACCCTGGGATGGGCTTCGAGGGGTGGGAAGCCCCATGTGGGATGGGGTGCGGTTGAGCTCCCACCTGGGATGGGCTGGGGAGGGTGGGAAGCCCCAACCTGGGATGGAATAGGAATGGGACAAGGGGGGGGGGGGGTGTTGAGGAGGGGGAGAGAGACCCCACCTAGGCTGGCCCTAATGAGCTGCCCCCCAGGACACGGCCCTGGCCCTGCTACTGCTAATGACTTCACCCCAGGGCGGCAGGGTGCCAGCTGCCTCGCCCTAACGAGCTGCCACCAGGACATGCATGACCCTAACGAGCTGCCACTGCTAATTATTTGAGCCCAAGGCCACACGATGCCAGCTGCCCTGGTGACCCTTGTGCCAGGACACAGCCCTGGCCCTAATGAGCTGCTACAAGGATGAGACCCTGACCCTAACGAGCTGCCACCAGGACGCAGCCATGGCCCTAATGAGCAGGACATGTCCTTGGCCCTAATGAGCTGCCACCACTAATGACTTCACGTCGCAGCCACAGCTACCACCAGGATGTGGCCCTGGTCCTGAGCTGCCACCACTAACGACTCCACCCCACGGCCAGGGCTGCCAGCAGGACGTGGCCTTGGCTCTAATGAGCTGCCACCACTAATGACTTCACATCATGGCCATGGCTGCCACCAAGATGTGGCTCTGGTCCTCATGAGCTGCCACCAGGACACAGCCCTGGCCCTAATGAACAAGACATGTCCTTGGCCCTAATGAGCTGCCACCAGGACGTGGCCCTGGCACTAACGAGCAGCCACTACTAACGACTTCACACCACGGCCACAGTTGCCCACAGCCCTGGCCACCTGTGGGCTGGGACACGGTCCTGGCTCTAACAAGCTGCCACCGGGACGTGACCTTGGTCCCAATGAGCTGCCACCAGGACACAGCTCTGGCCCTAACGAGCTGCCACTGCTAACGATGTCCCGCCTTGCCCAGCACCAGGCCAAGGCAAGGAGCCCCACGGTGCCCCCCCGTCAGTGCGTGCCAGGGCCGCGCGGCCATGCCTGCACCGCCGTACCGGTGCTGGAGCCACGGTTGATGCCGGCGCCGGCGCTGGCGTGGCGGTTGTGGCAGCGCTTGTCCCCGTCACCCTTCATGGCCTCGATGTCGTCGACGGAGGAGGCGCGGCGCACGCTGTGCACGCTCTCGCGGCTGCGCCCCAGGCTGCAGTTGGAGAAGGCGCCACGCAGTGCCAGGTGGTCGCCGCGCGGTGACGAGTGGGTGATGGGGGGCTCGTCCCCCATCAGTGCCGCTTCGTCCTCGGGCTGGGTGACCCCCAAAGGGCAGCCGGGCTCCAGTGAGGAGGTGGCCTCGTCAGGGCCGGATTCGCTGCTCTGCTTGGAGAAGTCAACGACGACAGCGTCGGGGGGCTCGGGAGGCAGTGGTTGCTTGGTGCCCGCCAGCGCCAACAGCGCTGGCAGCTTCAGCCGGAAGGACTTGCTGCGCCCTGCGGGGACGAGGGGGCACGGGCAGGGTTGGGGGGCACTCGGGAGTCCTACAGCCCCGCTTCTCAACATCTCTGCCCACCCCGCATCCCGGGCTTGTGGCTCGTGCCCTGGCATGTGGCGAGCACAGCTGGTGAGCAACGATGCGGGATGGGCAGGAGGAGAGCTGCGGGATTATGCAGAAGTGCAGGATGGGCAGGAGCAGAGAATGCGGGATGTGCACGGGTGCAAGATGTGCAGGAGCAGGATTGCAGGGGTATGCAGGAGCAGGGATGCACAGGAGCAGGGACAAGAGCTGCAGCAGCAGGGGATGCAGGATCTGCAGGAGTTCAGGATGGGCAGGAGCAGGGCTGTGAGAACTGCAGGAGCAGGGATGCAAAGGAACAGGGATGCAGGATGGGCAACAGCAGGGGTGTGGGATACACAGGAATATGTGTGTGGGATGCATAGGAGCAGAGAGGTGGGATGGGCAAGAGCAGGGGTGCAGGATGCAAAGAAACAAGGGTGCAGGATGCAAAGGAACAGGGGATGTGGCATCTGCAGGAGCAGAGGGTGTGGGGTCTGCAGGAGTAGGATTGCAGGAGTGTGCAGGAGCAGGGATGCACATGGGCAGGGGTTCGGGATGGGCAGGAACAGGGCTGTGGGATCTGCAGGAGGAGGGGTGCAGGAGCAGGGATGCATGATGCAAAGGGACAGGGGGGCAGGATGGGCAGGAGTGGGGGATTCAGGATCTGCAGGGGATGAGATGTGCAGCATCAGTGGTGTGGGATGGACAGGAGCAGAGGATGCAGGGTCTGCAGGAGCAGAAGATGTGCAGGAGCAGGGCTGCAGGATGCTGCTCCCGCTGTGTCGGTGCTGGCACCAAGACCCCCCTCCCCAGCCACATTGTGCACCCCGTACCCCAACCGGGGCCCTACCTGCGGGGAACCAGGTGGCAGGGGTGACCCAGTGGTTGGTGTCCTTGTCGGGCGAGCCCAGGCGTTCCTTCTCCATCACCACCTCGAAGTTCAGGATGAACATGATGACGGCCCCATCCTCGTTCTTCACGGGCACCACGTCCACCAGACACAGGAAGCAGCTGCCTGCGGGATGGGGGGAGCTCAGCACCCTGGCAGCATGACCCCCACCCCGGATGGGCACCCCCTTTTGTCCCCACATCCCAGCTGGGCAACCCCACCCCACACTGGGCACCCCTTTCTTCCCCCCACCCCATACTACGTACCCCCTCTTTTGCCCCTCCCTGTGCTGTGCACCCCCTCTTGTCTCTCCTCCCCATACTGGGCACCCCCTCCTGCTCCCCTGCCAAGGTTGGGCACCCCCTTCATGCCCCCATTCCCCATACTGGGCACCCCTTCCTGTCCTCCCTCCCCATGCTGGGCACCCTCTTCTGCCCCCCCTCCCAGCTGGGCACACAGTTTTGTCCCCCTGCCAAGGCTGGGCACACCTTTCTGCCCCCCTCCCCATACTGGGCACCCATTCTTTTACCCCCTTCCCATACTGGGCACCCCCTCTTTGTCCCCTTCTCCATGCTGAACACCCCCTCCATGTGTTGGGCACCCCCTCCTGCCCCTACTCCCTCCCAGCTGGGCACCCCCTTTTGTCCCCCTGCCAAGGCTGGGCACTCCCTCTTGCCCCCCCTCCCCATACTGGGCACCCCTTCCTGTCCTCCCTCCCCATGCTGGGCACCCCCTTCTGCCCCCCCTCCCAGCCAGGCACCCAGTTTTGTCCCCGTGCCAAGGCTGGGCACACCTTTCTGCCCCCCCCTCCCCATACTGGGCATCCATTCTTTTACCCCCTTCCCATACTGGGCACCCCCTCCTGCCCCCACTCCCTCCCAGCTGGGCACCCCCTCCTGCCCCCCCCCCATCCCTTTGGGTTTTAATTTGCTGACTCAGGGTGATGCAGCTGCACCACGGGTGGGGGAAACTGAAGCACAAGAGGGTACGTGGGGGCTGTTTCCATCCCCCCGGACCCCCTCAAATGCCCCAGGGACTATTGGGAGGGTGTCGGGGGCCATGGAGGGGGCGGGGGGGGGGGGGCTGAGCCAGGCTTAAGCGGCTCAAGGGCTCCTTAACAGCTGTGGTGTTAATCCTGGTGCCACAGCTGGGCGAGGGGTGGGGAGGCTGAGGGCAGCCTCAGGTAACCCCTCCTGCATGGGGATGGGGTTCCATCCTGCGCCCCCTCAGCACCCTGCCATGGGGCTTCACCCTGTGACGGTGCCTGGGGAGGGTCTGGGGGCGGGGGGGGCCACATCCTCCTAGCGATGTTGGGGGGGACTGAGGGAAGCTGGGGGGGGGTGGGTCCCCATCCTCCCTAGCGATGCTGGGGGGAGCAGCCTGGGGGTCCTCCATCCTCCCTAGTAATGCTGGGGGGGTGTGGGGGAAGTCTGGGGGGGGTCCCCATCTTCCCTAGAGATGCTGGGGGTAGCCTGGGGGGGGTGTCTCCATCCTCCCTATCGATGCTAGGGGCAGCCTGGGGGGGGTCTCCATCCTCCCCAGCGATGCTGGGGTGGGTACTGGGGCAGGGACCGTGTCCGCGCCGCGCTGGCGCCACCCTGGCACCGGGAGCGCATCCCGCAGGGACCTGATCCGGCTCCTTCCCAGCTCCAATGGTTGGGGGGGGGAGGGTGGGCAGGGGATGCCACAGGCTTGGGGAGCCCCCCCCCCAAAAGTCCACCCTTACCCCCCCCCCCCCCCCCCCGCCCCGTGTCAGGGCCACGGCGTCCCTGGCGCTGCGTGAACACCATCGCCTAGCGGCTCCACCGCATCGCACGGCACAACCGCAGCCCAGGGTCGCGCTGGCACAGTCCGGGCAGCGCCGCGGGGACGGGACAAGGGGTGCTGGGGCGAAGGTCAGCGACGGGGGAGGGGGGAGGGCGATGGCACGAGCGGTGGCACCCGCGCCGGGGATGCGCCCAGAGCCCCGGGGGGGGGGGGGGGGGCAGCGAGGTCTCTCCGCCGCCGTGGATTTGGGGGTGTGGGGGGGGTGTGGGATCCTGTCCTTGGGGTCCCCCAGCGCAGCGAGACCCCGCGGGACACACGCACACCCCTCCCTCGCCTGGTCTCGTCACCCCATGCCAGCCCCGCGGTGGCACCGATCATCATCGAGCACCTGCAGCTCCCACAAACAGGACCCTCCTCAAGAGCCTCCCCAGACACGTGATGGGGATCTATGGGGCAGGAAAACCCTATATGTGGGGGTCAGAGACCTCTGGGGGGGTCCCACTGGCTCAAACGCTGCTGCTCCCCCAGGACCCACCAAAAAAGCCTCCCCAGACACGGGGGGGGGGGGTGCATCTATGGTGCAGAAAACCCATATGCTGGGAGTTGGACACATCTGGGGGCTCCCAAGGACTCCAACACTGCTGCTCCCCCATCCCCACCACTGCAGACCCCACAGCCCGGACCCCCCTCAAGAGCCCACCCAAACACGAGGGGATCTGTGGGACAAGGAAAACCCCACATGTGGGGGTCGGACACCTCGGGGGGGGGGTCCCACTGACTCCAACACTGCTGCTCCCCCATCCCCACCACTGCAGCCTCTGCAGCACCTGCAGCCAGGACCCCCCCAAAAGCACCCCCAAACACGTGGCGGGGATCTATAGGGAAAACCCCACATGTCGGATTCAGAGACCTCTGGGGGGGGTCTCACTGGCTCAAATGCTGCTGCTCCCCCATCCCCACCACTGCAGCCAAGCCCCCCCTCCCGAAGAGCCCCCCAGACACCACCAGAGGGGGGGGTGGCTGGGAGGGTCCTGCCACAGCCCTGCCCTGGGGGCTCCCTCCTTCCCGCCTTGGTGCTGGGGAGGGGGCTGGGGGGGCTTCAACGGGGCTGTGAGGGTCCCACCTGGGCACGAGTCAGGGGAAGACCCCTCAGTTGGGCCTAGGGCTGCAGCCCCCCCCAGCTCATCCACACCGGGACCCCCACACTGAGACCCCTACACCAACACCTGCACTGGGACCTGCAACAGGACCCCCCACACTCTGGGACCCTTACCGGGACACCCGAACTGGCACCCCTGCACCGGGACCTGCACCAGGACCCCCACTGGGACACCTGCACCAGGGCCACCACTGGGACACCTGCACCAGGACCCCCACACTGGGGCACCCACACCAGGACATCCCCTGGGATCCCCCTCCAAGCTGTGGGGCAGGTGAGTGGGTGCCAGCTGGGGGGGGGCAGTGTCCCACCAAGGATCCTGGCAGGAGCTCGAGCCCCCTCCCCATCTCCTGGCTCTCACCAAGCAGCACATGAGGCACCAGGTAATTAGCACTAATTATCATGAGATAATCACGAGAGTTCATCAAGCGCTGCCAGGAGGCAGCACCCACCTGTTGTCACCACCCTGCCAGCTGCAGGTGACACACACGGGTCCAAAGGGCACCAGGTGCAGCCGCCCCGATGCTGCGGCCGTGGCTGTGCCAGGCACTGCAACACCTGGGTGGCACCTTGGGCAACACCTGGGCAACACCTGGGCAACACTGGAGCCAACCGTGGCACAACAGGACGAGGGTCTCCAACCAGGCTGCTGCCAGCCCACCTTAGCCCCCAGCAGCCACCCCAGTGCCAGGTGTGCTCCCCAGTGCCCCGAAACTGGTGGCACTGAGGACCTGAAGCCATCACAGCTGCAGGTGGCGCCAGGTGGGCACCAGCTTTCTTTGCTCCAGGCACTGGGCACCAGGGTTGTTTACTCCACACGCCACAACCAGGCTTCCCGACACCCCACCTAGCGGTGCCCCACGGCACGTTGTGGCTTCCTGACACCCCAAACTGCACTGCCCCCCCCCCCCCCGTACCCCCGTCCCCGCCCCCCCTCCCCCTGCCCTCATCTCCACGCCCCCTCCTCCTGTCCTCATCTCCACACTGTGTCACAGACCACGAGGGACGGGCACCTTCCCCGCACACCCCTCCCGTGCCCTCACCTGCACGCACCCCCCCGGCACCGCCCCCCTCCCCGTGCCCTCATCTCCACACACACACACACACACACACCCGGCGCCGGCCCCCTCGCCGTGCCCCCATCTCCACGCCCACGAGGGCCGGGCCCCTCTCCGCCCCCCGCACCCCCCCCCCGCGCGGTCCCTACCGTCCTTGCGGTAGAAGCAGATCTCCACCTTGCGCTCCTCGGCTCCCAGCAGCGCCTGAGCGATCTGCGCGGCCGCCCCGCGCTGCGTGCGGGGCCCGTGGAGGAAGTCGCAGGTGCTGGGTTTCTGCATCACCTCTGCCCGCGAGTACCCGCACAGCTCGCAGAAGCCGTCGTTGCAGTAAATCACGGCGCAGTTCTCCACCCGCGCGTTGGCGATGATGAACTTGCGGCCTGCGGGGCGGGGGGGTGGGAGAGCGGGGGGAGCGTCAGCACTCTGTCCGTCCATCCGTCTGTCCGTCCATGCGGCCGCCCGTGGGTCCCAAGGGACCAAACAACCCATAAACCAACCGCTCGGTCCCCATCGTTGCCATCCCAGGGACCGCATCCCCATCATCCCCGGGACCCCATCCCCATCATCCCAGGGACGCCAGCGCCATCATTCCAGGGATGCCAGCGCCATCATCCCAGGGATGCCAGCGCCATCATCTCAGGGACCCCAGCGCCATTGCCATCATCCCGGGGACCCCATCCCCATCATCCCAGGGATGCCAGTGCCATCATCCCAGGGATGCCAGCGCCATCATCTCAGGGATCCCAGCGCCATTGCCATCATCCCAGGGACCCCATCCCCATCATCCCAGGGATGCCAGCGCCATCATCCCAGGGATCCCATCCCCAGCACCATCACTATCACCATCATCATCATGGGGACCCCACCACAAACCATCACCACAGCGATCCCACCAGCATAACCACAGGGACCCCAGCACCATCATCATCATCACCATCATCATCGCAAGGACCCCACCACCATCACCATCATCAGGACCTGACCGGTATCACCGCAGGGATCCCACCACAAACCATCACCACAGGGATTGTGCCACCGTCAACCCAGCGACCCCACCACCATCATCCCGGGGCCCCATCGCCATCGTCATCACCACAGGGACCCCCCACTGCCATCATCCCAGGAACCCCATCACCATCACTGCTTGGATCCCACCGCCATCACCATCACAGCAGGGACCTCGCTACCATCATCATCACCCTGGGGACCCCACCACCATCACCATCACCTTCACCATCATCACCACAGGAGCCCCATCACCGTCACCACAGGTATCCTGCCAACATCACCCTGGAGACCCCATCAGCATCACCGCAGGGACCCCATCACAAACCATCACCACAGGGATCCCATCACAGCAGGGTCCCCACCACCGTCACCGCAAGGATCCCACCACCACC
Source organism: Dromococcyx pavoninus (assembly GCA_033558185.1). Classification (NCBI taxonomy): domain Eukaryota; kingdom Metazoa; phylum Chordata; class Aves; order Cuculiformes; family Neomorphidae; genus Dromococcyx; species Dromococcyx pavoninus. The sequence goes on along the minus strand of JAUMJL010001202.1, from coordinate 4,415 downwards.
ATCATCATCACCCTGGGGACCCCGCCACCTTCACCACAGGGACCCCATCACAAACCATCATGGAAGGGACCCCACCACTGTCACCATCATGGCAAGGTCCTTGCCACCGTCACCACAAGGACCCCATTGTCACCATCATCATCATCACCACGGGAACCCCATCACCCCAGGGACCCCATCACCTCAGGGACCCCATCACCATCACCACAATGATCCCAGGGACCCCACCACCATCACCACCATCATCCCAGGGACCCCACCACCATCACCGCAATGATCCCACCGTCACCATCATCACCACCACCACCACCACAGGGGTCACATCACCATCACCCTGGGGACCCCATCAACCTCACCCTAGGGCCCTGCCACCACCACCATCACCCCAGGGACCCCACCACCATCATCACCCGGGACTCCATTACCCCACCTCATCCCATCCCATTGCACCCCCAGTCCCCATCCCTGTCCCCCCCAAGCCTCTGGTCCCCCTCCCCATCCCCATCAACAACCGCCCCTTCCCTTTGCCCCTCCCCATCCGCAACCCCTTGGTCCCCCAACCCCATCACCCCAAGCCCCCCTCCCACCCCATTCCACCCCACCCCCACCCCCCAGTTCCTGTGCCCCTCCCATCCCCCCAGCCCTGTCCCCCACCCCCATCCCGTTCCCCCCAGTCCATGTGCCCCCCCAGCACCCCCAACGCCGTTCCCCCCAGTCCCTCCCATCCCATTCCACCCCCAGCCCCTGGTCCCCCTCTCCATCACTCCGAGCCCCCCTTTCAGCCCTCCTGTGTTCCCCCCATCCCATTCCACACGCAGCCCCCCCTCCCCATGTCCCCCATCCCATTCCATCCCCAGTCCCCCATCCCATCCCATTCCACCCCCAGCCCCTCTCCCTGCCCCCCTCCATGTCCCCCATCCCATTCCACCCCCAGTCTCCATCCCCACCACCCCCAGCTCCGATCCCATGGTCCCAGTGTCCCCCTCCCCATTCCCCCGGGTCCCCATTCCCCCAGGTCCCAATTCCCATCACCTCCAACCCCCCTCCCCACCCCCATCGCCAGGTCCCCTTGCCCCTCCCAGCCACCCTGCCCATCCCACCCATCCCTGTCATCTCCAGCCCCTGGTTCACCTCCCCATCACCTCCCCCCGCCTCCAATGCCATTCCACCACCACCCTGGGCCCCATCCCCATCCCCCCCGCCCCCCCTTCCTGGACCCCCCCCAGCCCACCCCATCCCATCCCATTCCACCCCCAGCCCCCCTCCCCATGTCCCCCATCCCATTCCATCCCCAGCCCTCCCCCCGTGTCCCCCCCATCCCATTCCACCCCCAGGTCCATCTGCCGCCCCCCCCCAGCCCAGTCCACCCAAGGTCCCCATTCCTGTTCCCCCCACCCCCTGGTCTCCATCTCTGTCACTCCCAGCCCGACCCCTCAGTGTCCCCCCCACTCCCCAAGTCCCCGTGCCCTTCCCAGCTCCCCAAGCCCCTGGTTCCCCCTTATCCTTCCCAGCTCCCCAGCCCCTGGTCCCCCCTTCTCCTTGTCACCCCCCAGCCCCTAACCCATCCTCGTCTCCCCACCCTCCCCAGTTCCCCTCCCATCACCCCCAGCTCCCCCATCTCCATCCGAATCACCCCCACTCACATCCCATTCCAACACCACCCTGGTCCCTACCCCTGGCCTCCCCATCCCCGGACACCCAAGCCCTGTCATCCTCAGCCCCTGGTTCCCCATCGCCCCCACCCCACTGCCCCTCTGCCCCTCCCAGCCTCCCCAGCCCCCTCCCCGACCCCCGACTCACCCCCCGTCCCCCCACCCCGACCCCCCCATCTCATTCCACCAAAGACCCCCATCCACATCCCCGCCCCTCCCAACCCCCCGTCTCGATCCCCATGCCCCTCCCAGCACCCCCAAACCCACTCCTCGCCCTCCGTCCCCCCTACCCCGACCCTCCCTCCCCCGCGTCCCCCCCATCCCATTCCACCCCCATCCCATCCCATCCCACCAAAGATCCCCGTCCCCATCCCCGTCACCCCCCCCCCATCCAGCGCCCCCCCCCACACACACTCACTCTGCCCCTCGAACTTGCGGATGATGGTGTCCAGGAAGGTGTTTTGGGGGGCCACGTGCCCCCGCCGCACCGGCATCGCGTCCGGCCCATGGGGCAGCGCCGTTCGCTCCGGGGGGGCCCTCGGCGGGGGGGGAACACCTCGGTCACGGGGGGGGGGGGGGGGGGGGGGGCGGCCCCGCTCTGCGGGGGGTCCCGCTGCCCTTGAACCAAGGACGGCGCCGGCGGGACGGCTCCGCGGGAGGGGGACGGGGGGGTGGAAGGAGGGGGAAAGAAACTGGGGGGGGGGAGGAAAGGAGAGGGGGGCAGAAAACGAGGGGGGGGTTAGAAAACGGAGAGAGGAGTGATGGGGAGGGGAGAAACGGGAAGGAGAAACGGGGCCAGGGAGTGATGGGGAGGGGGGGGAGAAACGAGGGGGTGATGGGGGGAGAAACGGGAATTGGGGAGAACTAGGGGGAGGAGAGAAGGGGGAGAACTGGGGAGGGGGAGACGGGGGGGGAAACTGCGGGGAAGAAATGAGGGGGGGGAAGAAGCGGGGCAGGGGGGGCCCAGTTCAGGTCCACCAGGAGTTAAATCTTGGCCCCCCCTCCCCGGTACTCTCCCCCGCTGGTGCCTCTACCGGTACCGGTGCGAATGTCGGTTCCCCCACGCCCCCCTCCTCCCGGTGCCCGCCCCCCCCCCCCCGGAACCGGTGCGGATGCTGGTGCCCCACCCGCCCCCCCCCCGCTGATACCGGTACCGATGCCGGTGCCTTCCTCCCCCCACTACTGGTACCAGTGCAGATGCTGGTGCCCCCCCCCCCACCCTTCCCCGGTACCGGTGCAGATACCGGTACCCGCCCCGCTCTGTCGGTACCGGTGAGGATGCCGGTGCCCCCCCTCCCCTTACCGGTACCAGTGCAGATACCGGTCCCCCCCCGCCGCCCCCCCCCTCCCCCGGCTCTACCCGCTCGGCCCTTATTTAGTCAAGGAGCGGCTTTGAGGGTGGGGGGGTGGGATGAATGGAGCCCCCGCCCCCCCCCCCGGCTCTGTTCGGCCCCGCCCGGATCGGTTCGGTTCGGATCGGTTCGGATCAGATCGAAGGGCGCTGCGTGTTGACAGCCGGGCCGGGGGGGGGGGGTGGGGGGGGCGGGGCGAGCGCGGCCGCAGCCAATGGGGGGGCGCTGGGGGGGGCTCCCCTCCAGCCACACCCAGCCCGGGGGCGCCGATCCGCCCGACACCCTCTTCCCGCCCCCGCCGGACCCCCAAACCCACCCCAAGGTGCCCCCTTCTGCCCCCCCCCCTCCATCCCCATCCCAAGGTGCCACCCCTCCGCTACCCCCCCGAACTCCCCCATCCTCATCCCAAGGTGCCCCCCCATCCCCCTCTGAAGGTGCCCCCCCCGACTCCTCCCAGCTCTTCCCCCCCCCCCCGACCGCCCCCCATCACCATCTCAAGGTACCCCCCCCGCTGCCCCCCCAGACACCCCATCCTCATCCCAAGGCGCCCTCCCCACCCCAGGTCCCCCATTCTCCCAGTGCGCCATCCACCCACCCCCACCCCTATCCCGCCCCCAACTCCCTCCCAAGAGTCGCAGTCCTGGTACTGGATCCCAGTTCTGATTCCAGTCCTGGTGCTGCCCTGGTCCCAGTTCCAGTCCCAGTCCCCGTGCTGGATCCCAGTTCTGATTCCAGTTCCAGTGCTGTTCCGCTCCCTGTTCTGGTCTCAGTCCTGTTACTGGGTCGCAGTTCCAATCCCAGTCCCAGTGCTGGGTCCCAGTTCCAATCCCAGTCCCGGTGCTGCCCTGGTCCCAGTTACGGTCCAAGACAGGGTGCTGGGTCCCAGTTCCAATCCCAGTCCCAGTACTGTGTCCCAGTTCCAGTCCCAGTGTTGCCCTCATCCAAGCCCAGTTATCAGTCCCAGTGCTGGCCTGGTTCCCGTGCTGGTCCCAGTCCCAGCCCAGGGCTGGATTCCAGTCCTGAACTGGTGCAGGTCCTGACCCCAGTGCTGATCCCCAGTCCTGTACTGGGTTGGGATGCTGGTGCCATTACTGGCTCCAGTTCTGGTCCTGATCCCAGTGCTGCATCCCAGTCCCAGTTCAGGTCTCCGTTCCAGTACATTCCCAGTCCCAGTGCCAGGCTCAGTCCCAGTCCAGTTCTGTCCCAGTTTCAGTTCCAGGTCCTGGTCCAGTCCTATTCCCAGTACGAGGACAAAACCAGCCCCAGTCTGAGCCCCAGTGCATTCCCAGTCCAGTCCCTGTCCAGTACCAAGTCCCAGTTCTCCTCCCAGTCCAGCCTCAGTCCCAGTTCTGCTCCCAGTTCCAGCTCACTCACAGGCTCAGTCTCATTCCCAGTCACAATCCAATCCACT
>JAUMJL010001201.1:0-108704 GCA_033558185.1 Dromococcyx pavoninus | reverse complement strand
AGGAGTCCGCCCCGCCCGGCGCCGGGAGGGGGCGGTGCCGCCGGCATGGAGGCCTCGGTGTCCGACGTGGGGGTCTGCAACCTGGCCTACGCGGGACGCTTGGAGGAGCTGCGGGACCAGCTGCTGCGCGACAGGGCCCTGGCCACCAAGACCGACCAGGTCAGCCGGCTGCGGCCCTCCCTGCCCGGCGGGGCGACAGCGGGCGGCTCCCGCAGCCGTCCCCCTCACCGCTCCCTCCCTCCCTCAGGACAACCGGACCGCGCTGCACTGGGCCTGCTCGGCCGGACACACGGACATCGCCGCGTTCCTCCTTGGCCTTGGCGTGCCCGTGGGCGACAAGGACGATGTGAGTGCGAGATCCAGGGGCAGGTGTCCCCGCCTAGGGCGGGGGGGCTGGAACTGGGTGACCGAGTTTGCCGATGGCACGAAGCTGGGGAGAGCGGCTGACACTGGAGGGCAGGGGGCCCTGTAGAGGGGTTTGGACAGATTGGAGAGCTGGGCAGCCACCAACCACATGGAGTTTAACCAGGGCAAGTGCAGGGGTTTGCACCTGGGACACAGCAGCCCTGGGTGCCCACACAGCCTGGAGGGCAGCCCTGACGAAAGGGACGTGGGGGTTCTGGTCGACGGCAGTTGAACGTGAGCCAACCATGTCCTCCGTTCCTCCAGGCAGGTAGCACTGGCGAAAAGCTTAACCATGGCCTTCTCGCTGCCCAGGGACCAATTAGAAAATCTACACTGATGGCTTCAGCATCACACTTTGCTCCAAGGCCTCAGCCTCTATTGACTGCAGCTGTCCTGGAAAATCAGATTATATCGCAAAACCCTGGCATTGAGTCTGCTCAGACTCAGCTGTTGGAGTGGGTCCAGAAAGGGGGAACAAGGCTGGTGAAGGGGCTGGAGAGCAAGACTTACAAGGAGCAGCTGAGGGAACTGGGATTGTTTAGCCTGGAGAAGAGGAGGCTAAGGGGAGACCTCATCGCTGTCTACAACTGTCTGAAAGGAGGCTGTAGCAGAGCGAGTGTTGATCTCTTCTCTCAAGTGACAGGTGATAGGACAAGAAGAAATAGCCATAAGCTGTGCCAGGGGAGGTTCAGACTGGATATTAGGAAGAATTTCTTTACTGAAAGGGTGATCAGACACTGGAACAGCTGCCCAGGGAGATGGTTGAGTCACCATCCCTGGAGGCATTTAAAAATTGAAGGACGTGGTCTAGCAGAGGATGGGTGCGGTTGGACTTGATGTTCTCAAAGGTCTTTTCCAATCAGAAGATTCTGTGATTCAGACGAGTCATGTCTTCCCCTGGATAGATGGTCAGGATGAAGAGAGTCTGATGGGGAGTGGGGGTATAAGCTTCTACCCTGACAGTGTTTCCTCCAGCCTCAGCCATGTTGGAGGAGTGATGCGAATCCAGAGCTTCTCAGCGTTCCTGGGGTCTGCTGCGGCTGTAGCTGTGGCCAAGACTTGGGGAGGGAGAAGGGGGTCTCAAACAGGAACCATGCACATGAGCTCTGACGTGGCTTGTCTCCCTTGTCCATATGAAGTGCCCTAAAGAGTGTCCTTAAAGAAGGAAATGTCCCATCTGTTTAGTTAGAGCAGGGGTGTCAAACTCAAAGGCTGCAGTCTGAATCCAACCCTCCACTCTGTTTTATCCAGCCCAGCACCTTGTTTCTACCCGGCAGCAGCACTGAGCTCCTTGCCCCTCCACTCCTGGCAGCGCTGGGCACGTGTGCAGCATGTGACGCGCCTCACGCTGCAGGAGCAGGAGAACGGCAGGAGCTGTGAGTTTGACACCTCTGAATTAGAAGGAAGGATATAGAAAAGATCTCAAAAAATTTTGGACACTCTTTTCTGCCACTCTTTTTTTTTGTTCTTAAGAAAGCACTACTATTAGTCCTGCAGGGGCGAAGTGCCCTGCAAGATCGTGTGCATGAGAGAAGCGATTTCTGTCGTTTAGTAGGCAGCTTTTGTGAGGTACTGAATGCAGGATGGGAGAGGGCAAGACACGTGTCCCTCTGCTTATAATGAATAACATTTAGCTTTACTGATATAAGAATGGCTAATGAGTAGTCAAGTCTGTGTTGGGGTTATACCTTCTCGGGTTTTTTGCCTGAAACTCCTGGTGTGAATAACTTGGCGTTTTCTTGCCTCTGCAGGCTGGTTGGACTCCCTTACACATCGCCGCTTCAGCAGGCCGTGATGAAATTGTGAAAGCCCTCATTGCCAAGGGCACTCACGTAAATGCTGTCAATCAGAATGGCTGCACGCCCCTGCATTATGCAGCCTCCAAAAATAAGCAGGAGGTATGTTTGCCTATGCTACTAGAGCTGGTGGTGTTCTTGGAAGAACTATTTAGTTATATTAACTTTTTCTCTTCCTCCCCCTTCCTTCCTCTTGCTACATATTCAGATTGCAGTTATGCTTCTGGAGAATGGAGCTGATCCAGATGCAAGAGATCATTTTGAATCCACCCCGTTGCACAGAGCAGCAGCCAAAGGAAACCTAAAAATGGTGCAGATCCTTCTGCAGCACAATGCATCTGTTGATATTCGGGACTCTGAAGGGAATACTCCTCTGTAAGTAATTTTTTATTTTTATTTTCCTTAATATAGCACAATCTCTACGAAATGAAGCGCCATTACTTCAGTTTCTTTTTTTTAATTTCTCGTTGCCTCACAGTGCTCCCTTGCTTCACACTCCTTTGTAATTAAAAAGGATTTGTGAAAATCATACTTAGTATTTTACGTAAGTGTGGCTGTACATAACATACTTTAATTTGTGTTATTACAACTGCTTAACAAGTGTGGAACACATTTTGTAATAATTTGGAATATGTTTGGTTGCCACTAGAGGGTAGAAAGTGAGCTCGTGACATCAAAGGTGGAGGAAACTGGTCTTGCAGGCTGGCCTAATCTGTCCTACCAAGCAAGAACTAATTTGGAAGCTTTTCTTAACCTCTCTCAGGAGAATTATTTGCAACTTAAGTACAATCAGTCCAGTGTTTGATATTACCTTAGAGATCAGTTTGAATCTGTAATGGTAAAACCTTAGCTGCTTTGAAGTTGGTGGGAAAATTCTGCCTTGTGTAGAGTGGAATCAAGATTTTGCCACGAGTAATAGCAAGCAGTATGTTGTAGCTGTACATAAAACCCAGTATTGTGCAGGAACATGCACATTTATTCTCAAGATACTGTGCCAAATGGAAAAAAGCATTTACCACATTTGTGGTAACTCTTCAGGTTATTTTAAAGCATCATCTGATTTAGTTTATCCCTTTCGATTCAAACAGAGATTACCATTTTGCAATTTCAGCATGGATTATGTGCTCTTTGATTTTTGCTGGCTGCAGAGCCAAATCCTAATCTAAAGAAGTGTCTTAATGGTGCGAGGACAGTAGCAGGAGAAACATTCTTGAGTTACTTAATGACAACAGAGTGACTGCACAGCAGGCTTTGGAATCTGTGCAGGTAGTTGGTTGGGTGTGGTTTCGTTGTTCTAGGATGTATCTCCCCCCAACAGTCACGCCACTGTTTGACAAGGTGTAATTACTGCCCTTTATAAGTTTGGACTGTTTAATAGTGGCTGTGGGTCTCTTGTTTTTATTGCAGGCATTTAGCCTGCGATGAAGAGAGAGTGGAGGAGGCGAAGCTGCTGGTGTCTCATGGTGCAAGTATTCACATTGAGAATAAAGAAGAACTGACCCCACTGAAAGTGGCCAAGGGTGGCCTGGGAGCCATACTGAAGAGGATGGTGGAAGGCTAGTGGGGACTGCTGGCTCGACTCTTTCCTGTGGCACTTCTATTTGAGACTGCAAGCTTGGTATTTTGATATTTCAACTGGGATGTTGTGTGTGGGCATCAGCATGGTAATACAATGTGTATCTCTAGCTTTCCTTCAAGTACAGTGCCAAAGCAACTGTTTGTACTTCCTGTTAATTAAACAGTTTGCTGAGTGTTTTTCAATATCTTGCGGTTTTCTTTCAGTTTACAGTATAATCTATATAAATGCAGTAATTCCTTCTATTTCAGAACCTAGTTAAGGATTATTTCTTTGAAGCAACAGGACCAAAATCGCTTTAACCATTTATAGTAAATTTTATTTTGGAAGCCTATTCTAGAGTCTTTGTTTTTTTCCCTTTTGTGTTTTGTGTGTGATTTTTTGATTGTTTTTTATGTGTACCGATTCTCTTCCCTCAGATGATTCTAAACTACACCTCTCCCTCTGTAGAATGCAATTTGCTCAGTTACTTAGATAATTGTATCCATTTTTACTCTTCTTAACCTGTTCAAGTGAACTCTAAGTGTTTAAATCTTTTCTGGTTTATTCCTATGGTTTCTTTGAATCTTTATGTATTTGATGAAGTGCACTGGAAAGCTTGTAGAATGCAGGTGCAGTTTCAGGGTTACCTCTGGAAATATGCTATTATCTAGTGGATGGCTCTGGATTCTTCTCTGGGCTGTGCTTCAGATCTGATTTTATTTCCTCTTACTCTTTCTGTAGATTTCTTTTTCTGTTCTGTTTGACTCCCGTTATGTACCAGTGATGATGCTTGCAGTTCACCATCTTATTTTATGAGAAGCCTGGTTTAATATTTTTTTACGCATAGCAAATCCCAGTTTTAAGTTATTAGAAGGCAGAGTTAATGAGACTGAGTCTGAAAAGTGACCTTCTGATGTCGGTAAGATCACTTTTGATACTAGTGTGATAGATTTCCCCCTTCTGAATAAATCACAATGATGAAATTCTGTGAAATAAAGAACTTTCCTGAACAGTGGTCTTTGGTGTTATAAAACTTTATTAAACTTACATGTAATAAAACCAATATTTTCTAAATAGCTTCTACGCTTGTGATGTGAACAAATTGGATGAAACCCTGCCATCCGTTACACAGCCTGGAAATAGAACATGTTTGTTCTTCAGCTGCAAGGAAGGTTGAAATGTAGGATAACAGTTTCTACAGTTTGACTTGTAGGGATTAAGTTAATGCAATATATTTTGATAAGCAAGAGAGAAACGTATAAAAATGTCTTCACCAAGTACTTTAAGTCTATCCTAGAAAGCAAAATGCAGGTTAAATTTCAGCAAGGGTGCCTATTGAGAGCAGGAGGGATAACTTGCCTGTACAGTAAGCTCTGCCACACAGACCTTGCTTGAAGGAGGAACCTGACTGAGTTAATGATCCTTCTGTATTGTGCAAGCACTACTGAAAACTTGAGTTGAGAAAGGCTGAAGTTAGGATTCTGTGTTCATCCTCTTTGCACAGTGAAAAAATCCTGCTGCTGCTCTGTAGCTTTGTAAATCCACTTCCCTAGGAGGTGATGGCTTGAATGTTGGCTTAGTATCTTGTTTCCATATTAATGATTCCTGCTCCCTCAGGAGAAGATAAATGGGCCACGCAGCAAAGACTGTCGAAACATCTGAGGCAAATTCTGAAAGTGTTTCTGCGTTCTGTGTAGCTCTGCAGGGTTTTTGAGCTGCACACTGTGGATCAATACCTAATTTGGCTTGTGCTGTGCCAAGAGCATCAGTGGAAAGCTAGGAACAGTGCCCCATCCTTTTTACTGAACTGTTTTACATGAGAGAAACCTCATGAGAAAAAACATCTGCCAGAAGGCTTACAGAAATATCTCAGTATGTTAAGAAACTCCACAAAAATGTTATTTTCCTTACCTTCCTCCTCACCCCCAGCAATCTGGTTTCCTTTTTTTTATTTTTGTTTTTATTTTGTGACACTATCTGTTATGTGCTGGTGATTAGAAGAATTAGAGGAATCATTAGTCTAGAACCTGTGCTCACTTGTTCTTTCATTTTACATGAAAACATTAACCTAACTTGAACAATTTCTACTGTTTTAGTAAATATAAGACCTGCGGTGTTCCAAGAAGTTATGTTGGCTATGGAAGGTAATTGCAAGTTCACCAGTGTAAGTTCCTATCTTACTGTACCAAGTTATATAAGGAATACATGCAAAGAAATTTGTGGAGGTGAGATTAAGGAAATATTAAAAAATTATGATAATGACCAGATAATTTCTTCCCCTCTTCAATCATCATAGTGCTGTTGCAAGATATGGCGGTTGGAAAGCTGTTGCAGTAAGAAATATATAACTAAGACATATTTACAGGAGATAGAAGAATGAATAGAACTACAGCAGTGTCCTGAAGAGAGTTGTTTATATTTTCCCATGAGGGGCAAGAGTAAAAGAAGGCCTAGGAATGTCAGAGAAGAAATTATTTAAAATTAATGCCACTGTCAGCCAAGCTGTGGGCTTGCTTGGACAGATTTATTTGCATTATCTCATTAGGAAACAGCTTTGGCAAGGATGTGAATTTGAGGATTTTGCTTAGCAAAATTGCCACAAGCAGTCAGTAAGAGATACCTAATGAAGAAGAGAATTCTGTGCAGGTCAGGGCTTAAGGTTCACCCTGGATATTCTGGGGAGGGAGGAGGGTGAGGATCCACTGGTAGAATATGGCAGTGTTGGTATTAATAAGAGTTTGACCCTCACAGTCTGACACAAGCAGTTTTTAACTAAAATGACATAAGAACACTGTAAATGCTTTTTTACCCTGGAATGAGGCTAAACTAGAGGACACGTATTAAAGAAAAATATTTGAAATCCATAAAACTGTGTAGAAAGGGCAATGATCATAATGATCCAAATTTAATCTTGTTCAGAACCTCATGCCTTAAACCTTTAAATCTTGATATATTTTTTCCTTTGTCCTTTTATTTTTTTTGTTTGTTTGATTGATTGATTTTTTTTGTGATCACTTTCCTGATAAACCTACTTAGAACTGTAGGAACTGAACCTGGAAATTTTAGCACAGGTGTGTTCTTTTATCTATTTTAAGGATGACTGTTGAGTTATACTGCTGTTTACAGCCTAGGAACAGTCACCAAAGGATTTATGATCCTATGTGAACCTATATCATCCTTTAAAAGGCTTAAGTGCCGTGAAGTTCCAGATCCCTGAGCCAGATACATTCTTCTGCAGTGCATGAGACCAAAGCCAGTGCTTCCACGTGTCAGTGAGTATTTACCCCATGAAGTTTTCACCTACAGAAAATAGTCAAAGTTACACTGGGCTAAAGAGACCAGCAGAGAAGTAGCATGAGTTTGTTGCCTAGTGAGCAGGGCAGTTGCCTGGAAACAGATTTAAATCATCTCAGGCAGTGTGTTGTATAGTAGACAGTATTCACTGCCATGTTTTGAAAGCAGCTGGATCTGTGTGTCCTTTGGAATCTGTTACTCTGTGCGCCGATTATAACAACCCTTGCAAGGGATTTAAATTTCCAGCTCGTGTTGTTTGGAAACCAGTCAGTTGATGTCTGAACTGGGTACCTGAATAGTAATTCCATTGAACTGAAAGCCAGAGCTGCGGAAACACACAACTTGGGAATGCTGGTGCCTTAGGAACTTCAAAGCCAAGAAGGTCCCTGTTAACAAAATGTATTCCACATCAGGCAGCAACAGGGTAAAAGCTTCCAGAATTGTTTTTTTTCAACTTCAAGAGGAGTTCGGACACACAAGATTCATTGGTCCAGGTCTTAACATCTGTTTCTGCCCTCTGATGACATTGATGGAACTTCTTTTTACTTCTGACGTGCAAAATCAGATCCTTTAAACACTGCCATGTATCAGGCATGATGGTTGTTCTTGGTGCACAGGAACATGAGGTTGGCCAACACTGTTTCTGGAGTAGGTGCTATGGTTCAGAACTGTGCGAATGCATACAGCATTACTGATAGTTGACTGGAAAGCTCTTACTTTGTCAAATGCTTCAGCCCATTTCCTAAATACTTTGGTAAAGTAGGTTGGATAAATGTGGATGAAAGTATTTTTATACTTATATTTATGTACAATTATAACTAGATAATCAATGAAATTGGGTTTAAAGGCCAGATCTTCTGCTATTCACAAAGTGCACGTGTCCTTTTTCGATCTCCAGCCCAGGGGTTCACAATACAAATGCCCGTTAACATGCTTCTATGTTAATTCAATGACAGTAATTTTTGTATAAATGGGTCCAAAGCTGACAAGGAAAGCCTTATTAAAACTCTAGGCTATTTCTTCTTTTTCCATTTCTTGCTTCTCATCATTTTCGAGTTTTCCAGAGGCTGCTGTTTCATCAACACTAGGGTATTCGTTTGTCGCATTGCTTGATGGAACTGTGGTCACAGGAACATTTTCTTCATTGGGTACCTGAACATACTCTGCACTTGGTTGTTTCTGAGCCATTTCTCTGCAGGAAGACAGGATGAGGATTGTGATTTCACATTTTGAAATCCCATTTACATTAGAGCCTTTCAAAAGAGTGAGTCTTTGTAGTTCTGTTGCCTAAACAGTAACCACTTTGTTATTATGATTCTGTTCCAAGAAGAACACCTGAAAAGTCTACAACATCACTGCTGCTAAGACAGAAAGAGTTGACAGAGTGTTAGATAATAAGACCATTCTGCATCACTGGTTTAAGTGACCCCATTAGAATAAAATTAGTTTTAGTATGTTTAAATGCTAGGCCAGGAAAGCAGAACGTGAAACGAGTGCTGGCAAACAGTGTCTAAGAAGGAGTATCAAAACACACTGCTTGTTTTGAGCTTTCTGAGAAATTCCATGCAGATCTGGTGTCCCATTCATGTGCACTGAAAATGGAGTGCAGGCAGAAAAGAGCTATGGAAAGGCTGAAATCTGGAGAAATGTATTAGTAAGTTATGAATTTCATTTATCTTATCAAAACAATAATAAACCAACTCCTGATATTTAAGCACTTTCACATGTAAAATAATATCAGATGCTAGTGGATTAATTCAGTGTAGTAAAATTTATTAGGATCTGAGCACAAAAATAGATGTTAATGCTACATCAATTGAAAGCAGACATCAGGTTCATGAGTGACTGTCCACTGGTCTGGATTAGCAGGAAGTCTTAAGACCTGTGCTACAGGGAAGAGTCCAGATGACATAATATTTTTTTCTGGCATTGACTGCATGTATTCATTTAGCATTTAACATCATGGGGCTAGACACAGTCTATAAAGCATGTCAGATTATCCCTCTTCTGAAGATTTGGAAATTTAAGGGAAAATGAGCAACAAAGGCACAGAGGAAAAGATGTTTCCAGAACAGGATCAAAAATGGATCTTCTTGGCTCCATTCTGTTGCCTAAACTTTGTGTCTCCTGCTATTTGAGATGCCTTTGAATGTCCCAAACATGTGTCCTCTGATTTCAGATAGCACTGAACTGAGCCTCTTTGTTTAAATCCAGTAATGGACAATCCCAACAATAAAATTGCTGAGGTCACCCTTACCTGCTCTTCCTTTTTTACTTCTTCCACTTGCCACTAGCAGTCACCATTAACTTTTAAATATGAAAACCGGTTTTCCAACTTTCCACTTTTAGTTTGCATTGTCTAAAAAACATTTACTTTACTATTTTAGATACTGCTAAGTGGTAGCTGCCTGTAAATGTGGAGAAGAGGGTAACGGCAACTTCCGTTACAACAGCATAAAAGTCACACAAAGGCAAATATTCTCACTCCGGAAGTTTTCTCAAAGCCATTATTTACCCTTTAAACATGCTTATGGTAATTACATTTAACTTTAGTTCTGGATTAGCAGCAAAACTTTGCAGAAATAATTGTTTTAAAATGAAGTAAACAGGGACTCTTACTGCATCTCATTATTTGATGACTTCTTATTCTTTGCCTTCTTGGTTAAGACCCAGACGATAATGCAAATGATAGCAGCTGCCACAATGGCTCCAATTAATGCTCCAGCAACAATACCACTGTCTGAATCTGGAAAGAAGAAACAGTAGGCTGTTAACACTAGCAAGCTGAAAGACTTTGCTCTTCATTCCTTCCAGACGAATTCAGAAATTCAGGTTTCCTTTGTCTTTCAGCTGACATGTAAAATGTATGCTCTGATCATTTGTGAAGCCCCAACATCACCAATTTCCACTTCAGAACAGCTTCTGGCTCTGATCTGCAATATTCATTTTATAGACCACTGAGTAATTGAGGCATCATTTCAGGGACACCTCTTGTGGCTGGTTGTTCAAGATATGCCTGGCTCTTGTTAAGTGTTAACTGGTTGCATGAAAAATCTGCATACAGATGGAGTTGACCACTGCTTGAGGGCGGACAGGGTAAGGTTTTTCCATGGCTGTGGTATTTGTAGCTAGGGGTCACATCTACACCCAGTCCTTGGACTACCATGTTTCAATGATGGCTGTAAATTCTGGGGCAGGGGGACCTCAGTGGGACTGTTGGCTGGAAAAAATTGCTCTAAACTCAGCATCTGTTGATTCTCAGTCAAGGCTGCGCAGTCAGAGCCAGGTTCAGCTCCTGCTCCCGGTGAGAAAGGAAGCCGGAGGTGTTCCATGAGTTGTCTAAGTCAATGTCAATACAGGGCATGCCTGTATGAAAACTCCATTCTGTTCTTACTTGAAAAAAACCCATGCTTTAAAGATGTTACAGGTTTTTTCTGCATGTCGTACATCAACTGTGTGATTACTTTCATGCATTAAACTTACGTTTTGCAGTGAGGTCCAGCTCACAGGTGCTGTTCCCCAGGACGTTGCTGGCTATGCACCGGTAATACCCAGTTTCAAAGGTGGTGAGGTTGCCAATGTAAAGAATGCCAGTGTTTGGATCTGTGACAAAAGAGAGCAGGTACAGATTACCCTTTGTGTACTGTGTAGAGGCAAACAGTTTCCTTTAGTTGGTAATACTGAAAGCTTTTAAGAGATTAGAAACATTTTTTTTTAATGTTCTTTAAATAAAACGCATTTGCCTTCCTTGAAAATTACTACAGTGGATTCTTCAGGAGTGTATTGGAAGATGAAAATAGTAGACTCATAGAACGACCTGAGTTGAAAGGGACCCACAAGGATCATTGAGTCCAACTCCTGCTCCTGCACAGGACAACCCCAACGCTCACACCGTGTGTCTGAGGGCCTTGTCCAAATGCTTCTGGAATATTGTGAGGCTTGGCGCTGTGACTGCTTCCCTGGGGAGCTGTTCCAGTGCTCCACCACCCTCTGGGTGAAGTAGGCCTCTACCCTGCAAATCAGTGTGTCTGTCTGAGGTTTTACCCTCAGTGATATGATTGTCACAAAGGAAAAAGTAGCAGGTACTGAGGGTCTCAGCACCTGAATGATGAATTGACTTATTCTGAATATAAGGTCACTCAAAATTCTGAAGGAAGGGAATTGTAAAGGCACAAATATTTCTCCCATTTTAACAATTTAAAGTGATGGTATAGACAAGGCTATACCACATGTTTTTTATTAAAACAAATAGAAAAGACATCCTGTGTTTGTCACAGCTGTCAGTTGATTTGAATAAGTAAAAATACGATTTTGTGACATTGATTGTCAGAAGAGGAGGATGAGTTTGAACTGCCCTGTGTGATACACAATGTTTGAAACAGCCAGTACTGTGGAATTCCAGATCTCGATCACGGTATGGTAGTCCTGGAGTTACGTACTAAATTGTTCAGTCACAGGCTTGAGGGTATTCTCATCTACTTTGTACCAGTGGTAGGTGGGGTGAGGGAATCCTTGGTCACATTTGCATAAGAGGTAGATTAGATGGCCTTTTTCAGGCGTTCCTTCTATTTTGCAGAACGGTGTTGATGGTTTCACTGTAAAATAACAATGAAGAAAACAGACACATAGTGAGTACATTCCCAGGGCTGCAAGCATCCTCCTCGAATTCTGTTGTAAGTAAAGATTTGAACCCCATCTACAGAGTTCCATCCAAGAGCAGAGCCTTGGGTTTGGACCTGGTCAAAGACTCTCCCGTAAGGAACGGAATAATATTAAATATATGTACACGGCCTAGGATACATTTTTATAATCTTTTCTGCCATTTGCATACTAAAAATCATTATTGGGGTGTTGAGATGAAGACTATCAACTGCTTTAATTATAATGAGCCAATCACTATTCAACTGCCACATAGCATCGTTTTATTTAGGCTATGCAGCAGGAACATTTCCACATAAAGGGGAGGGCCAAGGCCTGGTGCTTAAGGATGTTGCAGTTGTGGAGGAAATAAATTAACTACAGTTCTGTTAAAAATATATCTGTGTTGATAACATTTCCTCATGTTGCCCACAGGAGACAATTCTGTCTTTGCTTATGCCTGTTATTTTTCATCTCCTACCTACAGATACACTGTTGTGGTTCTTCAGAGTACCCTCAGCAATGAACACAGCCTGATGTTGTGTGCATAAATAAACAACTTTTCTTGGTTTTCACGTGAAAAGTACGATCTGTTACTCTACTACTCCAAGATTTACCATTTGTTTGGGGAATTTTAGATGAGAATTAACAGTAATATTTTGATTTTTCAGGGTTTGAGTTTACATATGTATTTTTTTCTTATCCCTGACAGGTGGGAAAATGATGTTGGAATCCCATTCTCATATGACTTTGGTTTGTCAGTCTGACCAGGTATGAATTCTCTATATAAAAGCAGTGATTAGATGGGGTTAGAACAAACTTTTATCTTATTAGGAAGTAAAATATCTCATTCCACTGGTTTTCATCCTTTCTGTCCTACCTCTTTATGGTTGATCTACTGCTTTCTTCCATCCAAAATAGACTTCATGCTACTTCCATCCAACACATACTAAGTTTCTGGAGTTTTTGGGAATGGGGGTCATCCAGAACCTTTGGGCTGTACTCCTGCCTCTGCCTAAATTTAAGGACGTCACCATTACCAACATTAAGTGAAGTTAATAAAGTTTTGGTCTTTTCTAGGGCTGATTTATCCTAAAAGTAATGGCCTCGGAGGGAAGTTGTCACTCCTAGCTAAAAGGGCTTTTTATTTTAATCAAAGCTAGTATCACTTTGTTTTCCAACATGAAAAATGTCATGAGGTTAGTTAATACCAGCAACCAGCTTACCTGCTTGCATCAGGCAGCTTTTTGAGAGGGAATGTGAAGGCTGCTCATGGGAGAATGAAATGCGTAGGTCAAGCAAGGGTGGCTGTGGAGCGGTGCCAGGTCTGCTCAGGCTGGAAGCTAGAGGGCACCCCAGGCTCTGCCTGCCTCCAGAGCCCTTGGAAAAGCCTCTGCTTCACTGCATCAGCGAGACCTCTCTCTGCATCATGGGCATCGTTTGTCACAGTTCTCTTATTCCCCCCGGTCCTGGGTATTTTGAGCCGTGAATTCAGTGTTTCATAATAAGGGAAGAAAGCTACAATACAGCAACAAACAGAGAGGAAAGGCCCTTACCCAGTACGTTGACAATCACTGATTTTTGACTCTGTCCAGCATCGCCCTGTGGGCTGAAAACTTCACAGGTGTAGGAACCAGTGTCTGAGGGCTGCATGTTGGAGATTGTTATTGATGCGTTCCCTGGACTGGTTGCAGCTGTTATCCTGTCCTTAAACTCTCCATAGGAGTAAGACTGGCCTCCTGAATAATAATAGATCTGTGGTAAAGAATCAATTGTTAGGTTAATAACAATAAATATTCCTGTCACTTTGGTACTCATAGTTGGAATATATTTTTACATCTCTATATATATAAAAATATATAGGAATATAGTGATTTCTGATTAAGCCAAGCAAAGCCACTCCCTTTTTTGCCCCCTCACCCAAGAAAGCAGAGGTGAAAACACAGTACATTTGAATGTATATTTCTGGTGGTTCTTAAGAGACAAGCTTTTCAGAAATGGGATTTTTTTAATTGAGTAAATGGACAGTGTCTAGTTCTTTGTAGATGCTCCAGTCACAGACTGATGTGTTTGTGAAAACAAAGATGAGACCATTGTCTGTCATATGACAATTCAGTGAAAAAATGGTCACACATAATGAATAGTGGCACTAATTGAAGTACTGATAATTTATGATATTATTAATGAGCTACTCAGTAGATGATTGTGACAAGAATGGACCCGTCATTGCAAAAATTAGATGGCTGTGGATCTTTCCAAAGTCAGAAGCAAACAGAGAACTGAAATGAACCTACAAGACATCAGTCTAAGCAAACAAAGCACCTGATCTGTTTGCAGTAACTTTGGAAGCAGTATGAGAACACCAGCAGAATCATCACAGATGCAATTAGAGCATCCGCGCTGTTTTCTGTGTTTGTGTTATCAAGGTCAGAGTCAGTGTCATGAACTACCTTGGGATTTTTGAGTTTATGCCATAGGTGGAAGTCAAGAATACTGTTGGCCTCAGGGCTTGGAGAAGGGATCAAGAAGTTCTGCTTTTACTAAACAGTAAAAAAATATTGCAGAATTATAGACATAGTTGGTGTCTCTAAGGAATGCAACATGTCCTCCCAAATAAAAATTTGCTGCTTAATGTTGACTAATTTCACTGACTTCAGTAGCATCAATTGTACTTAACGGCACTGTGGGAGTAGAATTGGCCTCATATGCTTGTTAGCCCAAACCTGTTTTCTGTTGGCTGAAAGGAGAGGTAGAATTGTGTTCATTGTGGAGCCTGGTTGTTTGCCTGAGACTTGGCCTTGAGTCTGTTCAAGACTACAGTATCTCACCTGCTCTGGGGTGAATATAATAGTTCTCAGGGAGTACACACGCTCTGCCCAGTCTAGCCCTGCTGGGAAATCCAGATCCCAAAGAACAAAGCTAGTGCAGAAAACTATGCAACATTAATTATTTTCCTCAGATGTTAATGAGAGTGTTGTGTAAAAGTGATAGTATTTGGGATAGGCAGTATGGTCCCCAGTGTACAAACTCCATTGCCTAAGCAAAGGGAACAGTTCCAACATGCTCAGACATTTTTCTAAACAGGTGAGAATTAGCAATATAGAACTGCAGGCTGGGACCCAAATAGATCTACCATCATTCCTACTGACACTACTCCAGAATCAGCAGTGTAAATGTATTTTATTTATTGAAGTTGGACTGACAGCGTGTTTTTTAAATGGAAAATACTTGCAGGAAAAAGCTCCTCAAATTCCTGTGAAACGCCATTCACACTTGGCTTCTATCAAAATTCCCTTTTGGACAAAGTTCCCTGCCTTTAGGAATGCTACACATCCCCAGGCAAGAAGTATAACTTGCCTTACTTTGCAGATCAACTGATTGCATTTTGAATTAAGAATATTTATTCTTAATTCTATTTATCCACCCTGATACGATGTTGACTGAAGTCTTTAAGCAATGTTATCTGAAAGCTTTTATTAGCTTAAGGCAAGCTACGCCCTAAAACTGCCGAAGCACAGCTGGTTTATGAGAAGATAAGGCTTTGAAATAAAGGTCAGAACCCAGACCACGCAGCACCAGCAGCTCAGGTGCTGCAACTTGGCCCCATCTCAACTGCAGTTTTGCCTACTTTCCAGCCAGAGCTTATCTTTCCCTGCCCCGGGATTACAAACACCAGGTACCATTGATGGAGGGCTCTGAATACCAAAGCTACGCTACTGCATTGCCAGCACGTGGGAAAGTGGTGTTGCAGTGAGGAAGAGTAAGAGGTCCAGGTTAGCAGAGCGACAGACTAGGTTAGGAAGTCTGCTGGGCAGCTGGGTAGACTCTCCAGTTTCCATTGTTTGCATGTAATGCCATCAGATTTAAACCAGATATGTAGAGATGGGCCTCTGTTGCAAACTGAGAGTCTGGGTGCACACCCTCATATTCCCCGGGGAAGGAGAGTATTCAAAATACAGAGTCTGATTGCATTTATACAAGCATGAGCAACAGGAGAGTGTTATACACTGTTAATTGCAAGAGTGCAAAGTTATGAGAACTGTGATGTCTGACTTCAAGGTCCTCTTAAGCTGACGTTCCTATATAGATCTCGGCAGTGATGAGGTGGGTTTGCATCTCCTCTCAATCAATGGGGCAGGGAAAGACTTTTCATCAGCTCTTCATACTACTGCGAAATGAAGTTGTGCAATGTCTTAAATGAAGTAATGCATGGCAGCAGCATGAGAGGAGATGCAGGCCCATTACAGCCTACTAAAAAGCCTGATTACTGAAAGAAAAGGAGCTAAATTCTGCTGAGTCTATCTCAGAGTGATGTGGGATTTCTGTGAGAGTGATCAGTAGCAGAAGCTGCCCGCTGAGTGCTCGCTCACCTATGGCACATGATCCTGGGAAATAGGACTGGCACTACCATGAGTCTTAAACACAGTCAGAGCATGCCATAAACATTGCAGAGGAACAAGTGCTCCTGGGTATATTTGATCTGAAGTCAGGGTGAATTATGGCTCTAAGCCCCCATGCAAGACCCTGAGAATTAATCCTTCATGTTCTCTCTTCCTGGCTGAATGCATGCAGAGAAAATATTTTGTGTACTCTTAAATCTGAGGAAGGTGTTAACACAGCAGAGAATATTTATTCTGTTCATGAATTTGAACAGAATCTTTCTTGGTTGTTTTTTTCAACTATGAAGATAAAGGCAGTGGAACATCTGAAGGAAATGGTTCTCCTGCCTGTTCTGTGTTCAACTCCTGTGTGATGCTTATCTCACCAGCTCTGGAGTTCATTGCCTGAAGGAAGGGGGTAAACACTAAAAGGCTGAGTAATTGTGATTAATTGCTGAGAGCATATCTTGTCCCAGAGGTGTGATTGGGTTGTGTACACAGGAAATTTCATTTAGGAGGAACATGTTTCCGTTAATTGACTGTGAATTCATAGCCCATTTTAAATAGTACACTCAAAATGGGTATTTTAAAGCCTTGTTCAAGGTGGTTTTATGCTGCCCTTGAAAAGCTCATATCTGTGCCTTTCAAAAAAGCTGAAATGAAAATGTTTGCAAAAATATTTCTGTTCTGTTTCAAAAGTAAAAACCTTTTTTTTTTGTTGAAGATATAGACAGTTCCCTATTTTTGGGCAACTGGCAGCTAATGTTTCCTCCTACAGACACTCAGTTCATTGACATTTCTTTCTATTTTACCTAAAATGTCTGTATGGGAAAACTTTAAATTTAGCAATGGTAGTTTTTTCCCGTAAGCCTTTTTAATTTGATGTCATAAGGATATTTAAAGTGCAACATCTTGAGTGTAAAAAAAAACAACCAAAAGAAATCTGCTGTGCTTCTCTTAAAAAAAATAAGCATTTTCATGTCCTCAAGGAAATCATGAGCAGCTCTGGTGAAGTTGATGATTTACCAGAGTAAAAACAGTATTGAGGATGCAGTAATGGTCACTGCTTTTCATTACCAGGTAGTTTAATCATGCAGATTTTTATTTAATGGTGCCTTTTCACATTTCATGGGAGCAACTGCCTGAGATGACTAATAAAACAACTGACAGAAAATAAGAGTGGAGATTATCACTCCTAAATATGTTGTCCTTACTAACTCCTCAATCTGAAAAAACAGCCAAGTCGCCCAGAAAACATCTCCCTGGCCTTAGAAAGGATTGCAGTTTCATGGTTATTCAACCCGTGGGCCAGGCAGTGCCTAAAGGCACTAATGCCAGCAGCCATCCTCCTCTCCTTTCTAAGGCAGTGGTGTAGTTACTCTGCATTTCCACAGTCACAGTTTTTGCTGCAACCAAGAAAAGGATCTGGGCTCACAAACTTCCAAGGCAGTTGGGTCAATTATTCATGTGCCTGTTTGGGGAAGCTGGGTCATGAACAGTACAGGGAACTAGGGGTGATCATACTCATTTGGAAGAAGATCTTGATAATCTCAATGCACTCCAGATGCTGGAGACAGGATTATTTGGGCCTCCAGTTCTCAAGGATCTGGTGCATGAAATTATGTGTCCTTTTCTTCTCCTGTAGCCTTACTTGTGGGAAGGCTTCTCCATTTCTGGTGTGATGGTGAGGAAAGTATTTGCCTAAAGTGGAAGCAGTTGGCAAAGCCAAGGCTGAGGAGAGGATTTTCAAAAGCTGCCAGATGTTTGGCAGAGAGTGAGAAACTCACCTACAAGTTCTCTTTCTACAACTTCTTAGGGGGTGGAGGGGGTGTGTGAAAAAGCAGGCAGTAAATTGGAAGAAACATGCCTCCATCTGCTTCCTTTCTTCTTGGGGCAAGATAAATACATGCTAGAATTTGTATAATTACATGTCTTTCAGATGTCTTTGGATGGATTCATTTGTAATGTCCAGGTTAATATTCCTCCTGCCACTCCCCTCTCCTGGTGTCATTGTGTCACATTACTGTACATTCCTAGTACACCTGGATATCAAAATTGTAAGATGGGATGTACTTGAAGATATGTTGCAAAATGCCCCACTTAATCTCCTTGGTAGTCCTAATTTCCTGACTAGGGGGCAGTTTCAGGACAGGACTTCTTTTCCAGTACCTGTCTTCCTTCTTCCAGCCCCTTCTCACTTCCCCACCACCACCAGCAGATGCAAAGTTATAGCAGGCTGTTCAATGCAATTTCTCCAGGCTGATGCATTCTGCATCTGATTCACAGTCTTTGCCTGGAGAGCTGTAGGGCTCAGGCATTGAGAGAGCCCCATCACTGGGTTGTTTCATCATTTTCTATTTGACATTTCCTCAAGCTATTAGATAAAGAACTGTTAAAGTCTCCTTCTCACTGATAAATGCAAAGGAGGATTTTAACAACTTCACTGGTTTCATATCATGATCTCTTTTTAAATTCTGAGCACAGACAGAATTTATAAAATAACAAGGGAAAAAAGTGTTCATCACTCCCTTAGTCATCTTACCATCTAATTAGAGAACAAATGCCACACACTCAAAGTGTCAATTAAAGCCCAAGGCTCAGAATCTGAGCTTGGATAGATAAGAAAGCAAATGCTCACATGTGCCTTGGTTTCTTTGACGTGTGTCCTGTGCCTGAATCTGGCACCAAATCCCCTTTTGCATTAACAGCTGATTTGCACATATTTTACTTGAAACCCTGCTCTGCCAGGCTGTGGGGATATTATGTCCTGCGTTACTGGGATTTTCTGTGGGTAACTGAGGATATTAATAATGACCAGAAGCTGCTTGTCACAATTGTACATTGGTAGCAGAAGAGCAGGATGGATGACAGAAGCCTTTAGAGCATTAATCATTCAGCAGCTTTAACTGTTGCACAATGCTCTTGAGGAGCAGCGCTTTCATGTTCTCACAGTATCATTCTTGTGGCTGAACTATTAGTGACTAATTTATACAGTCCATCAAGCTCAAACATGTTTTCTCAGTGCTTTTGATGTAACTGCTCTGCAGCAATTATTATTAGACCTCTGTTTACATTGGGTTGTACCCTGTACTTCATGGTGAGACAGGAATCCCACTGCAGTGAGAGTTTGGAATGGATTATGGCCAGGACATTGAGCTGACAGCTGGGAGGAAGCCAGTTCAGCAGCCTGTTTAGTGTTCTGCTCTATCCATCACATCTCAAAATGTTGTTATATTCTAGAAAGGAGTTCCAGGATGAGGTATTTTGCTATGTAAATATGCAGCCCCAAATTTGGGCTGTCCAGACTTGCTCACATTACTCCCAGAGGCTCCTGGTGTGTGGATATGCCCTTCAGATACCCTTTGGGTAGAATATTCCTGAGGGTGTTAGTTCAGCCACCTAGAATAACTGTGGGAAAAAAAACAACAGCTACATCCAAAATAATTTTGATAGAGGAAAATGCAGTAAAAAATAGGGTGATTTAAAAATTCTGAATGATGTATCCGGTTCAGCTTATCTCAGTCGTGTTGTGGTCTTAAGATTTTAATGCAGAACATCGTTACAGGTCTCACAGAAACATAGATCTAGAAGAAGTAGAAGCTATTTACCTCTTTTTTTCCCTTAAGATTGTGGGTACTTTTTTCTTACCTTGTATCTCCAGCTACATCTTCCCCGTGCATCTGTCACATACACCATCTTTTGACAATGACTGACTGACTTTTCATCCATACTCAGAATACCATGACACGGGGAACTCTGTATTTGAGTAAAAATGTGCTGATCTGAGAGTTAAATGAGACTTTAAATGTTCCCCCAAAATCAAAGAGCCTGTTCTCTACACAGCTCCCCATCAGCACCGTCGGTGCTGTTAACAAGTGGAAGAGTGCCGAGTGTTCAGCGGGTTTTGCAGAAGGTGCCTCAAGCCCTTATCAAAAGTGGGATGTGATACAATTTTATTTCTATGTTTTACCTTAAACTAAAGCAAACTAAGGCTGAAGTCTAATGTTTGCTCCAAACACACCAGTTACAACCTGATCATTTTCTACTCGTTCCCACTTCCCTCTGTGTTCTCATTATTGGCTGCTTCCGAGTATCAGCTTGTTTTATCTTCTCGCTGCAGACTCTCCCCCGGGTGCCAGTGATACTGCAGGCAGTGCACAGTAATCCCATCCACATCCAGGGAGGGAGTCACTCACACTGGGTTGCAGTGAGTGGCCTGGGCTGGAGGCTCAAGGTGTGGCCCTGGGGAGGTTCAGGACTTGTAGTTAACTTTGCGAGGCTGTAGCCTCGCCTGCGTAGAGTCAACAGCAAGCTTCAGTCTTTCAAACATTTACTTAGGTGCTTCACACTGAGGCCAGCTGAGTGACTCAGAGCATGAAATGAAGCAGGGATGTAGCTCTTAGCAGGAGCTGAGGCTTCACCTTATGAACCAGGCCAGGCTGTGATCTGCTGTTACCCTGGGTGAGCTGAATGACTAGTGTTTGCCTTAGTTTGTCTATAGGTAAAACTGAAATAGTTCAGTATTGGAAAGTTCTCAAGATCCTTGGCTGGGAGTTATTATTTAAAAATTAAATTTATCATTAAAAAACATGTTGCTAGGGGGTAAATGGGAAGAAGAAAAAGATAAAATACGTTTATATGTATGACATCCTATTTTCCATGGGTTGATATTTACGTTACTTAGTTTAAATGAGAGGAATTACTTCCACTGGAGAAGCTTCTCAGGAAAAGAGCAGAGTGAGGCTCCAATTAGTAACAAGATGCATATTCACACGCTATGTATAGCCACCCTGTCTTCAAAATAGCGCTGCGAGCACCTGCCTTTCTGCTGTTTGCTGCCTTCCTTCTCATCACCCGGGCTGTGAGCAGCCTGCTTGTGGTACTTCACCCTCTCTGGTGTAACTGCCGTGACTTTTAACTGTCGAGCACCTGCGCCAGCATTGGGTAAGGTGGGCAGTGCAGAACAGGATGTGAGAACACCAGAACAAACAGTGAAAGATCCCAGCTGGCTTCCCAGAGCCGGTGCTGGGAGACAAATCTGCACTGGGTCTGCAAAGTAATGCCCAGCACTGCCTCACCTTGAAGCAAGGTAAAATCTGCTGCTGAGTACTCTGGGACATTGAATTAAAACTGGCGGCAGTCCCGATCCTAATCTTATTGATTTCACTCCAAACAGGACTGAACCTGAGCTGATGTTGCCCAAAACGCTGCAAGATCTGGAATGTAAGTGGCAGGGGAAAACTCTTACTCTCTTATTAAAAAGGGTACCTATAGCCTCAGTGCTTATTGTATGTTATGTCTTAAAATCTAGTAATTAAAACTCACGTTCATTAATGCTTTAAGCCAAAAACATCTTAAGGGCATAAACTTGCCTTAATTAATTCTAATGTTCTACAATTTGCTCTGTTATTTGCTACCACTGGAGACAGAAAGCACCATATTCCTTATTAAGTAAATAAACATTATTTCTTATAATCAAGATTTTTCCTCCCCATCGTTGTTATGGAGAACATCCTCCCCTGCTTAATCTTACTTTTAATTTATTTATTACTGACATTTTAGAAGACTCTAAATAGCTCATAAAATTAAATTATTTTATCCCACTTAAAATGCAAGCTACTGTTCTGGTATTCAGTAAAGTACAGTGCCAGTCTGTTCAGTTCCATTGGTTTTGTCATCTTCCCAGTGCATTAAATACACTTTTGACTTGCATTTCAGTATTCTTTAATCTAAACAATGAAAGTCAAAGCTGGCAGTCTCCTCCATTGGCGTGCATGTATTTCCTACTTGGAACAAGATGTGAAACTTCATTTCATCTACGTGCCAAGCAACCAGGACAAAGCCAGGTTTGCAGAAAGAGAGATTATATTTTGTTTAAACTTGTAGGAGGAGAACACGCATGCTTTCAGGCACAGAGTCCTTCCTGAGGCTCAGAAAAGTCAGCAGCCTGAAACAGAAATAGCAACCTTGTATTGCTGTGGGTTCAGAGGGAGGTTGAAAATCCAATTTCATGTTCAGCTGTGTTGTGTAATTTCTTGAACTATTTTCCCCCAGCAGTCACAGTCCGTTCTTCCCAGTGTCTGCATTAAAATGATTAATTTTATTTTGAATAGGTTCAAAAGGGTAAGGGATCCTCATGTTATGGTAAGAAGATATAGGGTCAAGCAATACAGGACTGAATGGGTTGCTAAAAGCATTTTAAGAAGAGCAGTGCTCCAGTCCTGCAGCTCTTCACCCAGGTGCCCTCTCCAGGCACACCAGCAGGCTCAGAGGAGCCAGTGTGCCAGTCAGGGATAACTGGCACGGCGGCGAAGGGGGATTTTACCTCGGTGTTCAAGGAGAGCAGGATTAGTCACCAACCGTGGTCTTTCCAGATTGAACCGATTTCACTTAATGAAAATGCAAATCATCCATTACAAATGCCTGTGTGTTGTGGTGTGAAAGTGAATTCACTGTGAAATTAGTTTCAGACAGTGAGGAAATCAGATGCAGTTTTTCCCAGTAGTGTTTGCTGCAGTCCTTACAGGCACAGCTTTCTTCTTGCCTGCAGTGGGAGCTGCAGAAGCTGGGTGTGAGTGATGGAGGGATTGATCCATAAGGTTTCCCTGACATTTGGTAGCCTCTCAGTTCTTGTTGGGCATATTCTGAACCACCCACAGTATTTTATTATTATAATCCTCAGGGGGTATTTTCTTATTGGTCACAGTTTACAAATGGGTTTCCCCTCCTGGATCTTTCAAACTGTCTGATTCTTCCTCTAAAATACTTGCAACGGCAACCTGCTTCTTTCTCTTGGTTGTGACCATAAAATGTCTTGCATTTATTGTCTTGCAACATAGAAAATTTGACACAAGTAAAACAGAGAGACTGTAACCAAATCTGGGGAAGATGAGCTTGATCCTATCTCAGTGCTGTACTTCCCACTTGAACAAGAAATTAAAATTTATGATGCAAGGTAGTGGATACAATATATTGTACAACAAACAGCTTAGGACAGAACTGCTCACCCTCCTGCAGGACATCACAGCCACGGATAAAGACTGTGTCAGCACTAAGTACACTGGGCCCATCCCAAATTCTGACTCTAGGTGAATGCCAGACCAACACCTTGCCTGACTAATTGTATGAACAGTCATTACTCATCACTTGCATTTTTTCAAGTCAAAAGTATTTTACTAAATGAAGAATTATTCAGGAAAGGGTGGTAGCTGCAGGTTTCCTATGTTAGATGGCTGTTTCTTACATACTGCTGTTGCTGTTCAGTGCCAAATATGTTATGGACTGTACATTCTGCAAACTACAGACAGTCTGATTCTGCTATAATTTATAAACAGAAGGGTTAACGTTATTAGCAATGGCAAACTTCCTAACATAACATTATTAGGAAACTGGTGAACATGATAGGAATATCAGCAGCATGGGCTGAGATACTCTTCTAAGCCTAATCTCTTGACATCAGCTCTCAGCAGGGCTGAACTTCTAGAAAAAAACGTTAGCAGCAGGATAAAAACAATGGGAGAGAAAAGGCATTGATTGTCCAACAGGAGCAAATCTGACACCAGGGAATGGAAAAAAAATCACAGTCATCTTCAAGGAAGCAGTAAGGCTTCTAATCAGCATTTCTTCTCATAAAGGAAGGTGTTGCTGATTGCTCAGCACCTGTCAGGTCTGAGCTGAAGGGAACTGATACCCTGCATGTTACACCGGGAGTGGGATCCGTGGGTTCATTTCCCCACCAAAAAAAGAAGTTTCTTGAAGTCTGGGCAGTAGCGTGAGTACATCTGGGAAGTCACACCCCTGACCCCTTCCAGGCAGACCAGCCTGCTCTGCAAGTCTTTACAGCCCCACGAGAGGCTCGGGCCAGCTGCCCAGTACTTGGTGTCCTTCACAGTCCCGGTGCTGGCTCCGTGCTGATACTCAAGCCTACCTTGGGTCTCCTTATGCCCCAAGGGAAGTTACTGTTTGGCTCTGCTCCCGCTCGCTTCTCAGGAAGGGCAGGGAGCGTTTGCCTTTGATCTGTAATTGTTCTGCTACCACAAAGACACCAATGGGATGATGTGAAGTGCCAGTGTGAGTTTGCTGTGGCCAGTCTCCTGCTATGACAAATTTCTAGAGATTTCTGCCAAAATACTCACTGCTTACTTTACACTGATACCCTTTGTAGGGCACTGCTCCACCTACTGAGCCACCCAAGCGCCACAATAGCGGCTGAGTCAGGGAGCTCTTGTTTGACCCTTCAATGGGGGACACATTGTCATAGGCAAAGGCTTCTCACCAGGAAAGCAGCCTTCACAATGGCAGGAAATACTTGCCAGACAAGAGAAAAGGGAGCTGGTCCAGGGGTTGGAGAGCTTGTGTGGTTTTGGAACACCTGGTCTTTGCTCTGCGTCATGCTTCCTGTCTTATGCAGAGCAAGTGTGAACATTTGAATCCCTTCTGTACCTTCTCATAAGTTTCTAAAGGAGTTCAGGCATGCCAGTAGGAGCTAGGAGTGTAGATAACTTTGAGCATCCTCCCTTAAATGTCATTGCACCCCAGTCTCTTGTCTTTAGCTTGGGAACACCATCATCGCCTACCTCCCTGATCTGTAGTGAGGATAACACTATCAAACGTAACAAGATTCTGTGAGGACTGAAGGGTATCTTAGATATAACTTTATATTAATAATAAATAAATATCTTACGGTGTGCAGTTGGCTCTCTTTGGCACTGTAAAAGCTCCACTGAATAAAGAAATTCTCCAGTGGTGCAGAACTCGTGTATGTACAGAGGAGGGTTGCGTTTCCACCTGTAGTGACATTCACTGTCTTCTCAGGGACGGTCACCACAACACTGCTGACATGGCCTGTGGGCAGTGGGAAGAGAGATCAGCTGGGGCCAACCCTGGGAACCACATGGGAGTGCCTCCCTCCTGCACCAACAAAGAAACCCGTACGACACATCCAGTCATTCTCCTTTTCAGTATCGTTTCCCTTGGGCTTTGTGTAGAAATTTTAGTGATAACAAGCTGGGAGTGGGTAAAAGCTAACAAGCAAAGAAATCCCCCAGAATACCTGCGCCCTTACAACAAATAACATTCTTAAAAAAAACAGAGTTCCTAAAAGCATACTTGTTGTTGCTTGCAGAGACTTGTTTTTTCATTAAGAGCCTTGTGGCTAAACCAAACCTTTCTTCCACTCTCGCTGTGCTCTCCTGCGCCTTGTGCTCTCACCCACAGCTGTCTCCAGCCCTCTTTCTCACCTTTCTTGCCCTTTTTTATATCAGTTATTCCTTTAGATGACTGATCATCCTTACCAAGGATCACCATTTCCTACAGAGTTGTCTCTTGTGAGCACTGTTACGTTCCCCCAGGCTGGAGCACAGCAGCCTTTCTCTGCTTTTCCTTTGCTGATTACTTTGCCTTTGGTTAGGTTTCTTAGGTCTTACATGCAGAAGCTGTTCCTTTCCAATGCTTTTACATTGGAAACCTCAAACTAAGCTATTGGAACTGCTTTTATTATGTGGGTTGTGAGAAATTCTGTAATGACTTGATCAATCCTTTCTCTTGCACTTAAAGCAGAAAGGGGACAAACATAACTTGTGAGCCCTTTCTCATAATATTCCGATCAGTCTTGGCTACACTGCCATGTTAATGAAAGGAATTGAGCACTATCTTACAGTATTTACCTCTTTCTGTCCTCCACATAGGTTACAAGCAATGGGGACATATGGCAACAAAGCTAGAGCTGCCAGAAAAATAAGTCTGGATGTCAGGGTTTTGCTAGATCACTGAGTCCAGTTTTAAAGCTATTGCCTACGATTCTGAAGGATAATATCTTTCTATTGAATGTGATGGGAAATACAAGTCTCTCGGAGCTTTCTATGTTATAATAATAATAATTTTGACACATGCTTATTGCACATGTGAACAGTAGAGGCAAAACATGTAAAATATTCTTCTCAGTGAAATATACGTGCATCTTACGTTCAGGTGCTGCTTTTGAGAGTTTAAGCAGAACCCCCAGTAATATCAAAAGAGTATTTTGCTCAAATTATCAGCCTTATTAGAGAAAACGGTGTTTAAAAAAGAAATGCAACCTATTTTGACATTTTTTACCATGTAAATATTGCAGATTTATCAGTTGTAGCAACACAGAAACCCATCTGAACTTAGAGCCTGAAAACTGTTCATTTTCCTTGTTTGATGGCTTCAACAGTAAAAGGGAATAATCTTTCCATATTGGTGGTGGCTAAGATGAGAACTTGTGGGTTTAAACTACAGCAAGATTTACATTATGTGTGCAGACAGTCTCCCAGGAATGGCTGGAGACTGACCTAAATGTGTCAAACCTGCCTTGGGGAAAGAGGAGATCCCAGTGCTGGCTGCAAGTCCTGCTTGTCCTGTGCATTCAGCGTGGCTTAATCCTTACTGAGCTCTAATACAAAAGCTCTGTAATATTATTTTAGATATCTCAGTTCACTGTTCTCAGCTTTAAGAACTGGAGTTGACCAGAGGATGATAGTTTCTTGCCACAATAATACTTCCAGGTTTACATGTATTTATTTTCTGTTCTTTGCTGGATTAAAGCTACAGCCTTTCAACACCATGTCATTCTACTGAAAACATCCATTTCTCAGTCATCTGCTCCACAGATTTTCATTACCATTCTCTGGTTTTGGAGTCAGGAATGCCACAGAGCCTTTGTGGAAATAACTCCACAAAGCATTTCAGTTTCCACAAAGCTGTATGTTTTAAAGAAATACATTTAGTTGAAATAGCCTTTGCTCTAGTGAAAACATAAAGCCCAAGCCTACCAAACACTCATTGTCCAGCCAGCCATTACCAATTGTAAGGTGGAGCTTTTGACTGGAAATGGAGTGAACTGGCCCTGCAGAACCTGTTCCTTCATCACGGAAGTTAACAGGAGGTTTGCTTTGCATTAGTTCACTGTTGGCAGTTTTGAACTCATAATCCCATGCATACATACAGGCCTTCTGGTTTAAATGAAAAAAAAGGGCATGGTAAGAGGTAACTCAGTGGAAAAGCCTAGTCTGAACAGGACTGTAACTTGTTAAAAATAGTTGATCTATGTCTTTTACTCATCAACATTACATCAAGACCTTTTCCTTGCTCCAGAGGAAGCCACTGCAGTTCATTGGGGCTCGGCCACCTTCATTGAAGTCCCATGCAGTTTTTAACACTCATGAAGTAAATCCAAGTTTGCTGATCTTTACCTCACCACTACAGAACACCCCAGTCAGTGGTGCCCATCAGTATGGACCCACTGCTAGTCTTAAATCCAGAACTTAACAGTTAGAGAACATTGCTTTGAAAAGCATACTAACACTGCATTACTTTTTATTTCCAAGGCAAAAATCTATGGGGTTCATGTGTATGTGAGAGAGGTAACATTGAAACACCAGGAGCAACTATTTAAAATATTTCTCTGTCATCCAAACCAGATAATTCCATCTTGAAAAGAAAATGGGGAAACTAACTTCCATTTTTTTAGTGGATGCAGATGCTGTTCATCTCCATGGCACATTAGACTTAAAATGTCTGCTTCTGTTTATTATTAAAAATAAAGTTTTGCACAGTGAAATGTTCTTGAAATGAGTAATACATAATCTTTAATACACCATATAATTCCTAGATTCCACAACGTATTGCATTTTCACTTTACTTCAGTGAAATCCAAGGGATTATTTGCATGCTTGAAGTTAAGCATCCCCCAAAAAAATTTTGGTGGGAGTGGGACAAAGGCAGCATTTCCCAGGCACTGTTGTCAAGGGGAGCCAGAAGCCAAATATGAGAAAACCTAACCTTGAAACACTCGAAAGACTCTTAACGCTCTACGTGACAGCTCTTTGCCTCTTTCCAGTTCTAAAGCAAAGCATGAATTTACCAAAGCTAAAGTTCTGTTTTTGAGCAAGAAACCCTTAGCAGCCAGCAGTCAGCTTGGTGATTTCCACAGAATAGCATAGAGTTATAGCCATGATGTTCTTTCTATCCTGAAATTAATCCTGAACATTCTCCAAGCTTGCCAGTCCTGTTCACCTGCTCCCTTATTTCAACAAGTTCCTTTATTCCAACGCTAGTCCAATCAGTTTGTTATTCTTACCTGTAAGGATGGCCAGAACTGGAAATATCATCAGCATCGTTGCAAACAGCTTCTTGGCGTTGGGAGAGAAAAGAGACCAGATGCTGCTTCTGACTTCAACTAAAACTCAACTGCTTTTTTTTAACCAGTGAGTTTTTGTTTTCCTTATCAGCTGTGTATCAACACGTCAGTGAGCTTTGTCATTCCCCTTCTTTATCACATGTGTGCCTTTCTCTGACTAGTGGTGTGACTGATCAGTTGAAAACATTTTGTGGGGTTTGAGCAACCGAGGGCTTTGTTAATAATAAACCTTTGAATCAGAGAAGCCCAGATTCTCCCTCTTTTACGAGGCACCAGCAATATTTGTCTACATAAGTACTTCCACACGGAGTACAAGAGAAATATTTGAGAAGCTGTTTAACAGCCAATCTGGTTACCGGTGTTGGAGTCAGGCCTAATATGAATAAGGGGTAATCTTTATTTCCTGTTAATTCTATAATTTCTTATAAAAATAGGTATACTGAGATAATATGTTGTCAGTACATTTTCACTTTGAAACATATTTCTCATACAGTTTTATAGAGAATGATTACATGGGACTCATGTTTGCCTTGAAACTTCTGTATTGAACTCATCAATAAGTTAACACATCAAAAAAGTCGTCTTCATCGGGTTTTAATCTATTATGTTGGATGTTACTAATACAAGATGTAGTATTAAAGAGAAAACATTGTTTAAAAGTGAAATATAATTTATTTTGACATTGTTAATGATGTAAATACTGCAGATTCATCAGTTGCTACAATATACAACATGTCTGAGCTTAGAGTCTGAACTCTTTGGGGTCTATTTTCCTTGTTTGATGGCTTCAATAGTAAAAGCTCGCTGTAAGGAAGAAGGGAATAATCTTTTCATGTTGGTGGTGGCTAGGATGAGAATTTGCAGGTTTGAACTACAGCAAAATTGAAAAATAAAAGGTGAATATATTTTTATTTAAAAGTTAATACCTGCTTTATATAGTGGAAAAGCAGTGAATGAACATTAGGACTTGAAGAACCAATTAAAATAACTTGCAAAATTACTTTTTAAAAAATTAAAATTACTTTGTCCTTAGTGAATTGAAAACACCTTCTCTAAGTCTCTGAAGGTCATTAGGAACTGAAGGTGCTCAGCTTCTTGCAGGAGGCAGCTCTGCTTTCCTTATTCCACATCATTTGACTGAGGCTAATTCAAAGCCCCAGGCTGTGATGGGAGTAGCTGGTTCTGTGTAGACAGCCGTGTGTGAATGAGTCACTGAAGACAGAACAGAGGGCAGCATTGCCTTTTAGATGAGTGCCTGTACCTAGGACCAAGGCAGCTAAAATGGTCAGTGACTTTTTCTCCACACTTGTTGAAAACCTGAGCTTTGTTCACTATTGATGATCCTGTCTTTCTAGTGGCAGGCAAGGGCAGCCACCCTTTCCCTGTCAGGGGCCCTGTTGCAGCTGGGGAAGACCTTTTAGCAGGTGGGACTCATCATCTGGCCATGTGTGGCTGGAGAGCAGAGGTGTTTCCAGGCTCTCCCTCATCTCTAACAGGATGTGATGGTAGATTCTTCAGCACAGAAGTGGTGAGTTATTGGTGGCATCAGTTACTATTGGGATCAGATTTACGGACTGAAGTGAATTTTATTCTGCCAGGTATTCCTCTGCATGGCAGATGTCTGAATAATTTCTGAAAAGATGTCAGGGTTTGATTATATTCTTACGTGAGCCATCTCCAGAAGTTTTACAAAAGATGTCTTTATCTTAGTTCTGTCAGCACAGCACTCCCATAGTGTGGGAAATGCCTGCCCTTTGGTGATGAGGAGGATGAGACTTGGAATGTTGAAATGACTCATCCAAGCATGCACAGGTGACCCAGAGTCCAAAAGGAATATGTACTTTGAAAGACTGAAAATCATATCCAGGTTTCTTCTGAAACTTGAAAAGTGTTTAGATTCACCTCCTCTAAAGAAGCATGGAGGGATCACGAATGCACACAGGAATTTCTCAGTGGCTTTTCCCAGGTCAGCCTAAAATGGCAGCTGCTGCTGTTTTCAAGTCATTTATCTATGGATGAACACAAATGATCTGGACAGGAGCACAACCTACAGACTCATTTCAGTGACCACCTGTAGCAGCTCCGTAACACCCCACAGGAGTCTGTTGAGTAGCTCACAGAGCATTGATCCTTTGCACGAGGCAGTTTTCAAGAAGATACAAAAACCATTGCTACCCTGCACTGCAGATCAGCACCTGCAGGATCCTGTGTCTTTACCACAATATCAGTGTGTCCTCTAATTCCCTCTCATTTATCAACACCAAAGTCCTCCCTGTGGCACTTAAGGCATCCTCAGTTAATATATATTTTCTCCCTGCTATATTAACTTTTTGTGAATTAAGTCCCTGAAAGATGACAGAACAACATTCCTACAGGGTGAAATGCTCAGTTTGGCCAGAGAACAGGAACCAATAACACCACTTCTGCAGTAATATGTGTCTGTTTAAGTTTGGGACACGGGCCTGAGATTACCAATTACGGAGCGGGTATATCTCATAGCAAATGATTACAACCATCAATCCTGTTTCACAGAGGATACTGAAGACCAGTAGCGTTAACTTTTGGCTATTACAAGCCTGAGGCTTGTTTCACACTGTCAAATCAGATATGCATACCCTAACACTAACCCTCCAAGCCTGTGAAGGTAATAGATGGTACCTGTCAGCTGCTGGTTTTGCTTCTAGCTCATTGCTACTGGAACAGCCTGTTCCAATGTCACCGTAGCAAAAGAACAGAACACAGAAAGTAAAATCTTGTTTGGGTTGGTGATGGTTAAGGTTAAGTTACAGTGGGATGATGAAGAAGCTCTCCTTACTCCACCACCGCTCCTTGGCTAAGGGGACAGAACAGCCCAGAGTGCAGTAACAGCAGCACTCACTGTGCCATGGGTGGAGCAAAGACTCTTATCTGGAGATAAAATGGAAGGAGCCAGTACCAGGAACTGCATGTTAACAGACTTTGTGACTCAAATCTGTGTACACTGAAACGTACTCAGAAATGTTCCCTTCCAAGCAGCTCCCTTGTGTTAACTCTATAAATAGAAGTGTCAGTCACTAAAAAAATGAAGCCCTGAGGCACGCCCAGAGCAAGGCAGCATTGCCCAGCCAAGCACTGCTGAGATATTTAGGGGTTGCTTCTGTCAGCTTGAAATCCAATTAAAAACTACCTGTAGAATTCCATGTTTAACTTGACAAAGCTCAGTAGCACTTCAAGAGCTTTGTCTTCCTGAAATATGCTAAATATGTGATTGTTCAAAGACACCAAACTCCGCATAACGTGATTTACACAGCTCTCCAGAATTGCATCTGATTGCTGGGGATGAAGACAGGAGTGTAATTAAAGATTAAAACAAGTATAGTAAAAGAGCTGCTTTAAGCCTCTAAATCCATCATTAGGTTGACTTTCAAATGCCCTTTACAGTTTGCTTGCTTATTGCCCAGCCTCATTTGCTGTTTAAAAAATATTTATAAGTTTTTCCTGCAGTGCTGGCTGCCCAAAAGTTAATCCATGAACTCACTGTCATTTTCAAGCTCTCTGAGAGTGAAAGACTGTAAAGGTACCGATAATGTAAACCCTTCTGAGGAGAGCACCATGATTGGTCACCTGAAAATACCTAATCCTCTGTATCCAGTTGCCAAAACACGCACAATATTATCAAAAAGCACAATATCATTTTCTTACAAAGGTGCTGGACTGGTCTTTTTTTATATTCTCCCTTTTCTCACTCCAGAAAGTATTTTTTTCCTTTTTTTCTTGCCCTAGAGCAAACTCTTTATCCAACAAGCTTTCCTCTTTTGGGGGCAGGACTGCAATGACACACAGCAGAGCAGTGACTGTCAGGGGATTAGAGGGCTGCACGGCCAGGCACCGGCACTTTGGCTGGGTTTGGTGGGCTCATACCTGGGCTTTCTAACTTCCTTCTGCTAGCCAGTGTTCTCCAAGCGGGATTCCTGGGCATGACAGGACTCACCTGTCACACCTGGCTGTATTGCCTTTGCAGGTCTGTGTCCTGAGGATGGCATAAAAGCTGTTGCACGAGTGTTGTGGGTGTATCCTCAGTGGTTTTGGCAGCTCTATGTATGCCTCCTTTCCACTCTGCTTGCCAGTTAGCTACTTTATCCCCAGCCTTATTATTAGTAGTGTGTATGGATTGTGCTGAATTCCACCTAGATCTCCCATGCTCCATGTGGTTGGAATAGCTCCTATTTTGACAAGAGACCTGTCAAGACACGTGCTGGTAATTCAATAGGTGAGTCTGTGCTGAAGTTGGGAGCCCAAAGTACAGCTCATCAGTGCCTGGACATTTTAGATTGCTCAAAAAATGTGGCAGGCAGTTAATTCAGTGGGATTTCATTAAAAGTGCGCACAGTGCTGGACCTCTGCCATCTCATCTGGCCTGTTTGACAGACACCGAGGCAGTTTGAAGTTTGCCTGTCCTGTATTGGCTGTGGGAAGCTGATGCCTGTGTGCAAGACATTGCAATAGAGCTCCAACGCAGCAGTGTTTATTTAGTCATCCAAGTCTCACGTGAAATTGGTAAGTGAGCACCAGGGTAAATTCGTGGATCTGGCTCAGGCCTTTTTGGTCAACGATAACACTGCCCCTGTCCTCCCTGCCTTCTGTCCTGAGAAAAGCATAAAACAGCAGAGGAGTGGCTGCTAGTGATGCTGTCCCAGACCTCCTGGGAATGCCAGCGTAGTGTTCACGTGACCTGGGACTGGGCTGCCTTGGATTGTGCTGGATTAGGATGATGGGAGGGCTGGAGAGAGTTTTGTTGCAGAAGCCGAGGGACAGTTTTGCAGCAGTTGTGGTGTCAGGATAAATGGTAAGTTTAACACCTTCATCTGGCAGGTGAGCTGTGCTCCACGAGTGCCCTGGATGATGCAGACTAAAGAATGACTTCCTAACAAAAAGTGCCACCATCAAATAACCCATTTATGCGCTGTGGCTCAGGTGTCAAAACTAAAGCAAGATCACTCCTGCACTATAAATCACAGTAAAATGGTTATGTTTTTGTAGAATTGCTGTTCCCTTGAATTTGCTTTGGCTGCACAACCTTTTCACTGCATATGATTAACTCTCGCTATGTCAGGGTTTTTTTCCCTTGTTCTTTTTCATGTAGTTTCCAAATAGAAGCTAATAAAGCAAAATAAAATGAGAAATTCACAGCAGGGATCTGGGGATTAAACTGTCTGCCAACTTTATTGGTGGGAAAGGGTTTTTTTTCTAATTATCATTTGCATTTTCATAGGTTAACAATTTCTGAAACTGCTAGGTGATATTGTTTCTAGATTTTGGCAGCATTTGTTGTACTTGGCAAAAATGAAAAATGCTTTCAGCTGAAGAGTGCATATAACTGTATAGTTTACATGGTGCCTGCTTGTTTTAACAGGTATAATAATGTAATTTTAGGATTACTGTGCTGAATTAAAACCTGGCATAATATTCATGCAATTTCACTGAACTCTAAGGTTTCTGCCTGCTTCTGCTGTCTCTGAAATGGAGGGTTCAGGTGGGTAGGTGTTAAAACAATGCTAGCATTTGGTGCTTTTCAAACACACCAATTCATGCTGTCAAATGAATACAAGGCAATCTCATTCTTTATTGCAATAAAGAGCTAGTTTTCAGTTCTCACTGCTTCAAGGAAATGCTGGGACACAGGTACCTCAGCTGCTCCCTACTTTAAGTAAGGAGGAATTGCTAAAATCTCTTTGCTGTTGGTGTGCTTCAATTTAGGAAAGAGAGTAAAGCAGCCTCTGGTGTCTCAGCATTGCTTTGCCTGCCCGAGTTTCATGGGGGTGCTAATCCTGTTAATTTGGCTTCACATAACTGGCCCCTAGAGGGACCTGAAGTCTCTGGGAGAAACCGTTCCATGTCCAGGCTCTGCAACTCGGCTGCCCTCTGAAGGAGCCTACATTCAGTGAGGCTGCGTGGCCTTTTTCTTGAGGAGGTGGAATAGTTGTACCTGCCATTAATTATTAATTAAAAGTTGTATAGCTTATTTTCCCTCAGCTGCCTTCTCCAGGCAAGTGTGCCGTGGGGTTTCCGGTGGCCAGCTGTGGCACCAGCTCTTCAAGGTGGGATGTGATGGAGTGTTTTCCTTGGAAGACTCCAGATTCCTCGAAGCTGGGCAGTGCTTTGGAAATGCTGAGGCATGTTAAAGTGAACAAACTAATGAGAGGTGAACTAAGAGCAACTGCTTGCTTAGTGCCTGGTTTTGATGAGAATTTTCCTTTTGATTGCCAGGAGCTCTGTACTGGGAAAAGGTTAACTGTTTAGTTGGTTTTAATTCTCAGGAAGAATGATACAATGCTTCCTATCCTGCTTTGTTCATAATCTCATTAGAATTGTCTTAATTATTTTAATTACACTGAGTATGATGGTGCAATCATTTGATGTGAAGTTGTTGATGTGAAGGATCAGCTATTCAGAATAAAAACAGCGTGGAAGACCGGCTGAGATAAACCTAAGCACTGTTTTTGTCATGCTTTTGATTTGCCTGTGGCAGGCAACCACAGTTATTCATCAGCTGATTGGGACTCAGATCCTGTAGGCCGGCAGCTTTGTTACACGCCACATATTAGCAGCTGGAATTCTTTGGAAGCACTTATTATCCTTTGGTGGTCAAGTAGGCAGCGAGTTTGCAAACTGGAGGGAAG
Organism: Dromococcyx pavoninus; assembly: GCA_033558185.1. Classification (NCBI taxonomy): domain Eukaryota; kingdom Metazoa; phylum Chordata; class Aves; order Cuculiformes; family Neomorphidae; genus Dromococcyx; species Dromococcyx pavoninus. Next base: position 73,815 of record JAUMJL010001201.1, on the reverse strand, counting down.
TAATGGCAAATGAAGCTCTCAGCAGCCCACACATCACGGGAGCAGCTGGGAAAGCGACCGCTCAGATGACTTCATCTGAAAAACACGTGAATCCTAATAGCATGTGGGGTGTAACCTTCGAAGAACAAGTGTTTAATCCAGTCGTACACGGCAATTTGAGCCAACAAAAGCAGTGGGGCAGCCTGGCCTGGCACAGTTACATCCCTGTCACACCTTCTCTTGTGGCAGCAGGGTTACACAGCTGTGCAAACATATCCCGCTCTGCAGAAGCCTCTGATCCGTGGCCGGTAGCTGTGGCAGGAGAGCAGCTCTCACCCCACAGTCCAGCTCCCTCGAGTGAGGAGCATGGTTCATGCTGCCTACAGCCAGGCTGGGCTCCTCCTCACCTGTACAGCTTCAGAGCACTTGACTTGCTGCAACAATCTTGATTTATAAACTACCCTATAACTCCCAGAATCTCAGAGGGCAAAAAGCTGCAGGCTTGTATAGGTGTCCCCAAAGAATCAAACTGCTTTGTAAAATTATAAGTGCAATAAGGCTCTATTTGCTCTTTTCCTCCCCAAACACTTAGCATTGCTGCTGTGCCAGAGATGATGTAAAGCTCTTACTGGGTGGCCTTTTCTCTAATGTTCAATAAGTAAAGTGACATGTTCTTGGAGCCTGTATGAAATGCTGAAAAGCTTCCAATTCTATAAGCAGGCAGCTCCCCAAATGAAATAATGGCTCAAAGTCCAGTTCAGCAACTTATTTATTGGCACCACTGATGTGACTGCCAATGAATTAGCATTAGCTTTTCATTCTGCCCCTTTTTGTTCTGCAGGTTAATGTCACATAGCCAGCCAAGACTGTTCTGCTCAACATCCGTCACGGTCACTGTCTTTGCATCTCTAGAAAAAAGTGTTTCCTGTTCGCTGTGATTTTGGGAGTTGGATCACACCCCCACTGACAACTGACTTGTAGCAGATGGATTAGAGTGGTTGTACATTGCTAACAGTAATTACCTGTAATTAAAGTGCCTTTCTGGGACAGCAAGACCCTGACCTTGGAAATGATCATTTGCAGCCTTGATTTTAGTCCCGTGCTGTCAGGGAGAATGCTGTGGCACTGAAGTCAGCCACGTGCGCCCGGCTCTAGAAGCAGGGCTGAGGTCTGGGGGAGAGGAGGGCACCCCTAAGCACAAGTGCTGCAGCTGCTCTTTAGCCTCTGTATTTCATAGTGACAAGACATTGTGTAGAACTGTCAAATTTACCATGAATCATGAAAAAATTAATGATTTCCCCATAATCCCTGTCTTTGGACATGGTGGTGAATAATGACATGAAAAGTCAGTTTGTATTTGCCCTTTCTTTAAGGAAAGGCTGTTTCAATCCATTTGGCTGCATGGAAAAGATGTTAAAATAGTTCCAAATATATCCTAAAAGAACAAAATCCAGAAAGCAAATCCATCATGTATATAACTTTTAAGAATTATGGCCCTATGGAAGTGCACAGATACTACGAGTGTGTCATCATACGGCTTTCAAAAGGATTGAAAACTACTGGCAGCTTCTTGCAGTTTGGACTTTAAAGCCAACCAGGATAATGCCTCTTCCTGAATTTCTGCTTCAATATTGTGTTAATGCTATGAGCACCTTAATCCAGTGGGAGGTGCCTCTGCCCATAGCAGGGGGGCTGGAACTGGATGATCTTTAAGGTCCCCTCCAACCCAAACTACTCTGTGCTTTTAATAGCAATAATAATTGCCCATTATTTGATAATTTCTATAAATAAATTTATCTGTATAATATGCTCTCTCTTGCAGTTCATAGGCTACTTGCATTTTTGCAAATTTTTACTTTTTTAAAACACAAACTGAACCAAGAGATAAACCTCAATGACGTGGGAGCTCATCACAAGGGCTGACTCTTGACGATTAAAAAGGACTTGTATAATTGTGATTGAGCACAAATCTATCTGTCAATTTTAAATGCCTTAAATGTGTCATCCCAGTTGTTCTCATATCTCCAGATACGAGTCTGGACCTTGCCTCCATAACTGGGAGAAGACTTCAGCTCCTACTGTGGCTCAGGTCCTGGGTAGGTGTGTGCACTTCGCCATCCCACTCTGCTACTGGTAGCTGGGATGAGTGATGCCCTTTGAAAATTGTTGGCTTTGCTAAAAGCAATTAGGAACATCTTTCCCATGACTGTAGCCCACATGATTTGTAAGACTCAGAAATTTCTGTGAAAAATGAGCCAATATTTCTTTTAAAATTGTTATTAAATTAAAAAAAAACATAATGCCAGGAGTGCTGAGGGAGATAGTATCAAAAATGTTTCTTAGTTCTCACTGCCAACCAATACAGATTTATACCTTACAGTGAAAAGGACACAGAGCCTCAGTTTTCGATTAAAACAGCTCAGCTTTTCATCAGTAAAAATCAAGGTCCACAGTGCCAAACAAAATAAGGCTGGGTTCTTAGCTGGTTTGAACTGGATGAGCCCTGTGTAGCTTCAGTAGACCTGCACTGAATTTTACTTGCTGGATTTTGGCTGTTATGTGACTTTCCTTCTCTAAGCAAGACATGGAGCAGGCTTGCAAGGGATGTGTCTAGAGAGACACATTGCTGTTCTGCACCTGTTCAGTCCTGGATTCCCAGGTCCTGCAGATGTGAGCAGGATCCTGCCTATACACAGATTTCTGTTTGATTTTTTTCTCCTTTGGAGTCTGCATTTATGTTTATAGCTTGCTGGTGGAGAATTCACTCTAATGGACAGGGGATTTTTATCTGTTTTTCTATTCTGACATGCTATAAACTAGGATTTTAACACCCAGTAAACAAATCTGAGAGGCAGTTTGTACTCAGTATAATATTTTTGTGACAAGGCATCTACAAGCACTATGTTCTTCCCCTGGTGCTCCCAGTAATTTTAGTAGTTCCATAGGTGGGGATGGAAGTTACAGTTACTCATTTGGGTAGCAAAAATTTGAATGAAAACCCCCAACGAAATAGTTGCTGGTGATTTTGCCACACTTCCACGTTTATATTCTTCTAACACTGAGGTGAATCACGAAGAAATGCCAAGAGCATTAATCACACTGCTACACACTTTTCAGCTAATTTGGCAGCCTTTTGAAAGTCACAGCTAAGAATACCAAAACCACTCCAGGCTTAATGGGATTTGAGTTAAGGAAAAGGATAGCATAGAGAGAAAAAGACTGAGAGCAATGACGTGTGTTATGGCACTACTTACTGAGGTCCCAAAGCAGGTGAGATAGCTAAAGGACTGTTCATCTGAATTAAAGATGCACCTGATCTAAAGAGACTCATCCAAAGCTGTGTAGGTTTGGAAGGACGATTTTTCTCCCTTATTGCAATAGGAATGATCTAATCTTTGCCTCTTCAACCACGGCACTAGGGAAGAAGTGCCCCCAGAGGCAGATCCCTGCCAGAGCAGTAACCCCTAAGGGTTATTGCAGCAACACCGGTGTCTTGGGGCAAGTGCAAGGTTGTCTTAAAACCTACTGAGGGCTTAAACAGCCCCAGGTCCTCTCTTCTCCCTACTTTCCCCTCTGGGCTGGGTGCTCCAGGGCAGTGGAGATTTCTACACCAGACCCATGGAACCAGAAACACTGGTCCAGCTCAAGGATGTCCAGTCTTCTTCCCCAGGCTCACACCTTTATGTGCTTGGGCAGGACCATCCTTAATATAAATCATCAGGGCTGCTCGTGGGCTGTACGTGCCAGGTGATCACAAGAGATGCTCAGTGAGGGCAGGCAGATATCAGCCTCTCCCAGACTCAGAACATCTCCCAATATTTTAAGCTTAATAGCTCAAGCCTTAGACTTGAATCAGCAGTTCATTTTGGGATACAGAGCATAAAAACTTAACTAGACATCAGCAAGTAAATCCATTCTTTTCCCACCTCTGCCTGCTATTTTAGTGTTCCACATGGCTTCTGCCAGTTTTTCTCATGAAGACATTAAAAGACTGAAAGTTGAGAAGAGCATAGGAGTAGCTGGCTGCAGTAATAAAGCACATTTCTTCACTGATTTTACTGGCTGTTGTAAAGTTGTCCCCGTATGACTGTATTTACTCACTTCGAAGTAATTTTTCTCTACCACTGAACAAGACTGGCCAGAAATAAAACCTTAACCAAGTTGTTTTTCCTTCCTCCACTTCATGCAGAATTGTTGACTTTCCAGCACCCCAGAAATTCAAACTTGTGATGATCATAGAATCATAGAATTGTTTGGGTTGGAAGGGACCTTAAGGATCATGAAGTTCCAACTCCCTGCCATGGGCAGGGACACCTCCCACTAGATGAGGCTGCTCAAGGCCTCATCCAACCTGGTCTTGAACACTTTCAGGGATGTGACATCCACTGTTTCCCTGGTCAGCCTGTGCCAGGGCCTCACCACCCTCATGGTGAAGAATTTCTTCTTAATGTCTAATCTAAATCTTCCTCTTTCCAATTTAAAGCCATTCCTCCTCATCTTATTACTCCATGTCCCTGTAAACTGTCCCTCCCCAGTTTTCCCGTAGCACCTTTCAGCACTGGAAGTCTTTTCTAAGGTCTCCCTAAAGCATTCTCTTCTCCAGGCCGAATAGCCTTAACTCTCTGAGACTGTCCTCAAAGCAGAAGTGCTCCAGCCCTCAGATCATCTCTGTGGCATCTCCAACAGTTCCATACACTTATGTTCGGGATTCTAGAACTGGACACAGGACTCCAGGTGGGGTTCCACAAGAACAGAGTAGAGGGGAAGAATTCCCTCCCTCGACGTTGACATTTGGATGCTTTGTATGCCTGATGCTGCTGACAGTTGCTGTGTGCTGCGGGGCTGTTATTTTATTATTCTACGCTTGTTATTGGGCGTCGGCTGATCAGACCCAGCCCCGGCCCCGAGGGGCGGGTCATGGAATCATAGAACGTCCTGAGTTGGAAGGGACTCACAAGGATCAGCGAGTCCAGCTCCTGTCCTTGCACACCATGTGTCTGAGGGCATTGTCCAAATGCTTATGGAATACTGTCAGGCTTGGATGCTGTGACTGCTTCCTTGGGGAGCTGTTCCAGTGCTCCACCACCCTCTGGGAGAAGAACCTTTTCCTAATATCCAACCTAAGCGTCCCCTGGCCCATCTTCCTGCCATTCCCTTGGATTCTGTCATTGGTCACCAGAAAGAAGAGCTCAGCGCCTGCTCCTCCTCCCCTTGTCAGGAAGCTGTAAAGGGCTGTGAGGTCCCCTTGTCTCCTCTTCTCCAGGCTGAACAGACTAAGTGACTTCAGTCGCTCCTCACGCGATTTCCCCTCTAGACCCTTCACCTGCTTTGTCGCCTCCTCACGCTCTCCAGTAGTTTGATGTCCTTTTTATCCCGTGGTGCCCAAACCCTCACACAGTGCTCGAGGTGGGGCCGTCCCAGCACGGGACAGTCACCTCCCTCTCCCGGGGGGCGATGCCGCGCTGGTTGCCACCCGGGACACGGTTGCCCTCTTGGCTGCCAGGGCTCGCTGTTGGCTCACGTTCACCTGCCCTCACCCAGCACCTCCAGATCCCATTCCGCAGGGACCGCTCTCCATTCTCTCTGCCCCCGCGCCGTGTGTGCACCCAGCGCTGCCGCGTCCCGGGGACAGAACCCGCTCGCCCAGGGGAGAGCCCCACCCCGAGGCGAAGGCCCCGCCCCGGTGGACATGGCCCCGCCCCCGCCGCCGAGGGCAGGTAAGGGCGCGGGGCTCGGGGGTGCCGGTCCCGTCCCGGCATGCGGGGGGGGGGGGGGGGCGCGAAGCGCAACGCCGGGACCGCGCGCCCCGCGTTCCGGTGCCAGAGCGCTCCCGCCGCCCGAGCGAGGAGATGCGGGCTCCGTCCCGCCCCGGGCAGCGGCGGGAGCGCTGGGGTCGCGGCCGCAGGTGCGGGCAAGCCCCGTGCGGGCAGCCCCGCGGCGTCCTGGGGCCGGGGGCTCGCGTTTCGCCCGGTGCCGCTCCGCGCTCGGCTGGGGCGTCGCGATCGTCACCGTGCGGTGGTGAGCGGGGCTGGGCTGCGGCTGGACACGGGGTGCGTTATTAAACATGGGTGAGAGGCGGTGCCGGTTGCCAGAGGGGAGATCTCAGACCAAGGGTGCAGAGAAAATCCGACGTGAAAAACGTCTGGAAAACAGTAGCACAAGGGCTGCTCCTGGTGCTCTGACCGTGCTTTTTTTATTCATAGAGTCCTAGAATATTCGGTTTGGCTTGGAAGGACCTCAAAGCCCACCCAGTTCCAACTCCTTTGCCATGGGCAGGGACACCTCCCACTGGGTCAGGGTGCTCAGAACTCCATCCAACCTGGCCTTGAACGCCTTCAGGGATGGGGCAGCCACGACTTCCTTGGCCAGCCTATGCTAGTGTCTCACCACACGTGAAGGATTTCTCCCTAATGTCTAATCTAAATCTCCCCCTTTCAATTTAAAGTCATTCTCCCTCGCCCTAGCACTCCATGCCTCTGTAAAAGGTCCCTCCCCAGCTTTCCTGTAGCCCCTTCAGGCATTGTGAGTCACTTGTGCAAACCTGGAAGGTGATGTGTCACTTCCCTGTGATTTCTCCTGCTGTTTTGTCTGTATTTCCATTGTCCCTGGTTTTATTTGCTTCCTTATTCACGCTCCATTGTTGTCAGCAGTTGGCGTGGCAACAAGAGCGGTGTTTATTAATTTCTGCTCCCCTTGGAGCCGACTCTCTGGTGTGATCGATGCTGTTGTATAAGCTAAGGTAACCTGTGGCTGCTGCTGTCTGGTTTATTGTGTCTTCGATTTCTTTGGCAGTGAATCATTTTTAAATAAAACAATTTGCAATGGAGCTTATCGTCCCCATGGACATTATAGACCACGCTGTGTCCCCTGTGGCTCTGCCCTTGGGGTCCTTATGGCCAGGATGTGGAGATCCGCTGTCCTGCCACTGTGAAACTTCTGAGAGGGTGCCAGCAGGTGGCGATGGGTTGGTTAAGTGGGCTGAACCCATCTCCCTTTATCCTCCCTTTCTGTCTCTCCCTCCCTGTTCCACCTTTGGTAGAATATCTGAGAAGTTTCACATGGGACCCAAGTTTCTGCTCACCTGCACGATTCTGTGGTTGAAGAGCAATCTTGTTTTTCCCTCCTGAATTCATAAATCATGTCTCTTTAATGGGCCTCCACCACTGGGAAAGTGGCAGCCCTTGCCTCAGTGTGGCACAAATTGGACAGTGTTCATTGTAAGGCAGGCTCGCTTTGATTGCGTTTAAATCAATATTGTTATCTACACTTTCAGAGATGTAGTGAGGGAGAAAGAACAATGATAGATGTTTGCAACAAAGTGGAAAGGAGTGCACGGTTGTCTGGGAGGGAGTCAACAGACAGCAAAGCTGCTTTGAGAAATAAGTACTTATCACTCAAATAGAAATCAAACTGCCTTTTTGCAAGCTAAACCTAATGGTACAGTTCATAATGGAGGGGAGGGAACAGGCAGGATGGGGACAGCAGTTTAGGGAAACTCACCCACAGAGGATGCTAAATGCTGCTGGCACCTGCTGTGGGTGTCTGATGGAATAAACTTCAGCTGGTTCTGCCCAGGCCATTGCTTTCTCACAGATGTGTGGCTCGCTGGGCTGAACATAGCTCTGCAGAGCAGAGCAGTCAGTAGCATGGAGTGTCACTGGGCAGGCATCTTCCCCTCTGCAGTGTAATGTGTGTTTTATGCAGCAGTGTTGCCATTCAGTTACACCTGGGTACAATTACAGTTGTCACTGTGTGTATAAAAGCTCCAAATCTTATTCAGTTTGAACACTTAGTAATAAACCCACATTGTTCAACAGTACAGGTGATCGTGTTATTCTTATCCAAAAAGTCTGTCTTCCCCACCTCCTTGCAAGATTTGCTGAGTATTTATGGAGTTGCACAGATGGAAGATGCACCTTATCTGTGCAAGAAAGTGGTACCAGATGATCACCCGAAACTGATTTTATTTTTAGTGATTTAATTAAATGGGTGCAATCTGTGTTTGGGTTTCTCACTTGAGTTTACCTAAACTTTATCTTGAGCCAAGCTAAATGGCAGTCTATGTCCACATGTGGATTTATGCTAGTTAAGCACATCTGTTTATAGCCATGCCTGTGGTTAGTTAACCTACTGTAACTTTCTCCCATAGAGAAAACCTAATATGAGAGCTGTGCCTTTGTGATTAAAGTTAGTGTGGCATCCTGATCGCAGATCAGGAAATGTCTGCTTACAATGTTGTTTCCAAAACTTTCTTTTTCCCAGCTGCTGGAGGGAATGACCCTTTCCAGACATACCTTGTTTTAAGCAATGATGAGATGCACCCTGCTGTTTGCAGTTACCTTCATTCCATTTTTGAGTTATTTCAGAATCATCCAGGCGTGGCTGAGGCTTAAAAATCATTGCTGACCAAGAAGGAAGGACCCCTGAATATGTTGTTTCCTAAACAAACAACACTGTTTTACTCTGGGTTTTAGCACTGTGCTTTGCCTCATGCTATGGAGCTCAACAGGCAAAGGAGCAGAAAGGAATTGTGCGCCATTTATTTTTGACTTGAGCACCGTGTTATAAAACCAGGGGGGTTGCATTTTTTATGGGTTTTTTTTTTTCAGCCAAGTGGCTTCTGATTCTGAGGGCTCCTAACCTGCTCCACGTGGCCGGGCAGGTTGCAAAGCTCGGTATCAGTAGGGCATAACGAGCAGGGTCAGGAAAGCAATTTATGGCATGTCATCACTGGAGGCAAACATGGAGAAATTATGTTTTGAAGGAAGCAAAGGTGAGGTCAGCAAATATTTTTCAGGGTCAAAAATAAAAGCCAGGAGTTTTCATAGGCAGTTGCTTTTTTCTTCATATTCCAGTCGTGCAGTTCCTTTGTTTGAACTCAACTAAAACTTATCTTCCATCTCCCTTTTTCATATAGAACATATCCAGGTTCTGAGGATGAGTGAATGACAAATGGGGACAGGGAGATGATTAGTCTCAATACATAACCTTCACCTGCAGTGCTCTAGCTTTAAGCTGCTAATTTCTCACTCTTCGCTACCATATATTTATTTGTTGTTGCCTTTTTCAAGTATAACAGCTGAGAAGGTGCTTTTAGGAGTAACCTTTGTGCCACGTGGCATCTAAGAACACTGCTAGCAGGACAGCTGGGCTCTTTAAAGCTGATATAATGTGACCTTTCTCCCTTGGCTGAGAGGGAAACCTGGCACCAGGATGTTTCTCTGATGGGAAAGTCAGCGCAGCAGAAATGCAGTGCCACTTGCATGAGGACATGAGGAGCTCTAAACTGGCTCTCAGCTAAGCCATGGGGACGAAGGCTTGTTGCAAGCTAATAAACAGAGAATTGCAAATTCTTTTAAAACTCCATTTTCCTAAGGATGTAAGCTCAGATTTAGCACAGACCTCAGTGCAAGCCTCTGCCCCCACTGCAAAGCCAAGTGCATTCCTTGGTTGTGTGGGAGCCCTTCCCTATTGCCTCCACAAAAATTCCCTTTGCTGGTCTGGAGGGAAGCAGAGTGGGTCTGGCTGGTTGACAGACCTAGCAAGGTCTCTTAAATACTGGCATCCTCTCTTGCAGCTGGGACACGGCTGTCCTTGTTCAATGGGATGTTATGAGGATTCCTCCATGTCCCAGGTGGCTGTGCTTGTTTATTTGTGTTCTGGCAGCTTGCAGAATTACAATGAACTACATCCTGCAAGTTCTGCAAATAGTCCCCACCTATGAAATAAACAGAGTCTCAAATATTTAAACTAAAGCATTGGATTATCAGTTTATTACCAGTAAAAGACCTTATTGGCCTTAAGGAATCTGAGTCACATTTCTCTGATGGGGTTTTTTGGTGATGCTGGCTCTAGGAAATAATAGTGAGGACTGAGACGCTCAAGCTTTTGTTTACCCTAGGTGGTAACCATAGAATGGTTCATTTCATTGAAAATGGGTAAAAGAGAGTAAATTGTATGTGATGCAAATTCCACCCATGAATTTTCTTGCTAGAAGGAGGTGGGTAGAATTCAGTGTAGATAATTACTCATGTGACAGTCACATTGCATTGGGCAGAAATGCCTAAGGGAGAAAAATCCTTATATATAATTTTTACAAAAAGAACCTGAAGCCTTAATAAAACCGTCTCTAATATTGTGGTTCTCATACCTTTTTCAGAAGCAGTGGTATTTCTGAGGCTGGGTGCAAATAAGCAGAATTCACTCACTGCTAATGTGGTCAGTGGAGCATTTCCTCAATTACACATTCCCCACACGCACTGAATAGGGGAGTTTACTTGATTTTTTTGGCTTAGCAATGTATTGTTGTTCCAAAATATCTTTGGCTGGCTGCTCTCAAGGGGCAGGGCTGGAGATCTTATTGCTCTGATAAATTCCTGCAATTCCTATGTGCCCAGGAGCATCTCGGGACCATTCTTGGTCAGTCGATGTCCTAAAGCTGCCCAGGGGGGAGGAAGAGGAAAAGGATTTTAATAAAACAGATGAGATTCTCCATCGCTTTGGACGTTGGGAAGGGTAATGTGAGGCAATGACTGAAATGGAGAACAACCACCCCAGGCTGGGCTCACAATGAACTGAGCAGTCTTTTTTGGGTGAAGAGCCGTCGCTAGGGGCAGAGCTGCTGTCTTCCAGCCTGCCCCTCTGGGCTGCCAAAGCTGCCTGCAGTGGTGGTTGTGTCTGAGGTGGGAATGGAACGTTTTGTCATGTACAGCCCTTACTGAACAAAGAAAAGTCTGTGTAAACTCTGTGTTAGGCTTGAGTAATTTTAGCATTTTGGGACTAAAACAACCTGGTACTGCTAGGATTTGGCCTTGGCATTCCCTGTATAGTGGTAACAGATGCATTTGTACGTGGACTGCTCTGGGAGACCACAGTTGCCTGCTTTGTTTGAAGTTATTCTTTGTCTTATCAGCTGTCTCTCATCTGAAGGCCATTTCTATATGATGTAGTTGCTAAGGAGTTTTTTGGGTAGGAACAGTAGACCTCTATTCTCTCCTATACCAAGAGGCAGGTATTTTATATATTTATTTCCTGACAGTGTGAAGGGAGATGTGAGCACAGAGAAGGAGAGAGAGAGTTAGTGGTGTGAATGTGGCCGTAGGCAGAATATACCTGGGCAGAGGTGTCTGCTCTTCACCATGTGCCTTTTCATCAGAACAGCCCTCAGCTGCCTTAGGACCACTGGAATTTCAGTGTGAAGCTTACACACTGCCTGCACTTGCTGTTATCCAGCACTTTGATACTTTAAGAGCAATGATTGTAGGCTTGATTCCTGCCTGTATTGTTGCACCTTGGGTGCTTGTCCATGTGTAAAAGGGAGCACTTATACATCAGCGGAGCTGCCACAGGTCTAAGGGAGACTCTCACACCTGGCTCCCTTCAGCTGTGGCACCCCGTGGGCTTGTGGTTTCTCAGCCCATGACTACCATTCCTCTCTGTGACTGCAGCCGGTGCAGGCTGCAACCAGTGGCTCCTGTACTGGGTAGGAACTGGAGTTGCACCGCTTCCTTTCTGGCTGCAGCCAGAACACTGTACTCAGGGCAGAGAGGCACCATCCAGCCCCCATGGACAGGAGGGTTTATGCTGGTTTTCAGCCCATCCCTCCCAAAGAGGAAGACCATCCTATAGACTGCTTTTTATTTCTTCTATGCTGGTAAAGGAGGTCAATCAAATGCTGTAATATTGTGCCTGTGAGCATTAGAATAGCTGTCAATATTTTGCCTGTAAAATAGTGATGACAATACCTCTGTTCATTTCGTGGTGCTGACAGCAAAAGAAATAAAATGGGAGGAAGAGTGGATCCTCCATCAGGAGACAGGGAGAGGCACAAGACTGTTCATGGATTTTCTATAGGTACTGCAGTTTTGGCACTAAGTCTGGTACTCTTAACTACAGCAGATATTGGGAACTACAGTGTGACTATGGGTGGCAGAACCACATCCATCATTCTTAATACAATGCTACTCTTGGTTTTGACCTGCCCTGCAAGAGCTGTCTTGACTAATAAGGGTATTGGGAAATGTCCACACATTGTTAAGCAAAGGGAGGTTATTTCCTTACATTGTGAAAGGATATGAGATAAAGAGGTATGGACAGAGGCAAGCAGCCTTCCCAGCTTGCTGCTATTTTCATCTGGCTATGAATAGCCTGGTTAAATCAGTATTGTCTGTTCCAGGTTTTGTTATATTTTGGGTAGAGATGTTTTCATATCTTTATTACATGGACCTGTGTGCAGCTCCAGGTCTCAAAGGGTGAGGTGGGACAGGATGGTCCTGCACTGACCTGGGTGATGGAATTGGGATGTTAAATACTGTCATCAGCCAGGGGTCTTGACTACCAAACTGTTAGGGTTACGTAACTAAATTCATCCTCTTCCTCTGCATGCAAAGCAGTATCTAGTGAATGAAATCTGCTGTGCACGTGCTGTATATTATTAATTTGTAAACATCCCAGTGCTGAAGAAGACATGCAGCATTGGGAAGGAGAGGTGAATGCTGAGACATCAGAACCAAGACTGGCGTGCCCTGCAGATGCTCTGTAGATGATTCTTATCTCTAGACCGATGACAGCAAGAACACGGAGCTGGTACTGTACACCTGAGGGGTTTGTGCTCGGGTTAGTTATGAAGAGCATTAACGTAGCTCTGTTTTGAGTTGGAGCTGAGTTAAACCTCCCAGAAATAAAATGAAAATGCAGCACAAAGAAGGCAGCAGACCCTTCAGCATCTGCCTTTCCCAAAGGGGCTATGTTTTATGCCTGCTAGGCTAAGCAAGCATTTAATTTTCACCCTATTTCAAAGAGATTTACTTTACAAAAGCAAACAACACAACAAACAACACCCTTCTCCACTGTGATAAAAAGAAAAAACTTGAAGAGAGAGAATATATTAACTGAGGCAAGAGGCCTGTAACATAACTTCTTCTATAAACATAATAGCTTACTGCTGCAGAAACCCTACATGGGATCAGTTGAACTATTTATTTTGGAAAGCGCTCTAGAACAACACCTTCTTGAGCTTTTCCTTGAGGGTGCAGCTGCATTCCCGTGACCTGTGTGGCCAGCAGGCTCCAAGTGAGAGGAGACAGGATTGCTGGCACGGGTAATTCCGTTGAGTTTGACAACCTGTGTGGGGACATGCTCAAAGCACCAAGGAACGAGGAAATGAGCATTATCCAGGCTGCAGGCTGTCTGGATGCGCTTTCACTTGAGTGCCCCAGTGCAGGTACGCTCTCTGCAAGAGGATGATGTGCTCTGCTGAGGAAAGGTTGGTGTTTATATGCCCCTTCACTTTTAGGGGTTGGATTTTGGGTTGGTGCTACGGGAATGCGTGTCACGACTTGATGCTTTGCTGAAGGGGAAAAGGGGTAGTTTCGGACAGGTAACCGAAGTTCCATGTCTCAGCTGATATAAATGGGAGGCTCTCTGGATCCATGCTCAGCACCTGGCCTTTCTCTGGCTGTCAGCTCCAAAACATGTGGGACTGGTGCTCTCCCTGAGTGACACTGTTCTTTGTCAGTGCAGTGTCCAAGCAGCTGACAAAGGGAAGGTTTATTCCTTTCATTAGTATCCTTCTTAGCTTTTCTGCAGGTGAGCAGAGCTCTCCTCTCTCCAAGAAGCTGGCAGAACTGTTAGCTGTGCCCCATGTGAAGGTTGTCTCCCTCCTGGCTGCAGAGCTGCAACTGGGCACAGCTTATACAACCTCTTCTTGCACTGCAAAACCAGTCTCGCACATGAAGATACCGCAGTTGCAGCTGTTGGGGAGAGCCTTTTTGCACCTAAACCCTGCTAAGCAGTTCTGTAGTAAGCTAAATGGGGGCAGAGAAGGGTGTGAGGAATGGTCAGTCCTCTCTGAGTAACACCTGAAACGAGCAAACAACAGAATTCCCTCCTTTTGAAGAGAAACCATGGCTGTGACACAGGTCTGAAAAATGAGCAACAGGGACTAGGTAAGTACAGACTAATGCTTGCTGGGTTTTGTAATAAAATGCTTGGGGATATCAAATGAAGCAAACAAGCGTCAGGTCAAATCAAAACAAGGGCAGATACTTCTGCATTTAAAGTGTAGTGAGGCTGTGGGACTGTGCGGCTTTGAGGATACTGCAAATGCTTAAAATTAATGTGAGATCAGAAGGTAATTAGAAAAATCTGTGAGATGAAGAGATACTGCTGCTGCTCTGGGGAGTCCCTGCCCTAAGCCTTGCTGGAAGCTGGAGCGCAGGACGGCTTGCTGCACTCTCTCACTGTGTGCTGTTGACCCTTGCTGAAGATAAACAAGTGTATTATAGGGACCTTCAGTGTGGCTGAGAATGGCCCTTCCTGTGTTTTTAAACTGGACGCTGAAAATCCGTTGGGAGATAAGAAGCACACATCCCAGTGTGCTATTTTAGTGGAACAGGCCTCACCTCTCTGCCCGTGCTTGGGCTCTGGGTTTGACAAGCTGCACAACGGTGTAATACACCATCACGGATCTTCTCCAGTGACTGTAGAATTCGCTTCTTCTTGGGGAGGTGCCACAAGAAATCTAAAGTTATCACAGTAAGAGATGCAGCTGGTTGTGCCACATGATATGTCATGCTTCTGCTTGTCTCCACACCCAGCATTTGTCAACACGGCTGGACTTGCAAGTTGATCTCTTTGTGATGTTCTCTTCCCCAGAAAAGCAGTTAGAGGGAAGAAAATCTTTTGGACATCCAGTGTGCTGCTCCTCTGCTCCGATTTGTGGTCTTTCCTGTAGCCTTGATAACACATTTTGTCCATCTGTGTTGTGACCTGTGGCAGGACCCGACACTGAGTCATCGTGGTGATGCAGCCCCTGAGAGCAGCCTGAGTTTGCTCTGCATGGTGGGCACCAATCCTCAAGCAAATGCTGCTAATCTAGACACAAAAGATTCACTCTTTCATAACTCTCTGTTTTGCTCCTGTTGCCATAGAGCAATCCTGAACTAGGAGGGCTACAGTGGGGATGGATGCAAATTGCTTTTTGCTTGTCACAGTTTGTCTAAAACCAGTTTACATTAGTGGGCTAATAACCAGTCTAGGGTAAAATCTGTCCATGGCTTACATCCCTGCCTTACAAATCTGCAAGGCTTTTGTGTTTCCCTTCCCTGATGTTTGCAGAGATGGAGAGGCGAGGGCTGGGCAGGACATGCAGAAAGTGTGTCTCAGACCCACAAGGTCCTGGCTGTCTTATGGATCTGTTGATTTAGGTTTTTGTACTGCATCATCGCTGTGGTCTTTGAAGTGTTTATTAACAAGGCTTTGAGAAGGGAGAGGATTAATTAACAAAGCAAATCAAAGCGATGTGGTGATTAAGCAGTGTTGGGGAGTGGGCGATGGTTAGGCACAGCTCAGTGTGCCTGCGAGATAACATACTGAACATGTCAGTTGATTTTTATCCTTAATCTGTTGCACTTGCAGACCCAAGTAAACAAATAACCTGCTCTCCCTTGTCGTTGTGCACCTGAGTAGTTAATGGCAAGGTTCTCCTGTTTCAAGCCTTGGCAGCAACAGAGGCACAGCAGCACGATGCGCCCATCAGAGGTTGTAGAACTCGGGTCACAGCAGGGACAGCCCCACAGCATGTGTGGAGATCATTTCCCAGCCTGGGTTACTGGTGCAGGCCTGGGTCCATAGCTTTGCAGCTCCTGAGACCGCCAGCAAACCCTCCAGGTGGAGCAATCTGTTTCCCACAGTGACTGCAATAAGTGGTTTGATTTTTAACTATTTAAAACAAAAGAAGGAGTTGTCTGTTTGGTTTCTGTTAACCCTGTCCTTCTAACGTAACTAGTCCACTAAGATAAAACATTCTCAGAGGGGGGTGGAAAGCTATTTACAAAGAAATAGCCTTTATTCTTTTTCTGTTTGACTGCCACACTAATGAATAAATATGAGTCTCTACTGAAAGTGTTTTCTGCAGTACTTTCAGCCCACATGCCGTGGGTTTGTTAAAAATAAAT
Source organism: Dromococcyx pavoninus (assembly GCA_033558185.1). Lineage (NCBI taxonomy): Eukaryota > Metazoa > Chordata > Aves > Cuculiformes > Neomorphidae > Dromococcyx > Dromococcyx pavoninus. The sequence continues at coordinate 57,880 of JAUMJL010001201.1, read as the reverse complement.
AAAAGTTCTAGAGAAGCAAATACTGTGAAAGCTCTGTCCCTAGATACATTTTTAAAAATAAAACCTGTCCCAGAAATTTCTGTAAATGTCTTTATAGAAGTAGGATTGTACCTGAGAGCCAGAGGGGTAGACTGTTGGAACCAAGCACGGAAGAGCCATGCTAAGCTGGATGAAATGTAGGTTTAAACAGGAGACATTCATCAGGGCCTTATCTTACTGTTTTTGTTTTGTCTGTTTCGAGTGGTATTGATAGTGTCTCAGATGGTAAAGGCTATCATTGCAGTGTGTCAAGCTCAGCCACACTTGCCTCAAACAAATATGAACTGTTTCCTTCCCTTCAAAAATTCTTTCCAAACAACTACAGGCTTTTTATGACAAAGCCCATTGCTTTTATGAGCCTTTTTATGTGTTTCTGTGGTATTTCTTTGTAAGCATTAAGGTCGGATGCCTGTTCTTTCTTCTGTCATGTTGTTACACTCTTATGAAAAAGGCAAACATTTGGGAATGTATGATCCCTAAAATAATGTAAATCTGTGAAATGATGTCAAATGAGCAAACTTCAGCTGCAAGTGCTTGACTTCAGATATGTCTGTTGAACGAAGAAGTGCACAATGTGGAGGCAGTCTAAAGAGAAGTGACAAAAGTGATGACGATGCCAGCTCTGAGGAACTTGAAGGAGTTGTGGCTGGTTAACATGGAGGTTCAAGTGTGAAGTCCGGTGAGGATGGCTGCAAAGGAAGCACTCCCAGGGCTGACATCTATGAGGGAGATCTCAAGTAGGCAATAGGAAGAAGTTGCTTGCTGCTAGTTAACCAAGCACTGAAATAGGGGACCTGGGTGGGCTGCAGCTGTCATCCTTAACCATCTCTCCACCTAGAGATAGACTAGGAGTTATATAGGTTTTGAGTTTAGGGAATTGGCCTGATGACCTTCAGATTATGTTTGCAATGAAAGCTGGGAGTTATTAATTTTTTAATGTCCTGGCTTTCAAGGCTGTGGCTTTGGGAGGAAAAAGCTAAGTATGGTGAAACCCACAGTCACACAAAGGTCTTGGAAACAGTGGAAAAACCCCACCCGGTGAGCCAGAAACTGCCCACATGGACACAAGGACTTCTGCTCTCTTGGAGATGTGCCTTATTGCCCTCAAGTTGGCCAGGAGGGAGGAAGAGGAATAAAGTAACAAAGCAACAATGATTTACTCACACCCTGCAGCCTCTGATCATTTTTGGTGTCTGTTGAAACGCTAAGTGTTCTGCACCTGTACTGTTTGAATAGCAAATGTCAGTGCAGCGTAAAGTAAAGTGCGCACGTATTAGAAAATGAGCAGCCTCTGGTATTTTATTGCATAACATACAGCAATAACACTTGCAGGTTATTGTCCTGTCATTTCCCAATTGCTTTACAAAGGCTGGCTGCTTATCCTCAGTCTCATTTAAGGCAGGAAGGAGTGAGGAAAAGAAGAATGGAAGTAAAATACAAGCAAGCAATTTGGTAATTTAGATGCATATTTTGCTTGTAGCACGCGGAGTCAACTGTTTACCTGTTAGTAGGAAAGCAGCTAAAATAAAATATTGCCTTGGTTAGGTTAATACCACATGAGGAGCCCGTAGGACGACGAGGAAAGTAGGGCAGCTTGTTTTGGAACTTGCGCTGAAGAACAAATACAAACCCCCAATGTACACATTCGGTTACCATATGTCGCGCTTATCATAAAAGGCATCTCGGTGTTATTTCTTCACAGGGATGCTTGAACTCCACGGAGACAGACTTCCCTGCTGAAGAAAGCGTGTGCCAGAGGTGCTGGGGTTGCTGGTGGTGAGATGAGCTTTCGTGGCTGTTGAGGCAGCTAAGGCGGGCGGCGAGCGTGCTCCTTCCCGTGCTCGCCTGTTTGATTGACGTTGGCTTCCCAATCGCTGCGACTGTGCCTGAAGAAAAACCAAGGAGCATAATTTTGCGGAGAGAAGTTTCCTGGCAGGGGAAGGCAAGCAGCACAGAGAAATGTGCCAGCAAAGAGCCTGGCGGTGCAAGTCCAGGTGCTAACGCAACTTCCACCCAATCTGTGCTGGTGTGAAGTCCTTTTTCTCCAGCCGTGTCTTGCTCAGCGCACCAGGGTGGGCTGTGCAGGGGCTGCCCATGGCACTGCAGTGGTCTGGGCAGGATTAGTTCCTGGTGCGGCATTGCTTCAGCTCTCTGAAGAACTGAAGAAGACTGCAGAGAGGATGTTGGACTTGAGCTTTCTGACTGAGGAGGAGTATGAGAAGCTGATGAAGGTTCTGCAGAGAGATGCAGAGCTCAAGAAGAAGGATGGAGATCGCATCAGGTGAGCGAGTGTGCAATAACAGCAGGACGTGAGATTCCCCAGGGGGGGATTTTTTTACTTCTTTTGGAGAGGAGTGTGTGTGTGTGTGTGTGTGTGTGTGTGCAACAAGGAGAGATGCAGGCTGCAATGGTGTTGTCCCTTTTTTGCTCAGATCCTGACAGATCTTTTCATTGTACTTCCTGCTTTCTCAGCCATCCTTACTGTCACTGCTGTCCTCTGTGCAGGATTGCTGGGCTCGACTCTCCTTTTGAGTTAATCAGCAGCTTTTAGAGACGCCAAGGGAGGGAAATGATCCCTTTCCTGCTCTGGGAAGGAAGATACTGATTTCTGGGTGTCTGAGGTCTGAGCAGGAGAGTAGTTACTTCCTGGCTTTCCTCATTTAGTAGCACAGAAATCCCGTAGCATATTTTAAAATGAGACTTCACACCCCTTCTCTGCTTTTTGTCCCTCTGGTGCTCTTTGAGGTGTGTATGTGTGCAGCATCCATCGTGCAGGCAGTGGGAGGCTACACGATTTGTGAAAGATTTGCAGGGGGCTGTTTCAGAGCCAGGACTCGCTCTCAGTTCAGCTCACCTACCACTGGCCATCCTGGAGCTCAGGTCTGGTTGTTTGAGATTGCTTGTTGCTGCTGTCACTCTTTAATTGCCAGCCATTAGACCATCTGTGTTGACCGTATGCACCAGGCTCGGGAAGCTGACACCAGAGTCTCCACGGCAAGAAAGGAGTAGTTCAGTGAGTGTGGGTGGCATTGTGCCAGTTTATCCCTGCTAAGGATGCCAGTCTTTGACTTGCTGTTGAGCCAAAAAAGAGTAAGCCCAATGCAGGAGGGATGCTCAGGGCTTGGAGGAGGAGTGGGTAGCTTTGCAGCAGGCTTCGGGGAGCATAAGTGCCCTGGCCTCTGCTTAGGGGTGAGAGCTGGGGAAACTGAGAGCAGATGGTGGCACACAAGCAGATTGGGTTTGAGGTGTGTGTCTGCATGCTCTTGTATCTCCCCTGAATTGAAACGAGGTCTCAAAAATGTTTTCTCTTTTCCCTTTTCTTTTTTTCTTTTTCTAAAATGCAGTAAAATTTCTGCTCTGCACTGGAGGTTTGGGGAAAAGAGTGTTTGGGTTATTTTTTTTGGCTCAGTTCTCTTTGGAAGCTGTTGCACAGAAGGCTCCCATTTGGGAGCAAAGTGAGTTAGATCCTCACTGGGGTGGTGCCAAGTGCCCCTTGCTGTCAGCAGGGCTGTGTGCAGTAAAGCCTTTGGTGCAAGCGAGGACGTGTTTGCCTCCAACACAATCTGCCTGCTGGGGGAAATGAAGTCAGTGGAATTACGTGGATATGGTGTCAACAAGATTAAAATATATTCCTACATCTCCTCTGGCCCAGCACCTCAAGACCCTCATGGCACAGATGCAACCCTGATCTAGACGGGAGGTGTGCAGCTCCCTGGCTGTCAGTCCTGCTGGGCCCCCAGCACTGCCTGTGGAGGCTTTAGCCTGGTTATCCCATACCTGCATCCTTCTCATCTTTAGGCAGCCAAAGGATCCACAGTTATCTGGGGTTTTGCTCCTACTTCATGCTGAGATTTGGACTAAGTGGGATTTTCCTCTGATTTCTCAGGTTTCACAGGGACCCTGAATTGTGGTGAGCTGTGGGAGGCAGTGCCCGCTGAACAGCAGCGAATTCAGCAAGCCGTGGTGCAAGAACAAAATAAGCGGAGGAGGGTTAAAAGTTCAGAACACTGGGTTTAGGTGCCAAAACCCAGCTCTGGGTGTGCCTGAGCGAGTTACAGTAGGAGAAGCTGTGCTCAGGAAGGAGGGCTGACTGTTTTGAGTGCCAAAATTGACATGGCAGGAGGAGCAGTGCCTCGGGAGAATGCTGCAGGGACAAGTTCCCCTGAATAACAAGATTTATTTCCATGGTTTGCATCATATCTGATCCAAAAACGCTTTGCTGTTCATAAAGAGATTAATAGACAAATAAAACAGAGAAGTGCAACACCTGCAAACAGCCCTGTCCCTTTCCAAACACAGAGGGCTGCACAGCAAATGGACAAACGGCCTTGCCCGGTGACTCTGATTCGGATTTGTAAAATTTGGAAGAGGTGAATGGCTGTGTTTATAAGGTACTGTTTCCATTTCAGATAAAAAGTAAGTCATCTTTTTGTTTAATGCTGGTTTGGCCTTTGTGATTGTAGAGAATAATCTCTGGATCCTTCATAGTATCAGACAGGTGAACCACACAGACAATTGTTACAAAGGTAGCTCAGGGGAAGTTGAAAGCTCAGAGATCTTTTTGGTATGTAATGTTCTCGTTGTCTTTCAGGCGGATACAAGGCTCCATCAAAGATGAAAAGAAGAAGAAGTTTGTGACTGGTGAATGGTTTTTGGAAGTGAAGGCAAAACGGTTTCAGGAAGACTTAGAGGGGCCGGATCTACTTCGAGCATCGATTAGAAGGAAGAAGGGCAAACTAGAAAGTAAGTATGGGAGTGTGCATTTTATGCAGACAAAGTGGTGGACCAGAAAAAGTATGGAGGTCTCACTATACCAGGAGGCTATTGGGGACTGACCTTTGTGTTATGGTAGGGGAATTCACAGCTAAGAAATATCTGATTATCAAAACCAGCGCCCAAAGAAAGAGGCAGAGGATTAAGGCAAAGCTGTTTCCCAGCTATGTGCAGTAAATGCCTTTTCTCCACTCCGTCTTCTTTCTTCCAGAATGTCTGTTTGTCAGAGGTCATTGGTATAATTTCCTGTCATAAAAGCAACAAAGGAAAGGGGTGATGGAGGGCAATTTCTGGCATCAAACTGATATGTGTGAGTCAAACACCTCTGCTTCCTAGAGCGGTCTGACAAAAACAGCCAGCAGCCAGCTTTTGTGGGTGGGTGGGGGGGTTTGTCACATCTCTGCAAAGGGACAGGGTGCCTTTCTTCTCCTGGCCAGTATTTGCCCTCTGTGAGAGGGGAATGGTGGGCCATGCCTAGCTTTTTGCATGGGAATAATTCCAAGGTACAGTGTGGTTTTCAAAGTAAAAAGAGCTTTGGGGCCACATCTGAACGGTAGCCAGGCTGCTGTGCCATAGCAAGGGTAAGTCTGTGACCACGTGATAATTCGAGGTGGAGGTGTTGCCTCGTTTGACACGCAAATGAACTCAAATCAGATTTCTCAGCTCAGGGCGCAGAAGAGATCAGCCCCATGTGAAAGAAATGAGACTGTTCTGTGAGTCCAAACGTAACCAGCCTGGAGCTGGCACTTTGTGCTGAACATTTGTGCGAAGCAGAGCTGGGGATGATTCACATCCAGTCCTCAGCATGAAGACAGGCCAACCGACTCCACAGCAGGACTGTGGAGCTGCAGCCCTGGCTCAGGGTGGGTAAGCAGAGGTACTCAGGCGTGGCTGCTGCTGCTCTGGGGAAGCCATAGCCCTGATAGACTGCTCTAAGCAAAGTCTGACTCAGTCCTTAATATATGGACCTCATAACTGGGCTCTGTTCTTTTGCAATAAAGGCTACTCATAGTTGAAGGGTTGTCTTCTATCTGTCCAAAACTCAGACATCATCTCCACCAGTTCAGCTTTCTTTCCTGGGCCCAACTGCCCATTCCTGCTCTGGTGTAGCAGCAATATCAGTGCTTTGTTTGGTGGGACTCGCTGGCCAGGATACCTCTGTAACATTAATTGCCTGGGCTTAATACACCCCTCTTAGCCCCACATTACTTAGACACATTTTCAAAGCTAAACGCTGGCATTAACTGAGAGCCTCATTTTCTTTTTGCTTTTACTTAGCCCTGAGAGCTCTCGTAACTTAGCATAGATTCATTGGAGCCTCTGATGCAGAACTGTTCCATCATATTTCATATGAAGTTGCTTTTATCTTTAGTATTAAGGATTCATGATGTCATTGAATTTACTGTTTTACCATCCATCCAGAATGTTAAAACAGATAAAACCTTTTCCATCTTGGCAGAGTTGCTTGACCATTTCTGCAGAATATGCTCTTTGCTATTTGGGGATGTGCATTTGTGCTCACACCCTCCTTGCATGAAGAGACAGATGCTACAGCAGCCCCTCTGCTGGGGCCCAGGTCAGATGAATGCTGTCATCTACAGCCCCGCTCGCAGCCAGCAATGAACTGCATGCATCTGCCTTTTGCCCTGCCATGGCCATCAGCACCCTTAGCTTGCAGCTCATTTCAGGAAAGCAAAATTTGAAGTACTATTGGTTTTAGATTTAACTTTTACTGCTGATGTGCATGTATGAGATGTGGTCTCAGATTGTCATCTAAAATAATCTCATTAATGTAGCAGTAATATGCCAGTTATGTCTTTGCATGTTCATTACTTGACTGTTGCTGTTTTAAGAAGGAAGAAGCAAATATTCCTAAATTGCCATGGTGGTAATTATGTTTAGATTTAGCCCTCTATTTATTTTTCAACTTTTTTTCTTCCCCTTCTTTTTCGTGGGTATAACATTGACTTTATTCCTTCGTCTTCCTTTTCCCACTGCTATTTTACAGCAGTGGTTCAGGATCAAGATTCTGCAGCTGGTATTTTCACCATACTGTTGCCTGTTGCATGCTGAGCCCCTGCAGTGGTTACTGTCTGGATTGCCTCCCCTTGCACATGAGGTGCAGGCAGCACTTCTCTCACCGGCTCGACAGCAAGAGTATTGCACCAGTGAGGGCAGTGTTTGGCCCACTGGGGAGCAAGGATGCAGCTCACATTCAGTCTGCAGTAGATTAGATAAGGGCCTTTGCCTGCCATCTTGACACCTTTTTTCTTCTCCTAGAAACATCAAAGTCATTCACCTTCTGTTGGCTTGCAAGGTGCTGAAGGAGTGCGCGTTCATTTAGCCAAATCAGTGTAAGATGTTCATGACTCCAGGGATTAATCCCAAGTTAAGTCTTTGATGGTGGAGTTAGGGAGCAAAATGAGAAAAATTCCTGCATGGAAAAGTCCTGCTGAGATAATTGCTGGCATTCCCTTTGCATGGCAAATGGGCTGAGGAGAGGTGGAAATTTGTGGCTGCACAGGAAAATGCCCAGTGACCTTTCCTGGAGGGGCTGCATGGATCCCTAAGGGTCTGCACAGTTGGTATTGATTATAATAGCAATCACTGGTGACTGGCAGTAATAGAAATCTATAAAATAGATGGATACCCTATATTTAAACTACAGCATCCAGGGCAGCACAGATGGATGAATTTGGTGATAACTTCTCCTTGAGCTTGTGTGCGATGGATGAGATCTAAAAATCATCTAGGAGAGAGACCTTTTTATCCACCCACAGAGGCAAATCAGCCCAATGGCACAGTTAGCTGTGCTTTCCCCAAGCAATGAGTATCTGTGTTTTAGAGTGATAAGAAATCAGGAAAGCAGATAAAGTGTTAGAGCAGGAGCGCCACGGTACATATGTATATAAATATATGTATGGATAAGTTAAACTGATCAGACCGCTACTAATTTTTGTTGGAATTTATTTCTTATTTTGTCTCATCCTAAGGTTAGCAAAGGCATTTTGCTTGTCTTGATGGATTATAACGTACTAATAACCTGGTTTTTTGTGGTTAAACGAAGCCAGGTGTAGCTGTGTCAGTGGCTGAGCTGTTTTGAAGGGCAATGATTTGGATGGGAGGAAGCAAACACCTCCCACTGCTGCCAGCCAGGAGAAAGGAGCTCTGTCTGAGGGGGAAGTGTCAATGAAAAGCAAGTATGATGCGATGCCTTTGGAAGTGATGTGAGAAATGAATGCAGTCTTTGGTTGTCAAGGTCTTTTCAGCCATGACAGGCAGAAGGAAAACGTGGGAGCTCTGTGTTTGGTTCCTCTACTTGCAGAGCAGCTACCTGCTGGCATTGCCCTCCCTCGGATCTGAGGCAGAAGAGGAGGATGTGGCTCACTGTACAAACAAACACTTACCTGTGTGCCTTCCCATGCCTGCACGTGACGTGGCTTACACGTGCCACCAGCCATGCTGGAGCTTGTCTCTCCCGAAACAGTGTTCAGTGATGCTTTTTGCACATCAATACTTACACGGACAAAACACAGTCCCTCTTTCAGAAACATGTTTTCCAAAACTGGCTTATTTTTACACAGCCAGACTCCTATCTTCCAGTGAGAGCAACTCCTCGACTTCCCACCGCTGGCAGAAACCATGGGGTCATCCAGCTGCCATCTCCTGTGTGTGCCAGACATGTGGTCTTAACGCAGACAGCCCTGAGCAGCACCTGCTGTGGTCCCCTGCACCACAGGACCAGGCACTGGGCAGGGAGGAAGAGTTGGCACTGCAGCATTTTTCTCCTAAGGGATGCACAGGCAAGGGGGAACGGAGCTTCATCTTGGAATATTGCTGTTATCTGCAGCCCTACTGTGCTGGTGCTGAGTGGCACCACAGGGGCAGCACCGGTGTGATATTGATATCACAGCCCTTCCTTAGGACCGATCTGCTCTTGAGCTTACTGCAGTTTTCTAACCAGATAACAAGCAAGGCTGGATTATTGAATGTCACTGCTGAATCCTTTCAGCCTCTGCTTCTATTGTATTGTGTAATGAAATATTTTGTAGAGAGACTTGGCAGTTATTGTGACAGGTAAATTTACTCTTTAAAATAGACCTAGCTGCATGTGAATAAATAAGTGCAGATCTTGATGACCAGACCGAGCTTAGTTTTTCATCACTGTTTGGGAATTTAATCCTTTGGGTTTTGCAGTAGCAAGAAGGCCTGTTTGCCAGCAAAAGGTTTAATGCAACTGCATAAACTGGCAGGCTCTTCTAAAGGTTGCCGTGTTCTATTGTGTTTCTTTAGGGTCCTTGGGAGCTCAGAGACACAGCTGAGCCTTGTGCCAGTAAAAATAGCAGGACTCTCCTCATTGACTATATTGGCCTCCTCCTTTGTTTGCTAAGATCCGATGACTTTGAGTCAAAACAGGAAACGGCTGAATTTAAGTCCTGGAACAGATTAACCTTATTGACAGCCACGGTGGTGCCCTCTGAAGGTTTCCAGTGATGTGATAGCTCCTGGCGTGAGTCAGCCGTTAGGCAGCTCACTTCAGCCTCTCGGACCCGGGGGGTCTGGAGTGCCTTTGCTGTGTGGGGAGTGCAGAGTCCCCCATCAGCCATCTCCTGCTAAATCCACAGGGTTTGTCTCTGGGACTCATTTAACAAGTGTTTTCGTTCCCCAAATAAAACACACCAACCATTACAAGTTTAAATAAATGTCATTTCTCAGTTGTCTCTGTTGTATTGCAGGTGAGGCCAATGAGCACATCCAAATGGGTCTGGAAAGCAAAGCTGCCCTGAGTCCTGCCTTGCTCGAGCATGCTGCTGGCGCAGGAGGGGAGAGGTAACCACTGCTGCTTGTACAATGCTCTGGCTGCTGCTCTTACTTCTAATGAAAATTGAATGCTACCCATTAAATCTTAGTCTTTAACTGAGTTTCCAAGACTGTGTAACTAATAGGTTATATAGGATATTTTTTAAATCCTTTTCCCAGGAATTGTCAGAATATCAATCCTCCCCAGGTAACTAAGAGCTAATGTGCTGATGCCAGAAAGGTCTTTTCCTGTGTGATTTGATAAGGAGTCGGTAAAATGCAAGCATGCTCTAATGTCAGGATATTCTGGTTAGTTTTTCAAAGTAATTATGGTTTTATTTGTTTAATTTTTGCCATGGAGGAACAGTAACAAAATGAACTGTTTGAGGAAACGTGCTCATTTCCTGCTGTTGCCAGCCTCTGTGTCCAGTGCTCAGCACGCTCCATCAAGGCTTGGTAGGATTTCATGTTGTGCTGACTGAGCAGGAACACCCACTGAAAGCACTCCAACAAGCTAATCAGTGACCTCACTCGGTATTTGTGGACTGGAGAAGCCATTGGAATACTCACATATTCATTTATTGTTGCTCCCACCTTATTTGCATGTTTTTGTCAGCAGAATGAGGAATCAGTCTTTACACATGGCAATTACTTTAACTGAATATTAAATATGGGCCTTGACTACACTTCCAGACTTATTGCAGCTGGTCGTTGGCTGTTGCTTAATGAAGGATCCAGAGGCAACAAGCCCATGATGCTCCTGCTTTACCAGCCCAGCAATGGTATTAATGTTTTTTTGGGGGTGGATTAAATCCTGAAAAGCTTGCTTTGTTATTCTAATCCAACACTAAACACAAAGCATTGTCATCTGAAATCTTACCAACTTGACTGCTGTTCTCCATCCAGAGAACAGCCACCACTAGAGACTCCCAAAGGTGGTGGAAACAGTCAAGTAAATTGCCTGTGATATGTATTTCTACTTAGTAATTAACATGTATTCCAAGCATGAAGATTTATATCTTGTACTATAGTTTTGCCCTGACAATTGTTGTCATAATTGTTCCTGTAGTTCCTAAATCCTCCATCAGTCTGTTTATGCCTTTGGCCTGAACTGGAAGGTATGGCCTGTTCTTTCTTGGGCCATAGCATGGAAACATATCTCCCTCCTCAATGGATCTTAGGCTATTCTGACACTGCTTCCTGTGTTTTTCCCTATGTTTTTCTCCCAGAATTGGAACATCTCAATAAACCTATTGACACCATTGTTTTTATTTAGCAAGTTCTGTACTGACTGCAGTGGGAGGCATCCTTACTCCAACTTCAGGCCATATAACATGTTCCCCAGTCCTTCCAGGCAGTAATGGATAGAAATGAAGGCACCAGATTTGTGTAGTGTTATATTGGGCTGGGAGAGTAGAGAAAAGTGGCAAAGTAGCTGAGCAGAACTGAAGTGAGATGACATTGAAGACTACCTGATCACCCTACCAGGCACTTCACTACCACTGATCTCCTCGCTCACGTGTTTTTCCTCTCCCACAGATCCAGCACATCTGCTCTTGATACCGCAGAGGAGCCTAAAACCTTGCCAAAAGTGAAGCCAAGATTTCCTACCCCGCTGTCTGCATTGCACAAGGTAGTATAGGCACAGCCTCTGCACTTGTTTTGTTGTTCCTTGGACCTTCACACAGTCTGTACCTATTGGCAGGGGCTTCACAGACTGCCTGCTCTGGTGTCTTCTCAAATAAAAGTCATTTTTCCAGTCTTGCCAATTTATATACACTGATAGGGTTTGTTTTCCATCCAGAGATCGAGTCTACATGATGTTTCTTTCTCAGAGAGTGACCCTGGAGCAAGTCCGTTTGTGGCTGCAACAAACACCTTGCGTTTGTCTAGTAAAGGTAAGAGTTTTGTTCAGTGAGCCACTGGGGTTTTTTCTTATTCAACTTTAAACACCAAGAGATAAGATGGTTTTTTGTGTGTACAAATGAATAACAAAGAGTGTTTCTTACCTGGCAAAATAAGAATGGGCTGCCAGCATTTGTATGAATTGTGCCCAAGGCAGCAGGGCCCAAGAAAATAAAATCTACTGGCCAAAACTTCTCCTGGCTCTCAGTACATTTTAAACTGAATGCTTGGCTTCCAACTCCTTAACCCAGAGATTCAAGTTACCTTCTCTTTCCCACTTTGAATGTATAGTGTGTTTTTGGTACATAGCAAATAGCCAGCAGTAAAGTTGCCAAACTGCAAGCAAAGTTGCAAACAAATCCCCAATTTACAGCAACAATTTAGAGGATTTTTTCCATGTCTTCTTTCAGAGAGAAGGGCTGGGGTTTTCAGGGCTTTCTTCAAGTGGAAGGAGGCTTTATAAAATCTCAAAATGGGGAAGAATTAGGAATGTATGGGTGGTTTCTGCAAACTCCCTCTGGCTTCCCTTTGAGAAGCTGCAGCCCAGAACTTCCAGGGAAATATGATGTGATGTGGTGGGACAGGCTGTGAGCCTTTGTTGTCGTTGTAGGTCATGGAATATCTCCGTTGGCCACCAGGTTTTCAGAAGATGCTCTGCCTCAGCCCAGCAGTGGAGCTGGAGGAGAAGCTGTTGATGGGACCACTGGCACCACAGTGCGGGCAAAAACTCCACCCGAAGAAACTTGTGCTCCCAGCAAAATACCAGTTAAGAGGAAACCAAGCAGAACTTTCCCCAGATCTGAGCAGTTTTTGGATCACACGGGGCCAGCAGAGAACAGTCTCACAAGGAGAGAGCTTCTGGCAAACCCCAAACCACGGACCGCAGAGGGGGGAAGCACCCAGGTTGTGAAGCAAGGGATGAACTATACAATCTCATCAATGAGTAACAAAGAGGAGGATGTCATCCTTGATCGTGAACACTTCCAGAACTTGAAGAACTTCTGGGAGAAGGGAGCAGACTCTGCTGCAGTGGGAAATGTGGCAGAGAACCCGGATTGGGTGGAGGCAGATGGCAGGCAATTCAAGCTGTGCCGCTCCTTCTCTGTGCAGTCTGGGGAAGGCCAGAACAGCGAAGAAAAACCTGATGTCCTCACCAAAACAAGAACCCCCTACAAAAGGACAATAACCTTGTCTTCTAGTGAGGAGGAACCAAGCTACGTAGCCCCTGCAAGGAAGGGCTCAGTTTCCCTTGTCCCTAGATCCACGTATGCCAAGAGCAGAGGTGGCCTGGGTACAAGAAATAACTTTCTGAGTGAAAGCGATGGGAAGCTGCTGGTGCCAGAGGAAGAGAAAGCGGCACAGCGTGGCTCCAAGAAATCCAGATTGCCTGTGCGAGCACCTTCCCTCAAAACCGAGTCGCTTCCCAGAGAAGTGTCTGGCAGCACGTTTGAGCCAGGGACGCCTACGGATGAGTTTATCGTGGCAGAAGAGCGCAAGCACGCAACGAATTCCCTGGCAAGCAGGGTGCAGATACTGATTGAGCCTGTGCTGACAGATGGTGAAAACGATGACGAGAAGGAGGAAAGGTCTGATTTGGGCACTCATGACAACATGGAAATAAATGCAGAGCTACCCGAGGAAAAAACATCTGAGTCTTCAGACAAGCCAACACCCGGCGAACGAACCAGAGAGAGAGAAACTATTCAGGGAATGGACGCAGCTGTTTACTCAGGTACTGAGGGCTGTAACTGCACCCTGTGAAATCCCAGTGGTCACCCCTAAGCCTGTTTTCTTCCCCAGTCCTTCTGCATTTTGCACGTTTTCTTCATTTGTCTATTCTGTATTGTAGTTTGTGCAGAGTTACTGTGTGTGGAATGTGTTTAGCAAACAGCTCTGGAAATAAACCTCATGTCACGCGGTGCAAGTGTGAAAGGGGGGCAGTGCCGTGTTCCCTTGCCCTCCTCCCTGCTACCAGCCCTCGTGCCTTACCTGCAAGCACCTCAGCTTGGGACAGTCCTACTTTTCTTTGTGCTACCTCCAGCAAGTCACAGGAGCTTACTTTATTTCACTCACTGGGAAGACTGTACTTTCTTCAAATGTGGGGCTGGAGGAATTCTTTCTGGTGGTTGAGGTGTCTGACACAAATAGAAGAAATAAAATGTGAAGCAAGGTTTTTGATTAATACAGTGGCTGTTAGGCTACCTTGATATAGCTGCTGGCTATCAGTGCTTAAATGATGTTTTTAGTCTTCTGAAAATGCACAAATGAATTTGGGTATTAAACTGCAACAAAAGTGGACTGAACAAGGAGTCTGGTCTTTGTGGGTTCTGATACCATGTTCTCAACCATGATGGTGTCAATAGTTTGACCACTTCATTGACCTCTTCCTCTGGGTTTGATGGGCTCTTGTAGCAACTGTTACTATATGCAAAAGTTATTTCTAATTGCAATTCGTTTTACATGTGGGCTCTGATTGCCCACAGCTCTGCTCTCTGCCAAGCAAAGACCTAGGAAGACAGAGCTTCTTATCTCCTTTGCCAAGTTTCCTGTCCTCATGTACATAGATAAGACCTGTTTGAAAGGATTTTTCCATAGACTCATCTGATTTTGATTTTTAGCTGTGTCATTTCTTGGCTTGTTTCCTACCTCACGTTAAGATTTCTATGGAAATCCTGAGTTTCACTTCAGGTAAACATAAATATTGCGTTCTGTACCAGATCGTTTTTATATATCTGAGGGTTTCTTGCCTTATTATTGCATTCATTTCAAGATATTAGTAGATGACTGTGTTTCACTGGCAGCTCTTTGCAAGTGCTCTTTGCAAACACTGGGTTAGTCCAGTGTTTACGTTTCCCATCATAGTGTGAAGAGTTGTTCTCAGGGAGAGACGTTAAAACATGATGATGATGATTTGAAAAGAGTCCTGTGTAGTGTAACTACAATGTGCAGAGCAAACAAGCCAGGAGAGACACACACACGTGCTTGTTGACACGCTCCCCATTTGTGTTTATTTATTTATGATGTTGATTTGGCTTTTCCTGTATTCCAGAGGAAGATGGGGATCGTTCTCCTGCTGCTCAGGCATTGGCCCGAGCAAATAGCATTAATCTTGCAAAGAGCATGGTGAACATTTACACAACCACAGAGAGTGAGTAACATCTTTCTTTCTCCCTTTTTTGGTTTGAATTCTCTGAAAGTAATATGTTACACCAAGTTCTGCATCCCTGTTGCTTCCGTGCATGTACAACCAGGAAAGGAAAATGACATATTGTTTCATCATCAAATTAGAGAGCTTATAGTGCCTAAAATTAGATTCAGAGCCAGGAAACTGCAGCTAGATTGATGGTGTGTTACTCTGTGTCTTCAGCAAAAGCCACATGGGCTTCAAAGGGTTGGCAAGCAGCTTATACCCATCTCTCCTCTTCCCCGCCGAGTACTGCAGGAGCTGCGTGGCAGCTTGTGCCGTGGATTAATCAGAGGTGCCAGACCTCGTGTCCAGCGTGAGCGCGCGCCGTGGACTCCTCCCACTCGCTGACTGGGCTTATGCCCAGCCTAGGCCTCTCGCCTCACCCAAAGCAGGCTCCGTTTGCTGGGCTGATCTCCCCAGCTACCAGCTGGGATGTGCTTTATGGTGACGATTCCTCCCTGAGAAACCAAGAGAAGCTAAGGAGAAGGCAGCCAAGAAAGCAGCAACAAAGCTGAAGAATCCCATGGCTGAGAAAGCTGTCTGTGCTGCCAAGAAGCACAAGAAAGCTGCAGCCAAGGAAGGGGGCCTGAAGGAAAGCAGCAGCAGCCTCTGCAGCCAAGAAAGCCAATAACAGTCCCCAAAAGATGAAAACAGGCAAGCCCAAGAGGGCAGCTAAGAGCTTGCCTAAAAGCACAGTGGTAAGGCCAGGCCTGCCAGCCCTGAGGTGAGAAGACTGGGAAAGAAATGCCTGAGGAAGGGTAAAGCCACTTAGAGGAAACAAGCCCCTTGAACCAAAGCCCTGGTTATGGGAGGGAGGAGAGGCCCCGCGGGGGCTGTGTTAAAGGCAGCCTGTGGGTGGAACGTGCTGCATCGCCCTGTGACTGTGCCAGCTCCATCTGGTAGCTTCATGCCAAGTGCATGTCCCATCGTATGGTGGAACAACGTGTGTCACACAGCACGGTGGCACAAAGCTCTGGTCCCACGTGTGTTGCCATTCAGTGATGTGGTCTTCACACCGATGACCAAGATTTTCCCCTCCCTTATTAAAGCATGTTCAGAGCTTCATCCTCAGAAACCCTCCACTACGTAGATACACTTACTTGTTTGCAGTATAACAAGTAGTCTATGGAGAGGGCTAGATTTAATGTTTGGTAATAAAAATAGTATCAAATGAATGCTAAATAATATAAAAGGTAAATCACGTAAAAGGAAGATGCCAGAGAAGCTCTTAGGTGTTTTGAGCACTGAAGAATGTATCCTCATGGCCAGCATGCTAAAGAAGTGTGTATATGTGCATGCATGTTTATGCACATACATTTCTAAAAACAAGTTCTCCTGGGACAGAGATAGTCATCTTCAAGGGAGTTATTGATAAAAGATAAAGATAGAACAAATAGGGTTTATTTAGACATTTAAGCAGCCCAGTAACCATCTTTCTAAGTTGTTATGAAGCTCTGACATTTTTCTTTTAGATATCAGGCTGTTGTCCACCTCTGTCTTGCAGAGTGTGAGAGGTGTAAGCAAGAATGAAATTGTAGGTGTAAATATTTTACAGCTCTTTTGTATAGGGGAGTGGGCTACAAGGTGAGAATTTGAGCATGTTTGGTTTCTTTAACAAGGATGCAGATCGGTATGCTTTTTAGTCTAAATTTAAATCAGCACAAAGAAAATGGTGCAAAGCCTTAGATACGGTCGTTAGGCCAATAAGTGAATTAAATTAGCCACTAGAGGGAGTTTTCACACTCCCAAACATTGAAGGAAAACGAAAATAGCTTTAAAGTGTTGACTAGCGGTTTTCGTCTTGGGGAGGGTCAGCTTCAATGGTAGATGACAGAGATGGGACAAGTAGGTGGTATTGATGCCTTCCACCAGCTTTACCTCCTTCCTGATGCGCTTAAACAAAAATGTGACTTTCTTATATGTTCGTGTATCAGTGCCTTTTTTTGTTTGTACCTACAGCATACAATAAACCTCATTTGATACCCCATCAGTTTCTTGAACCTGAAAGAGTCAAGGAGCTAAGCAGGTCCTCTCCTCTCCTGTTGTCTGAGGTAGGCTAGATGCCAGAAATGGCTGGAATAATGCTCACAGCATGCCCTGAATGGCAGTTGGTTTCATGAGGCTGTTTCTCCTGGATGCCACCAGTACTTGCTTTAGAACACGCCTTGGTTATGTCGTTAATAAATGATAAAGCCTTAAGGAAAAAGCCCCCAGTAACCTAGACCAACCCTTCTATCGTGAAGGAGTTTGGGTATTTCCTCCTGTCTCAAACCACACGGTTCTGTGCCCTTCCCAAGAGCCCAGGAGGTTGCATGCAGCTCTGTTTGGAGGCAGTTAATGATGACGTTCGCTGCCGGTCAGAGGGAATGCCTCTGGGGAGACTCCCTGTGCTCTTCTCCGCTCTTCTAACCTGATCGCTGCTTAATGGGACTCTGCTGAGCTGTTGGCTTTTCCCTGTAGCGTTCCATAATGCTCATACAGCAAAGCTTAAAGATGCTTGTTATTTTCTGAGCAGACTGAATCAGACACGGCTTCGGAAATCAGCTTCCAGTTTAACAAGCACAAAAAGACTCCCAGCACTGGCAGCCACTCGTCCGACATGGCATCTGTCTCCTCGGTAGGTATTTACGCGGACACCTCGCTGGGTAGGGCTTCTCTGTCGGATGCAGTGAGGTTGTGCTTAGGCTGGTGGTGATGATGTGGCCTCCGGAGTACCCTGTTAGTTTCTGCGTGATGCATTATTAAAAGAATGGTGATGGTTAATTACTTACTTGCGTTAAAGGAAGGTCTCCAGGTACCATCTCAAATTAGAGACCCACTGGGTTAGACAAATTCACAGTAAGCGATAGCCCCCGCTCTGAAGTGCAGATGCTCTGAAGCCTGGCAGCCTGCAGGAGGCGGGGGGGGGGGCTTTTTCTTGGTGGCACACAGCTGTTAAGTGATATGTTTGTGGTGTAGCTCTGAGAGAGCTGGGACTGCAGATGGGTGCCCTCTGCAAGCTCATCCTTCACTTTATCAGCAGATTCCAAGGAACTTGAGTTGGACGGTAAAAACATGATTTAGAGCCTCAGCTTCTAAGAAAAGCTGGAAAGAGCTGAGTGTGTTTAGTTGAGCATTTTTAAAAGATTCCTTAGAGACTGGGTTTTTTTTGAGGGGGGCTGCTTTAAAGTGCTTGAATTTGCTGTGTTGCTGTTCTAGGTATTTCTGAACTATATATGTGAGATTTAAAGAACACTTGAAAAAAAGCTGGTAGGGAAAAGTCATGAATGTAGATAAATATGTTAAAATAACCCTTGAACTTGGGGGCATGTGGGTCCTTCTGCTAATCTGGAGAGTCTGGGAACCATAAATGAGCCTTTAGTGTCCACATCACACAAGTGTTCTTGAAAATATTGCACAGGTTGCTCTTCTGGGGCAAGTATCCTGATGGGATGGTAAAGGCAGCTCCAAGGACTGAGAGGAGATTTTAGCAGGTTCTTGTAGGCTGTAATAGAACGACCAAGGAGAGGAAGACAGAAGAATTGGGATAATTACTAGGGAAGTTTTTTGATAAATATTCATGACTGTACTAGGGAAAGGGAATAAACATCTGGGACCCCCTCCACCCCTGTAATATTTTACTCTATTTCCCAAAGTTCTGGGATTTAAGTGTGAAAAGACCCTCTGCATTTATTGAGCATTCAGGAGAGCAGTGCTCCTAAGTCCTGGTCTAGGGTAGCACATCCTTGTGAGGCCCTCGTGCGGGTTCCCCAGCTGTGGCTTGTGTGAGTGCAGCTGCAGGTATGTGCCATTGCTGTGTCAAGGACACAAGACTGCACAAGGACAAAAGTTGCAGATTATTTCTCTGAAAACACACTTTTCAGACTGTCATCGCCTTTGCCCAGAAACCAAGTCAGGAGGGTGCCCATTTCATTGGCACTGACCTTGCTCTTCCACCTGGCAGGTGAGTGGCAGTGTGCTCAGTGTCTACAGCGGTGATTTTGGGAGTGTGGATGCCCAAGGTACTGTGGAGTTTGCTCTAGACTATGATGAGAAGAACCGGGAGTTCCAGGTTCACGTGTCCCAGTGCAAGGACTTGGCTGTTGTGGATGAGAAAAAAGGCAGATCTGATCCGTGAGTGACTCTCTGGTGCCTTCTGACTGCTATATTGCTGAATTTTGTTTTCTGAAGGATTTATTTCTTAGGTTTTCTCTTATTGAATGTCATGGTTTCTTCCTTTCTTCAGCCTTCTGGTGCATGCTTACTGCTGGGACTTCCCTAGCTGATGGTTCTGGAGCCATCGGCATCAGTAAATCTTGCTGCAGACTTAAATTTGAACAGATTGAGAAAGCTTTGATTGCCACAAAGACAGTTCCTTTATTACTGGAATATGTTCTCTCTGCATCCGTGTGAACTTTGATGTCCCCATGGTGATGCATTTTGGTAGTAACTCTGGTGATGCAGATGCATCTCTAGATGAAGTCTGTAAAGAAGTGCTGTTAGGGACACAGTGCACAGAGGTTAGTGATCTCTGGTTTGAAAGATGCTGGAAAGGAGCTTGAATCTGAACCCTGAGACTTAAAGACATTCCACCTCTTTCCTCCTCCCTAATTTCACTCTGACTTTGAGTGCACAGAGATGCTATAGTTACGGGCAATTTAGAAAATGGATCTATGGCCTTGCTGACTTCCCATATTTCCTAGACAGCTGCCTGACATCTCCAGTGAGGTTTATAATTTCACATGCAACCCACGTTAATATCCAGGCAGGTCTCTTAATTAGTTTTGCCTTCAAAGAGTCAGCACTAGGTCTTTTGTTCCCATGTCACTTTTCACCTGTGTTGCCCACTTATTAGAGTTTGGCGACACAGAACAACCTCCATCTGGAGTCTGTTGTCTTTTCCAGGTATGTTAAAACTTACCTGCTCCCAGACAAAGCTAGAATGGGGAAGAGGAAAACCTCAGTGAAGAAGAGGACAGTAAATCCCATTTACAATGAGGTGTTACGGGTAAGAACAAATAACGTGTTCTGAAAAGCTGTGTTGTAGCAGGCACTTGTACTGGGTCAGGTCTGGGAAGACCCTGCCTTCTTGGCATCTCCCTCCCACCAACGTTGCACTGCTCTTCCCTGGGGCTTGTGAGGGCAGAGATGTTAAAAGTTTCTCTGCACCCATCTGTGTGGCACCCAAGATTTCTGTGCCAAAATTGCAGTGATCTTTGGATGAGGTAGGGACCCGCAGCCTGTGCTGTATTCAGCAGAGCCAAAAGGTGTTCTTCTTGCCCTCCTTGATGTGCACACTAGAAAGGAAGCTCTTTGTTATGGGATCTTACTCACCAAAGCCTGGACATGTGTTAATAATTCTTGACAGAATATTGGTTTTTCCCTGTGATGAATGGAGTGCTAGGTTTCCTGTGCTCAGCAGAAAGGCTTTGTTAAGGTAATAGTATTGCTGCAAGACAAAAGACCGAGATGTTCACAGTGGGGCCAGTCCATTAGTGCACGTGTGGAGTGGGTTTGAGTGTCTCAGTCAGAGCTCATTCAAGCTTTTGAGTATTTTATTTCCAACTGTGAAAGAAACAGAAGAAAAAAAATTAACAACCTGGCTTCTCTTTCTTCCTCTAGTATAAAATAGAGAAAATGGTATTGCTGATCCAAAAATTAAATCTCTCTGTTTGGCACAATGACCCACTGGGACGTAACAGTTTCTTGGGAGAGATCGAAATAGACTTGGCCAGCTGGGACTGGAGCAACAGGAAACTCAACTGGTACCCACTGAAGCCCCGAGTAAGTGCAGCTCAACTGCAGTCTCTCTTCCTAGCCCAACCCTGAAGCCTTCAGAGGTGGCAGCAGTCCTTCCAGACTCCTCTGAGGTCTTTAGGTGGTGTGGTGGAGCTGAACACCCTGAATTGTACCTTAAAACATCACCATAAAACATCCACAGGCCCTGGACACGTTAATGTGGTATTCAGTGCTCTGAACACAGACCTTCTCAGGTCTTATTTCATGACTGATCTGTGAGGACACTTTCATAAATGTGATCTGACACTAATCAACAGAAGCTCCAACATGACTTTGCCTCTCTCTCTACTTGCATGAGGACCATCCCTTAAAAACAGACAGTAGAGTACTAGGTGATGCAGTTGAATCTGTCTCAAGAGGTAAATACTCAGGTGCCCATTTTTTGTAAAGCCTGTACAGCTTCCTGCATGCTTCTGGGTTCAGAGGTCTGTTTTGAGGTCCCTTTGAAGAAAATAATGGACATTTGTCTTTCAGAACTACGATGCTAATTACGTCCCTCTGGCCATGCCTGGAAGGGCAGACTTGCTCAGAATCCTCAGGCTTTTGGTTCTGAGGGACTGATTTTGAGAGCAAAGCCACAAAGAAAGGAGCTGCCCTGAGAACAGGCTGCCCCAGCCATGCAAAATCAGAGTTTGTTGGTTTGTGCCCCTCCAATGAACTCAAAAGCTGTGTTTACACAATTTGTCGTTTAGCCAGTCATAAGCAGTGGCCCAGGTGGCCAAGAGGGCCAGTGGCATCTTAGCCTGTATCAGAAACAGTGTGACCAGCAGGACAGGGGCAGTGATTGTGCCCCTGTACTGGGCACTGGTGAGGCCACATTTCGAGTGCTGTGTTCAGTTCTGGGCCCCTCAGGATAAGAAGGACATTGAGGAGCTGGAGAGCATCCAGAGAAGGGCAACGAGGCTGGTGAAGGGGCTACAAAGAACAGCTGAGGGAACTGGGGTCATTCATCCTAGAGAAGAGGAGGCTGAGGGGAGACCTCATCCCTGTCTACAAATGCCTGAAAGGAGGTTGTAGCAAGGTGGGTGCTGGGCTCTTCTCGCAAATGTCAGGTGATAGGGTGAGAGGAAATGGCCACAAGTTGTGCCAGGGGAGGTTCAGATTAGACATCAGGAAAAATTTCTTCACTGAAAGGGTGGTCAGACATTGGAACATCTGCCATGGGAGGTGGTGGAGTCTCCATCCCTGGAGGTGTTTAAAAGATGAGTAGATGAGTTTCTTAGGGACATGGTTTAGTAAGGACTTGATGATCTCAGAGGTCTTTTCCAACCAGATCATTCTATGATTCTATGGTTTTATAACTTTTTCTGTTTCAGAGCCTTTCTGCTGTTAATGGTGTGGATCATCGGGGAGTGATGAATTTGTCTATTAAGTATGTCCCTCCAGGAAGCCTAGGTAAAAGGTGTTTCATGCATTAACAAGTATTGCCCATATGCAGGCAAACAGCTTGCAATGCCTCATCTCTTTAAGGGCTGCTTAAAGAGTAACCTCATTAGATGTCAGCACAGAGGCACGACCAGTAGTGCTTGATAGCACTATCTGCAGCCTACATCTGATTTTCACATCTGGGTGGTGAGGCACTGGCACAGATTGCCCAGAGAGGTTGTGGCTGCCCCCTCCCTGGAGGTGCTCAAGGCCTGGTTGGATAAGGCTTTGAGCAACCTGATCCAATGGAAGCTGTCCCTGCCCATGGCAGGGGGAGTGGAACTGGGTGGGCTTTAGGGTCCCTTCCAACCCAAACCATTCCATGATTCTATGATCTATTTTGAAAGTGTTGGGAAGAGGGGAAGGGCTCAATAACCTCAAACTCATCAGCTGTTATGAGCACTGTGGGCACTATAGGGTGCTGTGGTGTGGTAGCAGCAACACACAGCCCCTCTTACTGCAGGGCAGGCACAAGGTTGGGTGTGCCCAGCAGTTCCTGCTCCTTCCAATGCAGCACCAGCAGAGTATCTGGAGCTCTTTGCAGCTGCAGGTGTGGTGGGGCTGGTAGCCATGCTGAAGCAGCCAGGCAGAGGGCTGCAGAGCTCATGAGGGAGTGAGGATGCAGAGAAGCCTTGTTGCTGCACCTTCAGGTCCCTGGAGAGGAAGCCTGTCATTTTGAGAGCTATTGCAAGGACTGGCATGACATTTTTTCTCTTCTAAATGGCAGGTCCCAAGAATCCTCCCTCTGGCGAAGTTCACATTTGGGTCAAAGACGTCAAGGACCTGCTGCAGTTGCGTCCTTCTGGAGTTGATTCCTTTGTGAAATGGTAAGTGCACGAGCATGGTCTCAGCTTTGATCCTGGGTTTGTGCCTCCACAGGCTCTCCTAGCTGTGCCTCCGTACTGTAAAGCCTTTGTATTGCTCTGGGCTCTGTAGGAGGGAATTGCCCTTGTTATTCATTTGTGGCTGTATTAGCAGCATCCTTGCTGTGATAAAGCTCTTGGTCAATCACTCTCTGTGACTCACTCAGTGATTTGCTTCAATAACATCTGAGTGGAAGGAATACGTGGGCCCTGCACCTCGGCCCAGTTCATGTTCACGTGTTCCAACCTCACGTTCACATGAAGTTGTGAATTTTGCCTTGGTACAGGCTTGCATGCAGACTTTGGGAATTTGTTAGGGAATCACCAGAACTGATATAGAACAAGTCAGATCCTGCTTTGAGCTTTTCCAGAATTTAGGATGTGCCTGTTTTCTGCAGCCTGCAACTTCAGTTCTCCTGTTATTTAGGAAAAGATATTGCAAATATTCTAGAAATTTAAAAATCTTTTAAGGGCATTTAAGAGTTTTTCAGCGCTTTGAAGTGCTCACCGTGTTTTCTGTATATTTTAAATCCTTATAGAGTTCTCCTGCAGAAAGATTTGCTGCTCAACAAGCCTGACAGACCATTTTGAAATGTCCTCTAGGCATCTAAGAGATGAAAATTTGTGAAAATAAAAATATGTGAAAGCAGTGTCCATTAAATGTCAGTTTGCAAAAATAAAAATTACCAAAAGCAGCAAATTTTAAGCAAGTGCCCTCCTTTCTGTGTTTGCTTTTAAAATGGATTTTCTTGGCAAAAATAGTTTCATTCAGGAATTATGAACACTTCTTATTGAATCTACGGAGATTTCTTATGTCGAGATCCAGTTTCTCCTTTCTTCAGCACTGAGGCTTGTTTAGACCGAGGAACTTTGTAGGAACAGTTCAAATCTCAGGTGATATTCTGTCCTACATGCCGTGTTTTTTCTCCTCTCAAAGCTATGTGCTTCCAGACACCAGTAAGAAGAGTTACCAAAAGACCAGAGTCATAAAAAGAGACACAAACCCTGTTTTCAATCACACCATTGTATATGATGGCTTTCATACAGAGGATCTAAAGGATGCTTGTGTTGAACTGACTGTGTGGGATCATGAAAAACTTACCAACCATTTCCTTGGAGGAATCCGACTGGGTCTTGGAACAGGTAAGTCATTTCCTTTACATTAAATGAGTGCTGTTACCCTATTGCTGAGCCACGAGATATAATGGGAAGTTGCAGGGCATTTTCCTATTGGGTAGAAACCAGGAGTGGGGAGTTTCAGTAACTGGTGAGAGTGTTGGTACTTGCACTGTGTCTGGGATGGAGGGGGCCCTGGTACCATGACAGCAACCCTTTAGTCCCACAATTTCTTCTAACATCAGCTCTGAGGTCTGGCAAAACTAGAGAATCTCCTTGGGTCCATGAGGCTGCCTTACAAATCACCATTATGTGGCTGCTTCTCCCAGGGAAGGGTGCTCAGAGATGAACTTGAATGCCGTGTGGGACAGCACCACCTGGTGACTCTGTCCACATCAGCTCCTGCCGTGAAATGTTTTAGTAGCAGGAATAACTGATACTTGAAAAATGGGGAACTATACTAATTGATCTGGTAGGCAATCAGCACTGAGAGTACATCAGCTGGGATTCAATCACATATTGGAAGAATGGAGATGTTTATGTTTTTATTTTGTTTTTATTTAGATGATGTAAGTCTGAGAAACCTCAGCAGAGGTTGCCATTTGCTCCACTGGGAGACATCCGCTGTCTCTGAGAGTTGATGGCGTGAGGTTCCATTTCAGAGGACTTAGACCTGTGCTTAGCTGTAAGGGTTCCACTTCAATGAGGTTACTCATCCTTGAAGCTAGGAAAATTCCAGTATTTGTAAGTCAAAGCTCTAAAGACCAAATGGAGCCATTGTCCAGCTGTCTGTCATGGAGGTTTTTCCCTCTCTAAACATCCTATCCTAGCTTTCAGTGTACTCCGTACTTAGGCTTGAACAGACAGCGTGTTCATCTGTGATTGGTCTAAATGGAATATCTAAGATTTTCTAACCTGTTTGTTATTAAGCAAGAGGGCTCTCTGAGAGATGAAAAGCAAACAGAAGATTTCAGAATGTTACAGTAAAGGAATACTGTTCCTTGAGGGTGTTGGGAAAAGGCTCACGCTAGGTGGAAGGTCTGCCTTGCAGGTACACCTGTGTTTATTAGATTTGCTTGCATGTTCTCTGTTTTCAGTCTCTAATGTGTCACCAGAGGGGCTGTGAACTACCCAGTGGGAAGGGGCAACAAAAATAGGCTCATAAGCAAAATAAAAACTATTGACTCCAAGAAAAGCTGCGATCCAATTTTAGACCTTTACCTCATCAACAAGTAG
Source organism: Dromococcyx pavoninus (assembly GCA_033558185.1). Classification (NCBI taxonomy): domain Eukaryota; kingdom Metazoa; phylum Chordata; class Aves; order Cuculiformes; family Neomorphidae; genus Dromococcyx; species Dromococcyx pavoninus. The sequence goes on along the minus strand of JAUMJL010001201.1, from coordinate 32,758 downwards.
TTTGCAAGTGAAAACTTGGTTGAATAATCGAGTTAGAATCAATGTACTCACTTCTCCGCTATCATATGTTTGATTCCTATATAAATAAAATGTAGAGCAAAAGAATTTTGACAAATATCCCCACTTTGTCCACAAAAAAAGTCTTTAAAGGGGAAATCCAGGCCTTTCAGACCTCCTTTACCGTTTTTAAAAATGCAGGAAGAGCTTGAGCCCAGTATTATTTTCCTTGGCAGGTTATGTTTAGGATTCTTGCATTTTGTGGCCTTTACATTGAATTCATTCTGAACTCTGTTGTGCAGGGGAGGTCAGTAGCAGAAGAATGGGAGGTTTTTAGGGTGCAACTTGCTGATGGGAAGTCGGAACCTTTTTATGATAAGATACTGCCTGCAACAGTTACATCCCATTGGGTGTTTTTGCATGGAGTAGAAACTCTTCGTGTAACTTCCAGCACTGTAGTTGTCTTAATCTTTACAGGTTTGAGCTATGGCATCTCTGTGGACTGGATGGACTCCACGCAAGAAGAGGTAGCCTTTTGGCAGGAGATGATGTCGGCTGCCAATGAATGGATTGAGGGATTGCTGCCACTGCGCTCGCTGGCAGGGAGGAGAAAACTGAAATAACCTATGCTTCGTGCCACAGAAGGGCTGGATGTGTTCATTAGAATCGGGAGAATTCCTGCACCAAGGTGATAGAGACCACCCACTGGGCTGGCATATGTCAGGTTAATAAGGCAACTGATGGAGGCAACTGATGGACAGCACTTTGGAGATGTTAAATGTTAAGTACTAATGCCCTGACAGAGAACATGGAAGATGCCAAACTGATGCTATAGATGATTTTGACCAAGAAGGAACTTCATTTGCCTTTTTATTTAATCATTTATATTCAGTATCTTTGAATTCCATTAAGCTCTGGGAACACTGTTGGAGAGAAGAGGTGATACAGATATTTTTATTTTATTTTTTTACTATTTCTTGTGCCATTTTTTTTCCTGTGCAGAGATGTAGTTGTACTAAAGCAGCAGCATGGTATTATTCATATTCCCCTGCAAGTGGTACACTTTGTACTTGATGTAGAATTGCTCCAAGTCACCAGCAGCACAGTCTGAGAATGGGGGCTTTGCATTTGTCGCTGGTGATAACACATCTCTAATGTGAGGAAAATTGAGATCCAGGGTGAATCTAAAGAAAGAGAGAACTATTTGAAGTAGAAAATGAGGCAACGTGAGGAGGATAACGATGAGGAATTCAATATATTAATTTCTTTCTGCTTTAATGTGAAAGAGAGCAGTGATGGTCATGCAACTTGTGGGATTGTACAACCAAAGGCTGTTTTCCTAGCTTGCCCACAGGCTTCCTCAGTGACCTCAGGCACGTTTCTCTATGAAAGGACAGTAGCAGTGCAATATGAACTGAAGTGCTTGTTTAAGTGTAAAATATGTTACTTTGCTAATGGGCCTAATTGCACCTTTGAAATGCCTTGTGTGCAAAACATTTCAATATAAAATAATGATGTAGGAAACAGTTCCATGTCAGCCTGGCACAGCGGGCTGGGAAGGAAAGGCCAGACCCACATTGGGACACAGGAGATGTTGGGAGCTGGTGGGAGAGGTAAGTTGGGAGAGAAAAAACACAAGGGTCGGTGCAGAGCTATGGGTGCCTGGAGTGGTCTCCTGCCTCTGCATACCCTGCTGTCCCTCTGGTCTTCCTTTCCCCATATTCCTGCCAGTGAGTTGTCCATGACTGGAATTTCCTTTTTGCCAGTAGCTTGCAAGAACTTTGCATCTGGCACTGACCGTGGCAGAGTGGCGTTGTGAATGCATTTTGAAATGCAGCTTTGTACTTTCTATTTTGGATGTACATACTGTGATTAAATAGAATGTTTTTCTTTAGTCATCAGCTGGTCTCCTTGTACCTATTTTTAGCATGGTCTGAGGTGTTAAATTTTGTCAGGTCAAAATGAACCATTTTTGCCCAAGGGCAAGTAAAATGTCATGGAGAAATATATATTTTTTTTTTGGTAGCTCTCCTATCTTAGATTTTGGCTCTGTGAATATTTTGATATTATGGTATTGATTTTATTTAACTCAAGCTCAGTGTAAATTTTCAGCTTAGCAGAGATGGTTGTAAATAAATGAATGGAAAAATGTACACTCCAAATAAGACTTTTCATGAAATGAAGACATTTGGAAGATAATCAGCAGCTTTCATGGGAGAAAATAAAGAAAGAAGATGAATTTGCAATTGGAAAAAGATAATACTTGAAAATATACCAGTCATAGTACCGAAAGCACTGAGGGAGAGTCCATAGAGCAACAGACTTAAATAATGACTATCTAGTGAAGGACCTGATGTAAACAGCCCAAAGGCAGTGTGTATGGGCTCCAGCCTGGCATGTTTTGTTCACCAGGGTTTGGTCATGTTTTGCCTTTGTGGGATAAAATAACAATATTGGGCCTAAGATGAGAGTTCTAAAAATATGCTGACCTTGTGCCTATTTATGCATTTGTGTAACTTACCAGCTATGAGGAGCCCTGCTCATCGGAGTGGTGGCTTCTCGTAGTGAAGCTGCCCACAGGACTGCTGCCTTCACCCCAGTGCTTCCCTATCCCACAAGGTGCTCCCAGGGTGGGGAATTTCTGCTGTGGCTGTGAGTGTGGTTGGTAACGCTGGAGGCTTCAGCTCGGCAGGTCCAGGTCTCTTTCTGGAAGGTTCAGCTGACTCCTCTCCATCACAAAAATGGAGTGATCCTGCCGCCTCCTCCTCGTCCTCCTCCTCATGTGCAGTGGTTATGACAATGTTGCCAAGAACTGCAGTTTGCATCAATGGAGCTGGAAATGGTTGTCTTGGTCTTTCAGAGAATTCACATCATGCTGATTAAGGGAGAAAAAGGGAATCTGTGGGCCAGTTTCATCCCAACACAGCTGCTTTTATGAGCTTGGCCTGTGGCTTTGTGAACAGACTACTTTTGCATTCAGATTCCATTGAGGATTTCTGTTAATCTTTGAGTGCCTTGTTTATTTAAATTAAGCCCTGATTAACGTAAGAAGCTTTCTTTGGCATTTAATAGTTTATCAGAGTAAAAGATTACACTGCCAAACCACACGTACATTTGTAACACAGCTGTATCTGAGGGCGTAGAATTTGCGACGCCGTATCTGAAAGCACTTTATCAGAGAAAGACTTAAGGCACTTTCATTGTCTGTGTCATATGGAGGAGGGGAGCTTGGGGGTTTAAGGTGAACAACCTCTTTGTGTGTGGCTTATGATGCAGACAGTTGTTGTCTATGAATGCGACAGGTAAGAGAGATGGGCTGATGATGACATGAGTTGGGTCATAACTGGTAAAAGAGGAGGAAAGCACAAGGAAGTCTTCCTGACTGTATTTGCTAGGTCATTGTAGAGTGGGTTAAGCAAAGCTCCCGAGGAAGGTAAGTTTGTGTCTCCCATTTCCCTGACTACGAGCAACCCGGTGCCAGTGCCGCAGTGGGAGGAGACTGCGGCCGCTGAGCTCCTGCTGAATGCAGAAGTGACCCCAGGGAATGAGCAGGCCTATGAAACATGAGGTTACAGGCTGGGACCCTTAGGCACTCCCCTCTTAACATAAATACAAACCTTGCTCTCAATAGCAGAACTGGGTTGGTTGGACACGATCTTAGAGGTCTCTTCCAACCTTAATGATCCTATGATTCTATGAACATGACCTATGTCCATTCAAAACTGTTCTTATTTCAGGTACCAGAAACTATTTAAAATAGTTTAAAAAATAGTTAATAGTCTAAGCTAACTAAAGAAGAGAAAGAAAGAACTGTTGGATCTTGAACAACATCCAGTGAATGAGTGTCTCACAGGAGATGAAAAAGAAGTGGTTGAATTAATTATCCATTACTAAATATTTGCTCAGCCTTATCCTTCACTGAGACAGGAAAAAAAATGAAGTATTATGGAGATTTGGAGAGAAAATTACGCTGGCGAAATGAACCCATGTAATAATGTGATCTATTGAAATAAGAAAAGCTGGATTTTTGCAGGCTTGTTAAATTAAGTAAAAAAATGTATCAAATAGACTGGTGTATCAAACCCTGAATACATAAACACACTTCTGATAACTAAGAGTCAGCGTATTCAACATTAAGATTGACTGATTGGTTTGTACTTTAATATCTTTCATGGCTTAATCCTTTTTCTTTTCCACCTGCCTACTTTCCACCCCTCAGGTGTCTTGGTCATCTGCTATTACTGTTCAAACGGATGCCCAGGAGGAGGTGTCCCTCTGTGCACTGTTGTGAAAGTTGTCCGAAGACATTGGGAAGCCCCTTGTGAAGCACCACACAAAAGCATGTCTGCAAAGAGCTGTAAGGTATGTGTTACTGGAGCTGTGCTGCTCTGAGCAGCACCACTACTGCTCCAGATCCTGCTGACCTGTGGAAAGCTCTTGAAACAGAAGTCCCTTCCCATGGGGTTGGCCAGGAGTAGGCTCTGTTTTCCAGGAGCTGCACTTTTTGGGAGACTCTGCCATGATGAATAGCTCTACCATCAAGTGGAAAGGAACAAGTCTCTGGAGCCAACTGTCTGTGACAGACACTCTCCATGGGACAACCCTCTGCGGAACAACTCCACACAGCTGACTCTCCACAGGGATAACTCTATGTGAGGAGAGTTAGGGTTAGGATTATTGATTACAGGTAGGATTTAGGGCTTCTTGCGTAGAGTTGGCCTTATAGTGTTGTCCCTCAAAGAGTTGTCCCACAGAGAGCTGGCCATGGACAGTAGTCCTAGACTTCCCAGCGAGGGTCAGGATGAAGTTCATGGGGCCACAGAAGGACTTGGTGTGTTTTGGAACTGCAGTACCAGCTCCTGGCCTGTTGTGAGCAGGAGGTGGCTGGTTTGTAGCAACGAGGTTTGAACAAGAGCAGGCAATTCTGGGGTGGCCATTCCCACTTTTGAGGCATTTGCCAGCTTCTGCACACATTGGTTGTTTGGAGAGTGCTGGGTTGACTCACAACAGCACAAAACCTGAGCATCTGCCTTCAGGAGACCCGTGGCGAAATTACTATTAATGACTTGTATGATATCTCTTTCCTCTGAGAGAGGGATGGGCATGGTGTAGAGCAGCCCTGCAGGAGTTCAGCAGCCCTAGATCAAGCTCTGTCTGCTTTTGCATTAATTTCCCATTCTCTCAGCTGAAATGCCTCATGTCAGATAGTAAAATCTGAAAGAATTTGAGTGAAGATGTCAGCTGGCAGCGGCGTCCTAGGAGTGGAAAACCACAAATGGCAGCGGAGTGTGAGCTTGCCAGGTGTGGTGGTCACACCAGATTCATGCTGGAGGGCTCTGGTTAGTGTTCCTGCTGACAAAGGGCTGGTGTTGGAGCAGTCACTTCCCTGCAAGTGATCTGAAATAGGTGCTCGCGTAAGCAGGCAAATATTTGCTTTTTAAAATGCTATCCATAATCATATTATGGCCAGACTGGCCTCTGGGCTGTGGCAATCCAGCCTCTAAACCAGCTTTGCTTTAATAGATTATTTTAGGAGGAAGGGAAGGAGTCCTGAACATGAAGGCATTTCTGCTGGTCAGTTTTCCTTCTTTTTCCAGGACTTCAGTCAGGGTTTAGCAAATTACTTGGCATCCTGTATTTTTCAAAATAGAAATTATAGACCACCATAGAGCCACAGCCCTACCCCCTGCAGCACTTTAAAGACCCCCACAATTAGTCCTCAGCAGGCGTTGCAGCTTCTGATAAAAAGGCATATGTTTAGCAGCACTAAATAGAGCAAATCCAAGTATGTTTTACCTTTCTCACTCTACAGACCTGCCTGTGCTGCTGCTAATCTTGAGACACTACCAGTCAGAACAGAAATCAGATTTCCTGCATCTAACAACTTGTAATGCCATCCTGCTAGTTATTACAATCCAAAGTAGTTCTTGAGCTTTAAGCAAGCAGTTGGAGCTCTGGGCTCAGAGGGGAAGCTAGGGAGCTGTTTTCTGGCAGTGTAAGTGGCTCAGACACCCGCTCTGTAGGAAGAAAAAAATCACAATAACTCTTTTGATCTCCTCCTCTCTCTCCCACTCACCATTACTAATTTATCATGATTGTAATGGCTTGTATTTGCTCTAAGCAGATCCTGTTCCCTTCCTGGGAAGACTCGAACTGCTACAAGGACATAATATTCCCAGTGGAGGATCTGTTCTTGGATTCAGGCAGACTTAGGCAGATATAATATCTAGATGGGAGCCCCCCCCTTTTAAGTGAGCCAACCCATAACCATTTTAATGTGATCATAATCTGAAATAAGACACCAGGATCTGCATCTGGAGTAAGACATCCCATGGTAACGACCTGACATTTAATGTATTGTCCCAGGGAAACGTTTTGTAAATGGCTTATGGCTGTCTTAAAAAACCCAGCTGACCTGTTTACATGTGCAAGCCGCTGAGGCTGGAGGCTCTCATGTGGGTGCTGTGTGGCATCAGAGTGGCCCTGCCACTTGCAGGGATGCAGGAACAAGCTTATCCTCTGTACACAACCACCCATGCAGATCACACTGTGTAACCTTCCCCGACCATTCAGGTTGCAAAGCAAATGCTAACCCTGCCCTGCAGCACTGTTATTGACTCAAAAGGCCTCTCTGATCAGTTCTGAAGTTTCTCTGCATTTGCCTCTCCCTCACATTCTCCCATTGGCATGGGTCCTGTCTCAGCAGTGCTGTTCAGCAATTTGGGAGGGGGCAGAGCCTCCTGCTCAGGGGATGGGGCAATTCAAGCTCTCTGAGGTTGGGCAGCTGCTCTGTGCTGGGCCCCTCATTCCTCCACAGGAAGAGCAGCAGTGATGGAGGACCGTTCATTCCATCAAGTTGAGTGGGATAAATTGTCCTCAAGATGTCCCTGCTGCTCCCTTTCAGCTGCAGAAGGAGCCTGGATACCTAGTGTAGGAGAGACATTTAGGTAATGGGATCCTATATTAGTGGGGGAATATTAATGGGACAGCCAGCATCACTCAGCCATTACCTTATTTATCAAGCCTGTGTCTGCTCTACTGCTTTTGATTTGATCCAATTGTGAGAGTGGGGGACCAGTGGTACCTCTGCAGGATGCCACCCCTGGAACCCCAACCAGTGTGCTTGGATCTGCCTTCATGTGTAGGACTCTTGCTCACTAGAAGCATTTTGCTGATGGGTTGGTGTTTGGGGAGGGGGGTTAGACAAGTTTCTTGGGGACAGAGACTGCTGGTCTGCCACACAAGTCCATCACTACAAAAGGTACCTGAGTCCAGCCAAAATGGGACAGAAGCTTCTTTATGGGCCTCCTGGCATTCAGCCCTGCCTGTGTTTCCCTCCTGCTACTGCTGTTGGAGGCTATAAGGATATCACCTCGTCACAAAGTCCTAAATTACTCTCCCAGTGCCTGCTGTCAGCTGGGCTGTCAGTTCCCGAGCACTGTGTAGTGCCCTTGGCTTTACGCTTGTCTGCACCACCCTGACTGACTGCGGGCAGCACATAAATAATAAAGATTAATTCACTTAATACCTTCTCTCTGTCCTGGATTTTACAGTGGCACACAGCAGCCAGCAGGTTATGGGTGCAATCAGTCCCTGTCAACAGCGTAACCTGTCTTCGTCTCACATCTTCTGGATGTGCCCAATTTAACAGGGATGTTTTTTTGGAACTAGCTCATAAATTGTTTGCTCCGTGTGGTTAGCCAGCCCTGTTCTCATTGTTCCCATCACCCTGGTGTGTGTTCTGTGCCTGTTCTCAGTCACTGGTCTCTGGCCTGTTTGTGAGCGTGCACTCGCAGTTCATCTCCTCAGTGAGGAGCTGCTCCATTGCGAGGGGAGCTGGGATATAAAACCTGGCAGGAGCTGGGGATTGGCCTGTGGGTTTGGGTGCTCTGGTTCAGCAGTGATGAGATCACTGCACTCTCCCAGGCTGGGGTGCAGGCACGGGCCATCTTGGGCAGCTCCTGTGCAGCCAGCCCTACAGCGAGGGATTATGTCTGATCGATTGTTTTTTGTATCCTTGGAAACTGAAAGGGCATTAAAATTACATGGTGCGTGCAGTGCTGATGCACTCTCCTCCTCGTAGTGCTGTGGTGGGCTTGGAGGTGGCTTCAGCCTCCAGCTGCTGGCTACAGGGTGTAAAGGGCACTGGGTAAAGGGCACTGGCTGGGTTTGGAGAAACTGAGTTACAACTCACTGGCAGAAAATTTAGAGGGAGGGACCTCTGTAAATTGCGATGCTGGTATCAGGGGGTGTCACTGACTCCTAGCCATCCCTGGCCTTGGCTCAGTACCTTCTCTGCTTGTGGCCCAGCCACAGTGAGCCTGAGCTTCCCAGCACAGAGCTCCTGCCTGAGAGGAGCTGCCTGCCTTGAAACCATCCTGCCCCACCACAAGGACTGCTCTGGCTGGCACTGGGCACTTAACTCAGGGTTGCATGGCAGCAGATCCTGCTGTTTAGCACACACATGGCACTCACCACCCACCAGCCTGAAATGGGTTGGAACTGGGCTCACAGAAGCCACTCCTGAGTATCTGGTTAGAGCTTTATCATCTCACACTACCAGGAAGTTAATATAATTGCTCTGGGACAGAGACTACAAGGCAGCACAGGGAAACAGGAGAATCGTTCTCCAGCCCTTGCCCCCTTTTGCCCTAGCTTTCCTGCCTTAAACTGAATTTCCTAAATAAGAAATGCTCATGCTGGTGATGATGTGGCTGTTTTTCACCTTGTGCAGGAGCTGCACACACAGGTGTGCATTGGTGGCTCTTGGGAAGGGCTTTCAGCCACACCTAGCTGGTTGGACCCTGTTTGTGGAGTCCCAGAGGTGCTGCCAGCAGTGGCCAGAGCCCGGGCGCTGTGTGCCTGCACGGGTTCAGCCGTGCACTCACCAGTGCTGAGGTCGTTCTGAGGCAGCTCTGCCTCAGTGCCAGCAGCTGCGAGGAGAAAGCGACTCCTCCAGAACCGCCCCTAGGACCCATGAAAGGAGCACTGAAGAGTTGCCTCTAGTCGGGGGCTGCCAACAGCCCCTGGAGGCTTCTCTGAGCGCTGCCATCAGTGTGCACGCTCTCGAGGCTTCTCATCAGCACCCGCTGTCCTGTCCCCAGCCAACAAACCTGCTTTTACATCAAATCTAGGTTACCCTCTATCTCTCTCTCTCAGACACTAGATTTTCCATTTTCTAAAACAGTACCAGAACAAAGGCTCTCCCAGGATCTCATTTTCTCCTCCCTTCTCAGTTGCTGCTAATTAATATCGTGGCTGCCTAGTCACGGCAGCATGTGTTCATCTGTATGCATGTGTTCAGAGAAGATGAAAATAATATCTGCATCACGGGATCCTGTGGGTTTATTTGCTAGGGAAAACAGGTCCTTGATGCTCCAGGAATTTCTTCAGCTACGACAGCATCTGCTGGACACCCTTGGTGCTCTCCTTCGCTCTTCACAGCCCTGCAAGGCAGGGCGCTCCATCTGCTCCCCGGTCACAGCTACGCCACTGCCAGGAAATGTCCACTGATTATCTCTGCCTTGAGTCACCTGCTGGAGGTGCCACTGATGGTTGACTCGCAGGGCGTGTTACGCAAGCCTTGTGCCTGCTTGAGCACAGGCAAACCCATGGAAGAAAGGGAGCGGAGCGGCTGTGTGTGCGAGTGCATGGAGAGGAGAGAGAAACAGTTAAGAGAAACCACAATTTGTTGTGGGCTTGCACTAATGGGCATTGAATACTCAGAAATCACATGGTAAAATGCAACGGATGCCCACAAAGCATCGCCAGCAATGAGTCACTGGTAAATGTACCACTAACTCGGATTTATAGGTTTAATATTTTTCTGTTGCACCGTTGCTGTTCCTGTGCAGATTGCTTCATCAGTTTTCTCTCCTGTCCTCAGGTACTTAAAAATCGGATGTTTTGGGGTTGTTATTTTTTATAAAAATATTTCAAAGGATATTGAAAAATTCCTTTGCCATTTATTCCTCAAGACCTGAAATGGTCCCTCTAATGTCCTAGTCCAATTTGCAACATGGCCAGCCTTTTCATACCTATATAAATGTCCTTTTGTTGAAGATCTAAAGAATCTAACAGCCAGTGTGAATGTGTTTGTTTCACCAGTGGTTATGCAGAAGGAGTTCTTCATGAAACCACTTTACTTGAAAAAAAACCACTTTCATAAAAAGGAAAAGCATCAATAGCCCTTTTTTTGATGTTTGACTTACTTAATACATACATTTTAGTCACTTTTTTTTTAATAATACACATGCTCAGTTTTCCTTCCAGAAATTAAAACTTTGGCAAGCACTGAGCAGGCAAGCACTCAAGCTGAGCTGTATCCCACGGTGCCATGCGAGTGTGGCTGTGTGCTGCTGTGACAGCGCGTAGCGCGACCCATTTGGGACATCCCAGTCAAAACTGGGACTGACAATCCACACGGCGCCACATCTGATGTCATTTGGGTTCCTGAACACTGTGCTTCACCCTCTACAGCCAAGAACCTGCTCAAGTGGAGCAAAGGAAAATGGGTTTGGTAAGATTTGTGGTATTGAATTTGCTGGGTATTTAATGTCTGTAACTATTAGTTTTTGAGACTGTACACGCATATATACACAAACTATATATATACACACAAACTATACATATACACACATATGTACATGTCTGTGTGTATCTGGATATGGTGGTTTTCACGACTCTGTTAGTGAAATACCTTACTATTACTACTGTCCCTTTCCAGACAGGGCTCAGGCAGTGAGGTGACCCAGTGCCCAGGGCAGCAGTGCAGAGGCTCTCCAAAAGTGCCTGGAACACTTGGGTTCCCTGCATTAGATGTCACTGGGAATCAAGTGCCCAACACAGCAGTGAAGAGCCTGAATCTCTGCAGAAACGAGACTCAGGTTTAAAGCACGGGAAGGCGTTGTGTGCTCTGCTTGACCCTCCATGCCCTGGGGAAGAGCTGAGAAAGGTCAGCTTTGGCTGAGCACCTGGCCCCCCAGCTGATCCTTGGCCCGGGGCTCAGCACGGCTCCCTTCAGCCCCGTGTCCTCCTCAGCCCCGGAGACCCTTTCAGCCCCTGGCTTCCCTCGGTCCTGGAGCTCCCCTCAGCTCCCGGCTCCATTCAGCCCTCGGCTCCCATCAGCCCTGTGTCTCCCCCATCCCTGGAGCTTTACTCAGCCCCGTGTCTCTCTCATCCCTGCAGCTTCGCTGAGCCCTGTCTCCCTACTCAGCCCTGTATCCCACTCAGCCCCCGTGTCCCCCCCCACGGCCCCCAGGTCCCTCCAGCCCCGTAGCCCTCTTCAGCCCTTGGCTTCCCTTAGCCCTGGTGTGCCCCTCAGACCGGGAGCTTCCCTCAGCCCCCCCGAGTCCCCCTCAATTTCCCCCTGTCCCCCCTCAGCTTCGTGTTCCCCCTCAGCCCCCCAGCTTCCCTTGGTCCTGGAGCCCCCTCAGCCCCCAGCGCTCCCCTCATCTCTTTTCTCCCCTCAGCCCCGCGTCCACCCCAGGCTCCCTTCAGCCCTGGAACTCCCTTGGCACCTCTCAGCCCCGCGTCCCCTCATTGCCGGAGCTCCCTCAGCCCCCGCCCGGCGCGGCTCCGCCCCGCCCCGCGCAACTCCCGCAGCGCCCGCGTTGCGGGGCCGGCGGCTCCTCCCGGCAGTGCGGTAGCGCGTCCGCCATTGCATCACGGCGCACTCGGCACCGCCTCCTCCGTCCCGCAGCCTCCGTCCCGCAGCGCAGCCCCGGTCCCGGCTCCATCCCACTGCCTCCATCCCACAACCCGGCCCCGGCTCCGACATCTCCTCCATCCTGCAGCCCGGCCTCGGCTGCAGCTGCCGCACCGGCTCCGGCCGCGCCTCCTGCATCCCGCAGCCCGGCTCCAGCTCCACCCCGCATCCTCCATCCTACAGCTCGGCCCCAGCTCCAACTCCAGCTGCTACACCGGCCCCGGCTCCGACTCCATCCCGCAGCCTCCACCCCGCAGACGGGCCCCGGCTCCGGCCGCGCCTCCTCCATCCCGCAGCCCGGCTCCTCCGGCCGTGCTTCCACCCTGTAGCCCAGCACCGGCTCCAGCTGCGTGCCTCCATCCCGCAGCCTCCACCCCGCAGCCCGGTTCCACCCTGCAGCCCGGCACCAGCACCAGCTCAAGCAGCGCCTCCAGCCCACAGCCCGGCTCCACCCCGCAGCCTCCGCCCCGCAGCGCGGTTCTACCACCGGCCCCAGCTCCGGTGCCGGCGGGGGCGCTGCAGCCGCGGGGGGGCTGCGCGCAGGGCGGTCTCCGCGGCAGCGCCCCGGGCCGGGATGCGCTGAGGGCGCTGCGGGGCCCCGAGCGGGCGGGCATGGGCGGGCGCTGAGGCGGCAGCATGGAGGCCATCTGGCTGTACCAGTTCCGCCTCATCGTCATCGGCGACTCCACCGTGGGCAAGTCCTGCCTCATCCGCCGCTTCACCGAGGGCCGCTTCGCGCAGATCTCCGACCCCACGGTGGGCGTGGATTTCTTCTCCCGGCTGGTGGAAATCGAGCCGGGCAAAAGGATCAAGCTGCAGATCTGGGACACGGCCGGGCAGGAGCGGTTCCGGTGAGACCGGGGGGCCGGGACCCGCCTGGGCGAGCGATGGGGCGGGCGAGACAAAGGGGGGTGAACTGCATCCTGTGCTCCCCAACCCCTGGGGTGTTGTGTGCTCGGGGTGTGAGCGCCCCAGAACGGGTGCGGGGTGCGGGTGAGGTGTGGGGGATACGCAGGGTGCTTGGGATGTGTGAGGATACGCAGGGTGCTTGGGATGTGTGGGGTGTGCAGCGTGCTTGGAACCTGTGGGGTGTGCAGGACGCGTGTGGTGTAGAGAGTCCTTGGGATGTGCAGGGTGTGCAGGGTGTGGGGGATGCGCAGGGTGCTTGGAGTGCGCAGGGTGTTTGGGATGTGCAGGATGTGTAGGGTGTGCATGATATCTGGGCTGTACAGGGTGCTTGGGATGTGCAGGGTGTGGGGGGTGTACAGGATGCTTGGGATGTGTGGGGTGCTTGGAATATGTGCGGTGTACAGGGTGCTTGGGAAGCACAGGATAATGTGTGGGAGGTGTGCCTGCTCATGGCAAGGGGGTTGAAAGTGGATGATCTTTAAGGTCCCTTCCAACCCAAACTATCCTGTGATTCTATGGAGATGTAGAGGAGCGGCTTGGCTGCTGGGGAGCGGGACGGAGCGCCAGGGCAGTGCTGGGCCTGGGGGATGTTTACCATGAGCGAGGAGTTGTGCATCAGAGGATGCAGCTCGTTGGGGAAAGCGCCTGCTCCCTCTTGGTGCAAGGAGGCAGTAACCAGGATGTTTCATAGCTAAATGCGCGTGTAGGCTCGCTGAATGCGATGGAATATGTGGTTTGGTTCCCTGCAGTGGCAGCGGAGATCAGCCGTGTGTAGGACAGAGGAAGGCCAGGATGAATCGTTGGATGTGGCTGCGTGGGGATGGCAGGGGCCTGCTGAGTGTGCCAGGCCGAGCGCTGGGTGGGCACAAACGATCTCAGGTTAAGCAATAGCAACAAAGACTTGAGGAGAAATAAAGGCGGCATGTGGGACCGTGCCAAGAGTTTCCCACGGAGCTGTATGGTAAAAACAGCAGTTGTGTGGTTGGAACAAACTCAGCCCCATCAAAACAGGGGGCTGGTGTTATCGTGGGACGCGCTGCTCAGACAGTGCTCATTTGGAAGGGGTGGGAGTGTACACTCAGCTCCCTGCCTCCTGTTTGTGGATATTTTTCATGCATCTTTAACCCTTACCTACTCTTTCATCCTGCCCCCTCCGGGAGAGCTTTCCTTGCTTCCTTTCTCTGTGCAGCTTCACACAGCTTCTACTTCTGTACTGTAATGACTCACCCGAGCAATGTTTTGGTTTCATTCGATAGATAAATCCACCTCTACCCCACCCCTCTGCCCACCTTCCTTGTCATCTGTGGTGCTGGCATCTGCCCCAGGTTGTGCAGGAGTCGGCCCTTATCCACTGACAGGTCTTTCTTCTGCTACCTTGCAGCCTTTCAGGGGGAAGGGCTGGGAGAGGAGGTGCTTTAGCTTGCAGTTGCATCAGCTTCCAGCTTTGGATCTGGAGCTCAGGTCTGTAGAAAACATGCCTGAGTGTCGTCACCCGCTTCTGCCTTTGCTGTGAAGAGCCAAGGCTGCTGGAAGGCTTCAGTTCCTTTTCTTTTATACATTAGGAAGTTTGGGGCCCTGGAGGCTACTTACTCTTAGTGCTGGCGGTTGACCCAACTGGGCACTCGGGTTGTAAGCATGATGAGCGGGCGACCTTCAGTGCAAGGGCAGGCTGTGCTGCTGTGATGGGCAGGAAGAGTGTAAGGGGCAGAAACCGTGAGTGACATAAAAAACCACATCGTGCAACTTTGAAATGCCCTTGCCAAAGCACAGACTTAAATTCCCAAGGTGAAAAGCTAGAGGGAACTTAGCAAACCCAGGTGCTTTTATGCTGCACTCTTAAATATTTAAAAATCAGGTAAAAAGTCTGTTTTGTGTTTGTCCTTTTCAAATCACCATCAGCCCCGTGACAAATTGTGCCCTGTAAAAACAGCAGCTCTTGGGCTCCTCCTGCAAGTTTTTGGTAAAAAAGGCAAGATGTTATTGGAGTAAGCTGAAGCCTTTCAGATGTGTGGGCAATAAGCACAATGGTGCAGATGCTCTCCAGAACCCTTAAACTTTAGGCCATAGCAGAGGGAATTTCAGAAGAAGGGAATTTGTAAGGATGAGCTCCGCTTTTTCACAGAGTTCTCTCCTTTGAGTGTTTCCAGTCTAAACCACTGTAGTTATTTTGAAGACACCTCCTTGACATTCTCTGGTCTGCAGCTGTGCTACCTTTCTGCTTTTCCTGACCCCCGTTGTGAGCTCTTTCACTCTCCATAAATTAGAAGCAATTTCTGTGCAGTCAAGGCTTAAATTACAGCTAAGCATGTGCCGTTCTGTTTTGCCAGATCAAACCCTAAATCGTGTTGCCTGGGGCAGCGTTGAGGCTGCTTTGGAGATGTAGATGAGCAGGGTCCGATTCTTTCTGGATTCAGCAGGTTTTGCCCATCTCTGGTTGCTCAGATACTGTGATTTCCTTGTCTGGAACATAATGTTGTGTAATGCTAACAAAAGCAAAAGCATGTGCAGCCCTCACTTCCTGGAACTGTGCACCACCACCTACAGAAGAGCTGTTTCCTTCCAGCCGGGCAGCTCTCCCTCGAACAAATGGCCTTGGGTCCCGGGTACAAGGGTCCCCACCGTGGGAACAGAGCAGGGAGGGTTCCCAGGCTGAGGCAACACCTTTGTGTTAAAACTTGGCTGAAACAACTGCAAATCCCCGTAGTGCTGTGTGTGAGCATGGCGGGAGGAGGGAATGTAGGAGTCTTGGAAGGGAACTGGGGACTTGTGTAGAGCGTGAAGGCAACATCGTTTGCTTCCTGCAGGTCAGTAAGGAAAACAGTCTGTGGAAAAGGCTTTAAGGAAAGGCACTGAGACCTTCACCTAGTTTTACCTCAAAGCAGCATTCAGCTTAGATCTTGTCGTGTCTTTCAGAAGTACCTGAGGCATTGTTGATGTTGGCAGGCAGAGCCAGGGCTGATGCGCTGCACACAAGGGAGACGCAGAAATGCTTGTGACAGCGTGGGGGTGAATGCAAAGCACCAATATCTGTTTGCAGCTGGCTGGAGAGCAAAAGGCAGCTCTAATGCCCTCAGTGCCAAAAGTGCAGACCTACTGCTGTCCCTCAGCCAGATAACTGGCAGAGGAGAAATTATCCAAGTGCAGCCAACTGTCTTTGTTTCCCTTTTCTGGCTTTCTTCAGTTTTGGCTCTGCATTGTCACCCATCACTGCATGTCTGTTTGTAAAGCAATCCTTGAAAACTCCAGCTTATCCTTTCTTAGGGCAGTTTTGCTAGATAAACACACCACAGGACCAAATAACCCCTCACAACATTCTTGATTATTCAGAAACTGACTTGTCCCAAAGTAAAAATGCAGCAGTGCTTATTACATCTTTCTGGCAAGGAAAGTTTAGGCCCCAGCATCAATTCCTCCAGGGACTGAAATTGATCATTGCTTCTGGATTTAGGATGAATCCATGACTTTTTGCAGAAACACCACAGTTCTACAGCTTCTTGGTTTTCCCACCTGTATTAGTCATTGACTGTGGCTCTGCTCAGCCTGGTGGTCTCAGCTTCTCCATTCCCCTGTGTTGGCTGATTCCATGTGCTGCTTCTGGTGGCATTGAAGTCTGCCCTTGCTTGGAAGAGTTGTGGAAGATGTTCTCCATTTCCCAGCCCGCAGTTTGGGGGTCTTTTTAGTACTGTTCAGTGTTGTCAGCATTGTCAGGAGCAAGACCAACAGTAATGCACATTCCCTGAGGAAGCTGTTGTATCGTTTTGCTGTTGCTCAGGAGGTCAGACCAGCTGCTCCCATTAGTGTGTGAGCTGTAGCAGTGCGTGCCAGCCTTTTGACCAGTGGCATAGTGGGAGAAAGCTCCGGGGTTGGTGGATGTCCCTGTGCCGAGGCCCTGGGTGCATGCAGAGGAGCTTACAACCCTACAGCCTGCCTTCCAACTCTGTAGACGTCTTTCATGTGCCTGTCAGAGAGTGGGTGTTCCCTTTCAGATAAAGCCTTTAATTTGTTACAGTGTGCTGTGGTTTAACCTCAGGGCAACTAGGTGCTCACTCCCTGCCCCCAGCAGGATGGAGAAGAGAATTGAAAACAACTCTCTTGGGTTGAGATAAGGACAGTTTAATAGGACAGCAAAGGAAGGGAGAAGCGTAATGATGATGATAAAAGAATATACAAAGCACGTGATGTGCAGTGCATCTTGAGGCCAAGAGCAAAGGGCAGACAGAAATCTGTGATAGAAAACAGAGACCAGAGACGGTGGTGAGGATTTTAGACAGAGATGTAATAAATTAGTGGGCCAGTTAGTTACCCAGGGATGAAGTCCTTAAGCCAAGATTAGTTGTCTTTTTGAATGATGAGCTCTACTGAGCACAAGCAAAAAGCAATATGGCGTTGTCTGAATGGCCTTCTCCACCCTGGGTTCTGCAGGGCTGATGGGGTGGGGGTGGTGCTGCTCTCTTAAACAAAGACGAAGGTTCAGAAGGGTACAGTTGGCTTAAGAAAAGAAAAATCAGAAGAAACAAACAAACAAAACCCCACTTGAATGTTGCTCTGCCCGTCTTCCCAAACAGCTGTAACTCACACTTTTGTTGTGGCTCATTCATTTCCAGGTCCATCACCAGAGCCTACTACAGGAACTCGGTTGGTGGACTCCTCCTCTTTGACATTACAAACCGCAGGTCCTTCCAGAACGTCCACGAGTGGCTAGAAGAGACCAAGGTGCACGTCCAGCCGTACCAGATCGTCTTTGTTTTGGTAGGTCACAAGTGTGACCTTGACACCCAGCGGCAAGTCACCAGGCACGAGGCCGAGAAACTGGCCGCTGCATATGGTATGAAGTACATTGAGACCTCGGCTCGAGATGCCATTAACGTGGAGAAGGCCTTCACTGACCTGACTCGAGATATATACGAGCTTGTTAAAAGGGGGGACATTTCAATCCAGGAGGGATGGGAAGGGGTAAAGAGCGGGTTTGTCCCAAATGTAGTGCACTCTTCAGAAGAAGTGGTGAAATCAGATAGGCGATGCTTGTGCTGAGCTCCTCTAGTGAGGCAAATGGTGATGAACTCTACTAACCAAACATACTTTACTAAGTGAACTCAGTGTGACAGAAGGGAGAGCAAATGCTCACGTTGTGAACAGCCTCCCACGTTGTTTTGGACACCAGAACAAACCCTGGAAAGAAATGTTCTGTTCCAAATCACCTTTCAGAACTGGGGGCTACAAACCTAACGGAGAGTGAGTGAGGGTGCATGTAGATGTTGTAAGGAGACAGGAAGCAGAAATGAGGGGCTGCAGGGGACAGAAAGGAGTGTACAGAGAGCTGAATGGGCTGGCACATGCCAGGGTACTGTACATGTCCTCTTTAAGTAAATCCATAGCTCCATGCTGGGCGTTGAAGCCACAGTGTGGATATTTCAGTAGCATGACAAATGGGCAGAGAGAGAGAAAGAAAGAGGGCATCTTCATTCGTGTCAGCTGTTTGCTTGGTAGCAAAGGTGTAAAGGCAGCTCAGATACCATTGTCTCATAAGGCCAACTCCACAGGAAAAGTTTACTGACATGGTATGCACTGTTCTGAATTTTTTTTCTTACATTCTTGAACCTAGTTCGATAGCAAAGAATATTCCGTGGCATTTAAAGAGGAAAACAGTAGTTATTTATTTGTCTGGTAATTAAAATTTAAATTATTCCTCCCCAGTAGTGCTTTTCTTGCTGTGATGAACTGGGATTCAAAGTGGCAGCTCCTGCTCCAGTTGTAATTATTCAATGCATTTTTACACATTTACTGCCTAGGTGAGTATCAAGAAAGTGCCCTGAGTTCAGGGCTTTCCAATAGAATTAAGTGATCAAGAGCATAAAGAGGGAACCATGTCCTCATATGTTACATCTCAAGGCAGGGGTGTTGCAGCCAGATGGGACACACCGACATCTCTGTCTTGCCAACAGCGCCGTGCTGGCCTTCTGGGTGTCTCACCAAGCCGGGTGACCAGGAGAAATGGAAAGGAGGGGTGGTGGAAAAACCCAACCCAACAAAATAAAAAACTTGAAAAGCTTAACTCAGGAGCATCAGACATCCTAAAAGGTGAGATTTGCTTTTAAAGAAGTTAAATGGCATGGAAGGCAATAGCTTCCATCAGTACTTTCTGCTGTTCAAGTGTCATTTTCTTTCTTGGCATCTCTGGAAGAAGCAGCGAGCACTGGGAAGGAGGAGTGCGCAACACAAGGGGCTGAGCAGGGCGAAGGGAAAGCCACAAGGCAAGCTCAAGAGTAACATTTGTTTTCCTCCATGCTTTATTAGACAAAAGAGGATCCATCTCAGGTTGGAAATTATGGGGTGGCAGCCGTGTTACCAAAGCTATGTGTAATGGATGTTTTCTGGGAATGCCATTCATCACTTGAGCTCTGCTTCCTCTAAGTTTCAACTTCAGCTTTTGAGGTGCAGCAGGTGGTCCTGTACCAAACCAGTAAAAACAAGCAAGCAAACAAACCTATAGTGACATTTTTTCCTCGAGTTTGCAAACTTTATACACCAAACTGCTAATGGGCAGGGGGGAGGGACTAGGTAAAAAACACAGGCAGCATCTGGTGCTTGATTTTAGGCCTCTAAGTAGAGAAGAATGAATACTTGATGCAGCTTTTTCAGCTACTTACCTATGAAAGTGTGGGTCTTGATTGCTGGTGAGTTCTGACTGTTTCTCCCTTTGAACCCACTCAGTTTGCAGCACATGGGTAGAGCTGGATGAAATAAAAAATACCCCTGTAGTTTCCGTTTTAAAAAGAAAAACAACCCAGCAACCAAAACCCTGAAAATGGACATTTTTATTGTCAGTGTTGTAGGAACAGTTTTAGTTGCTGTGCTCTGCAGGGGAGCAGCAGCATTGCACCAGCTGGGAGAGAACTGGTAGCAAATGAGGAGGACGGGAGGGGTGGCAGTGGTCAGGCATCTGCCAGTGCGTTTGTCACTGCCAGCCCCAGAGCGCTCTGGAACAGGTGTGAACCTACCAAACCCTTGTGCCAGAGCCCAGTGATCCAGGCAGATTCAGTGGAAGCTGAGTTGAGTGCCCTGAACATTTATAAAACAAATATCCCTCTACAAAGTCTCTTTCTAGGTAAGCGAAGTTGGAGAGGATGGATGCAGGGAATGCCACGGGAGCTTGGCTGCTATGGGCTCTCATAGTGGAGATGCCCATAGTGGAATGCCAGTGGAGCAAGGCTTGCTTGGACCAGGTCTGTTTGTTAGTTGTGTTTTCACAAAGGCAAGGACAAATAAGTACAAAAGGGTCAGGTTCTTCATTCCTAGCATGGGAAATCTGTCCAGTGACTGCTTCGGGTGTCAGGGTCCAGCTGCCGTGAGATGTGCCTTGGGTTGCCCGGCTGAGGGTGGCAGCTGTCCTCAGGGGCACAGCTGGAGCAAACGGTGGCTTGGCAATACTAAAATTCTGTAATTCTCTGTGTGGGAACCTGGCCAGCAGGGGAAAGATCACTTTGCACCAGACAACCAATATTTTATTTAATGAGCATTGGACATTCCCTGTTACTGCTCCCAGAAATTCCAGCAAGCCTAACTAAGCGCGTGCATTCTGGCCTTCAGAATAGCTCTTCAATTTAAAACTACACCTCTTGTAATTCTAAAGAACAGGGCAGAAGGAAATGTCTTAACTACTTAGAGGTAATAAATGGTTATATTAAATGATAGAGAAATCATTATATACATCTTTTTCTAATTCCTTGCATTTTCTAGACAGCTTATTAAACTATAGGAAATGTAGATTCAGCTGTACAAAATTTGGAATGTTTTTTTCTAAGATGAACAACTTATAGGATATGCTAAGAATTCTTTTCTAACAACTGGTTTTAATGCTTTGACTCCAAGTGCAAGAGGGATTTAGAGACAACAGAAGGTGGTACCTTTCGCAGAACAAAGGTCAGGAGCTCTTTTACTCTAGGACAAGGGAATTTAAAAAAAGCTAACTTTCTGTGGTCTCTCCCATGATAAAAACAATCTGCATGTGAGACTGAACTGCGCAGAACCTCCAGAATAAAGGCAAACTATACACTTTCCTTGCTTTCTGTTATGCACTGTAATGAACTGTGAAAATAATGCTGTATTTAGCTGTCTGTACGTGACTGGAAATATGCTTGTATTTAGCAAACCGGTTCCTATGTGATAATGTGAAATTCAAAACTTGTAAAGAAACTCTGGTGGGTTTTCTTTTTTTTCCCTTCCCTATTCTTTATCAGTAAGAGACCTGCTACCTGTACCACCTCTACACCCCAGCCATAACTGAGCCTGACCTGGATGGCTCAACAATAAGCAGGCTCTGCAGCGTTCCCTGCACACCCACTGCTCAGGTCCTCAAACCAGCCGCCTCGCTGAGAAGGAACAGCGCCACTGTACAGACACTGCCCATTCCACAACAGAATAGACCAACAGAACAAGCCCAAGCCCTCCAAGCCAAATCCAGAGCCAACCCCAGCTGCAGCCCCTCCCAGGCTGAGCCGGCGGCACGGCAGCTACAACAGCTGCTGCAAACCGACCTGTGCTTCTCAGAGCCACAAAGACCAAACAGCAACGGACAAGGCAACACCAGCCAAGGATCAGCTCCAGTTCTCATAAATGAGTTTTGGGGATTTTTTGTTTACTTTGTTATCAACCAAACACATCCCCAAAACCGGAGTTCTGATGGCCACAGCCATCTTCCATCCCCCGAAGCCAGATACCTTTGGCACGTACTGCGCCGTTCCAGCTGGAATGCTGTCACCCGCCCCCGGTACCCAGCATTAGGTCACTGCCCGTTGCACACAGTCCTCATTTGGCTCATGCTGAAATGCTAACTCGTCATTTCATTGTGCACAACAAAGGCAGGCGATTGCTGCCTTCCGACCCGCCAGGGGGAGGGGGGAGCACGCTTTAGCCTGTTGGGATCTCATTAATCCAGACTGAAAACTGCAAGAGAAATCAAGCCGTGCGTGCAGCTACCTTTCCCATCAGTGCTGATGCTCTTAGAAAGAGAGGGAAGCACCCTGAGCAACCCCACACTCAGCCTAGAGCAGCAGTGGGCAGACTCCTGTTCATCAAATAGATGAGATCCTAATGTTTCTCTGCTACAGCCAGAGACACTGGAACAGACAGTAGTGTCCTGCAGGCAGGGTGTGGATGAGCCAGGCCCAGGTACCTGTGACTGGTAGGGAGGGTTTGCCTGTTTTATCCCCATCTGCGGTTTCAACTGAATTTTTTCACCCTCCTACCCCCAGTCAAGGCAGGGAAACATTAGCAAAGACCTCATACCAGATTCCCAGTCATCTCCCACAAAGAAAGATGCACAAAACCAGGTGCAGTTTGCCACAACTGTTTAGTTTAACTATTTTAATATCATGAAATAAAAGTACAAAAAATTTACAGGTATTTTGTTTCTTACATGAAAATCAAACAGTTAACATTTGCATTTGTTTTGCAGCGAAACCTGTATTCTCAGTCACAGAATGTGAATATTTTAGCCACTGACATCACCACTGAGCATTTCATTTGAGAAAGAAATTGCAGAGGTAAAAGGCAATAATCTTGCAAGGCTTCATAAGAACCAAAACAAAGGTTCCAAGTGTTAATGCCGGGAGCCATGCGTCAGTAATCCATCCTCAGCTAATACAGGTTTCCCCACCCGGGAGGCTGAGCATGTTAAGACATTTGAACTGGACATCTTCTCTAGGGGATTGTAAACAGGGGTCTTGTTTACAGGCTCTTGGCATTTCGGTGTCCTTGATCCACGCATTTTGCAAAAATAAGCAGTGTGTGCACATGTATGAAAGAACGGGGTGAGATCATCTGCAGCCGTGACATGGCTTGTGCTGTTTACTCCCTTCACCACTTCTCTCTGAAGACAAGTCACAAACTGTTGTTGTCTAAAGTGCTGAGAGTT
This sequence comes from Dromococcyx pavoninus, assembly GCA_033558185.1. Lineage (NCBI taxonomy): Eukaryota > Metazoa > Chordata > Aves > Cuculiformes > Neomorphidae > Dromococcyx > Dromococcyx pavoninus. Next base: position 10,232 of record JAUMJL010001201.1, on the reverse strand, counting down.
CAGTAACAGGCAGCTGACTGACCACTCACTGTTAAAAATGAGTGTATCCAAAGCGGATATCCAGGAATGCTTGCGGATCGATGCTGCCAATTAACTGGCTGAAACAAAATCCAAGACTTCATTGTATTTTCTGTCTCCCAGATCATTACAGCTGCATGTCTTCCCAGCCCAAGGCGACTCCATCAGCTGTACACAGAGATGAAGAAGCAAACCCCTGCATTACCTTACCCTGCTAACACATCAGGCTTCATTTCACACATGCCCCTCAACTTTTCAGACAAGCTTTCGGGTAGAAATTTGTTTATGACAGACTGGTCTGATCAAAATAATGTCCTCTGCTGGACTGTGTGGTGCCTTTTCAACAAATTCATTTCATGAAGCATGCATGAAACCAATTTTGAGTTTACAAATAAATAAAATGGTGCTCACCATTGATTTTTATATATTTTACCATTTACTGAAATGCTTAAAGTAACTCAGTCCCTTAAGAATGAACCTGGGGGTGTTTAAATAAAAAATATTTGGAAATTGAAACCACATTTAACTTGGCAAAACTATGCTTTGTTTTTGGAAGGGTCTTGCTTGTTTCTTCTCTTTACATCCCAATTATAAACTCTAGCCATATCTGAGGATGTGGAATTAAGGAAATAGCTCGTGTATTCAGAAAGGAAAACAAGAAAGAGAGAAGGAAAGAAAAATAAAAAAGGGGAAAAGCAGGTTACACAGTTGGCCACACTTCACTAACTGGTAAGTCAGTATAGAAACCATCTAATGAAAGAGCTGACTTGGTGCAAAGCCTTAGCTGCCAGTGTTCCTCTGTGCTGCCACATTTTTACCTGGTACTTATAAACCTCCAAAAAGTCATTACAGAGAAACACAGTTTTAGTTTTACTTACAGATACCCTGCTCTGATTCCAGACAACTCGCCTGTATCAGCTCTATTTGCCTGTTTCAGGCACCCATAACTTCCTGCAGGACTAAGATACCTTAAGTATCAACTTGAATAAACAAGTAGTTGTGTCTTCATTTACTCAATCTAAGGCTCTGGTTGATGGCTACCCTCACCATTACAACAGTTTTTAAGCAGAAAGTGTAACTCCCCTTGCCCCTGGAGGTAGTTCATGATAGTATGAAGAAGTGAAACTGCCATGCAATGCCTAAGGCAGTGTCAAGCTGGCTGTGCAAGGCTTGTGTCGCTTAGGGAACATTGCAGTGCCAGCTGAACTGGGTGGGATTAGCAATAGCCCAAAGAATGACATCCATACGCTCTACAGAGGAAGGGAGAGTTGCTTTGCTTTGAAATGGCCTCTTGGACATCAATCCACAGCCCCAACACTCGCTCCCAGCTCACTCCCAGTCCAGCTTGGCAGCCACCACAGTAGATTTCGAGGACCTAATCACAAACACAAGGTTTGCTGGATCTAACCCACTGCCCCCCAGATCAGTGCTGGAAACACAACACCCAGTGCCACTGTGAGAACAGGTTAAGCCCTCTAGGGGTTAACTGCAGACAGTCTAAGATACAAACCTGTCAGGAAACAAGAAATTACCTCTACTGTATTTTTCACACATACCTCTTCCTCTGCAAATAATGAAAAAAAGGATACTGACTTCTGTAGTGGTGAACTGATCTCTAAGAAAATCCAGGTCTTCCTCTAGGAGATCGAGGTTTCTCGTGGCTGTTGACAAATTCTTCTCTAACAGAGCCTGAGCTTCATCAATATCATATTCAAGCATCACATTGGCCTGAAAAAGAAAGTGATAAAAGCTTTTACTCTTGCACTGTAAATAAGCCACAGCAAGCTTATTTCAGGCTGCTGTTTACAACTTACCCCATTAATAAAAAGCTGTCCTGACAGGCCAAGGCAACAAGGTTTAGGATGAGCAATGCCAGAACCCAACTGAGGCCTCCTGCACTTCAGGAACTAAAAAATCCCTCTAGTGACTTAAAAACAGTTCCTATAGCTAAGCAACAAGGGATTTCTCTCCCTGTGGATTGCATTCAGCCTTTCAGTATCAGTATCTCATCTTCAACAGATGTGAAAAGAGAAACTTCCAGTTTCTCAGCAGCACCTCAAGTGCCGCACAACTCCAGAAGCAGTTTTGGTTGTATTCAAGATTAAGCTCAGGATGTCCATGTGGAACATCATTGACAAATGGCCTCATGGCACTGGTAACAGACAAGAGGTATCACAGGTAGTTAAAGATACAACACGTATCCAACTGCTGTCCTACATGTGGTGGTTCTTAATCTAGAAACCTTTGTTTCAGTAAGGAGCTACCACATGGAGAGATAAAAGACTAGGATCAGATGATGATGCACCAATGAAGCTTTGGGCCATTCGAGAGGTGTGCACTGAGCAGAGCCACATACTGCTAACTACACAGGATCCCAAGGACTGCTCCAGAGCTGCAGGAGTGGGATAAACCTTTCTCTTCTACAACAGATGGAAGACATTGTTTCCCAAATAACTGTAATACACACAGCCCAATGTGCAGACTGCAAGCAACAAGGAGGATCAAGGCAGAAGGCTGAGAACACCTGAACACAGTAACCTGCTTTTGGCATTTCATTAGAGCTTTTCAATACAAGTCACCAATAGGATGAGCCTTCTCTGATATTCTGTTATGGAATAAACCTGGGATGCTCTAGAAAGTCAATGTTTGTAAACTCTGAAGGCAGTCTCCTGGAAGCAACAGGTATCAGGCAAATCTACTCTTTTAATGATAGAAAAGAAATGGGAAAGATTTGGAGTAGTTGCCCAATCCATCCAGATGCTGCATGTGTCAACAAGGTTTCTGTCCTAACACAGTGGGTTTGTTTGCAGCCAACACAAGGATCTGGGAACATCAAGGATTTCGAAGTCTCTAAATAGCAGCAGGTTGTCTCCACACATAAGGAAGTCTCTTGAGTATGAAAGGTCCCAACCCGAAACTGCTTAAGTACTTAGAAATCTGTGTTTTGAGCTCTGATCCCACCAGTCTTTAGCACAAATTCTACCTGCTGGCAGGTACCTGAAAGTAACAGAAATCCCACCTTTCCCTGAAAACATGCATGAAAAGGAAAAGCAAGATGCTAAATACAAATAACAGCTAAGATGGGAAGCTAGTTGCCAAACTGAGTTATTTTGCTGAGCACATTTCAATCCCACGCAATGCTGGATCAGAACCATAAAATGATAGAAGCTATAAGGAAAACATTAATAAATATGTTTTTTGGAAAGAACAATCCAGCAAAATTACAATTCTCTGAAGTATTATTGTACAGGCACCAAATAAAATCAAACATGGAACCTTCACTAACACATTGGAATTGTCCCATTAGGTTTGCCCTGCCTTTTATTGCTGGCAGGGCACAGCTTCACTATGCACACACAAACTGATTATGCCCTTGGCCACTAGAAGCACAGCTGAGACAGCAACAAACACTGTCTTTCAAAAGCCTTTATAAGTTATTTAAAGAGATTCAGAGATAGGCCCGTCTTACTTACCCCCAACCACAAACAAACTTTATCTGTAGGAGGAACTGAAGCTTTGCAGTAGAGATTATCTGCCAATAAAAATCTGGTTTCCATTGGATTTGTGGAGTCCTTAAGGCAAATAATAAAACTTAGAATTGCTATTTGCACTGGAAACCTATGTCAAAGACATAAAACTTAAAGAGCACACTTTTCTGCTTTTCATCCTTGATACACTTTTAACTCTGGTGGAAGTCTACATTTACTTCAACAATCAAGTTAGAGCTCTAAGAATAAAACATTTTAAAAAGATACATTTAAAAACCATACAGAAATCTCTATAAAAGAACAGAGATGAAGTCAAAGCTTATCTGCAATCTATACACTATTAAAAGTGAAGTTTGCATTACAAACATTAACTTTTTTTGAACTAGCTTTCAGAAAGTACTACATACCTTTAAAAAACAATTCTGTTATTTATAAAGGCATATTAAGTGTGCTCTCCAAAACATTTCTTGCAATGTGTTCTGTTAGGGTGGAAAGGTAGTTAGCTTTTCTCATACTCATTAGATATTCAAAATAGTTTACCTTTTTCTTCTGCATGTGTTTTAAAATTTCTAATGTCTGTTTAATTTCAGGAATCTGACTTTTTAGCCTGTGAATTAACAACAGTCATAATTTATTATTTTACAGACACAAAGTTTCCTAAACAAGTGATCAGTTTCATCATATAACCCAACCTCCATTTAAAAACCTAACACTCATAACTGCTTTCCAGGCTTACAAATGCAAATTTGAAAGATATGGTATATAAAGGCATCTCAGCTACAGCTGCACCCACCTCCCACTATACTGAGGCTCCCTGGTTTTCTGAAACAGAGCAATACACGCAGCTCAGACTGCAACAAACACCAATTAACAGGAAGAGATACCTTTTTGCTACAATGGTCCATTTTTTCGTATCTCTGATCTCCCCAGAGGAGAGGGAAACTTCAGCAGAAATACAGACAAAAAACCACAGCAGGTAAACCAACTGTGTTTCTTCTGGGGTCCACAAACCAGTCTAACAGCCAGTTTAGAGCTACAAGACTGGGTGCACTCTTAAAACAAAAGCTCTCTCCAGAGTTCATGGCACCTTAGTCCTTGACAGCCCTGGCAGCAGCTCAGCAGACACTGGGGTCCACAAGCAGCAGGCTCAGAGAGCGGTGCCTGCCAAAGCAGGCCTCTGGGTGGGAACTATGAGGGACATCTATCCGTGAAAAAAGTTTAATCTGCATAAAATATTACTTGAAGCTTTGATATTAGCTTTTAAAAATCTCTTTTTGCCCCGCTTCAGTCCAGACTGAAGCTACTGAAGAGAGGTGAGATCACTAAACCAGATGTTACTGGCTTCACAAGGTCATCATTGACAAAAACGTATTCTTGTTTACACGAGGCTGACAAAATTAAGAGACTACAGGCGTACTTCGTGGCCTTAAAGCCTATGGACCAATTCAGCAACACTGCAAGTAATTCTCAGGAAGAGGAAAGGAAAAAGCTGGCCTTTTCTGAAAGCTTTGCAAATATTATCTCTCCTAATAACAAACTTTTTACTTCTTGGGATATTTAAAAAAAATAGAAGACATTTAAAACATAGAACTACATTTAAAAAAAGTAGACTGTGCTAAACATTTCCCAATTCTGCAAAAAATTATGACTTACCTCCTTTTCTTTTGAGCAAGATTAAGTTCCAAAAATTTATACTTCTGATATTGCTCATCCAACTTCTTTAGAACTACATCTGCTGTCTCATTTCCAGGCTGTTTCATAAAAGAATCTACGTCTTCCTTTAAAGGGAAGAAAGAAAACCTCAGTGTTAGAAGAGTTTTACAGAAATCCTAGGCACACTCATGCGCTCACCCTACTGCAGTTAAGTCTGGGGGGGCTTCTGTGTGTAAACAAACTTCTTTTTTTCTGGAGTGAAATACAAAACTATTCTGTTTCTTGGTCACCTTTTCCCCTCCCGCCCTTTTTTTTTTTTGGTAGGGAGCTACAGAATAGGTGAAAGGATTATTTCATATAATAATGGATCACCATATTTGTTAGCACCTTGAAAGTGGTGCTTTCAGTCCTGGCTGATGCCAACTGACAACTAATGGGGACGGATATCCCCACCCACAGCTAAACTTTGGTTTTGTATCTGTAAAGCAGGGTTAATGCTTCTCTCTGGATAAGCAGATTATGAACTATTTAGGATAAGACTGATGAAGGAAAAGAATCACAGCCTGATCAAGCATGTTGTGGCAGAGAAAGAGGCAAAGTGGGAAAAACTGTGGTATCTGCTCACGAAGCTTTATGGTAGTAAACAGCTTGTCTTCCAAAGCCCCTTCTATTGTCAGCAAGAAGCCATGGAAAGCTCTGGAGAACAACTGGAGCCAGTCCTGCCACAAACTGGAAAAGCAACCAGAGAGGACAGGCCTGAACAGGCAAAGATGCTGACCTCTGCAAGTGCCTCCTACAGGCTTCCCAGGGAGCAGTTCACCTGCCTGGGAGCAGTGTTGGTTCTCAACCTTGAGAAAGTCATCTCGGGCCAGAGATCAACCATGCGTTTCTGATCTTGACAGCATTTACCTACGCACAGTTCAAGATGACCTCAGCCATCCACTGTGGTAACTGTGTCCTTATCTGTCACGACAGCTCTGTAAATCTGCTGGAAGCCTCCACAGGCCTTTTCAGCTTCTCCTTTTTAACAAGGTGTTTCTGTTCTAGTAGTTTCATATCAGAAGAAGACAGAATATCAGATGTAGCTGGTTCCCCTCATGATAACTCCTAAGCTTGGCTGAAGAAACTTAATATGAAACTACAGAACCTGGCAAGAGGTCACCCTCCTTCCTTATCAGTAAGGACATCTGCAGTAGAAAGATGAACTCCACAACTGACTTCAGAAGGCAGTATGACCCAGGTGGTGCAGCAGAACTCAAGAGGCTGCATTTCAGACTAACTGCCTGAAGAACACCTTCAGCTACCCCACCAACAACAGAATGGGAAGCATTCCTGCCTCCTGATGGAGCCTGTAGAGAAGCTTTAACCCAAAAAACCCAAGGATTCGATTCAGACAAATCTTGTAGAAGTGAGGCCTGAGGATGTTCTGAAATGAAACTCCCTTTTGTAGAAGCTGTTCTGCTCAGGTAAATAACCCAAGACAGAAAGAAAAAGCAGGATGGCAACAACTCACCCCACACACTGCCAGGCACCCCACCCCTGCCGCACTTAACGTCTGTTTGTACGGACAGACAAGAAACATCAGCAGGCAAGTACTCTGAGATGACAATCGAGGGTCTCTTCTGCAGAGATGCTTGTATTTGAATAGAGCACCTCCCAGAACTGAGAATTAGGAAAATCCAGTGGGTTTTAATCCAGACACAGCATTGTGAGGAACTGAACAGAAGCACAGAACTAAACCACAACACTGAGAACTCTTCCAGTTAGCGCGGCACAGCATGTGAGATACTTCAGACATGAGTATCAAAAGGGAACAACTTGGAATTAGACAGAAACTGCATGAACAGGAGGGATGAGACAGACACCCTCAAAGTATTCACTGAGGCTGATACCTCCTGTATCCTTTCAGGGTGGCCATCTCCACTGTAGAGTCAGCACAGACAACAAGTTCTCCTCTGTCACAATGATGAAGGTCTTGTAGGGCAGCTGAAGCCACGGCCCTTTCCTTTTGCTTGTGTCTACATTACTCTCCCATAACGGGGTTGGAGGAAGTCAGCTGGAGGCAGCAACGGTTTTGCACTCAGAAGGATTTTCCAGATTCCAATAATTGTTAAAGCACCTTAAAGAAGAAGTAGGGTCTGGCTGCTCTGAAAGCAAGTGTATTGCACCCGTTTGTTCATGACCTATGCCCTACCAAGACACACATGGGTGATACAGGCACTACATCTAGAAATACCAAAATGCAAGAGATATCAAATTATTTCTATAAGGGCAGTCACATTTGATCAGCCCAAACAGCTCTGGTAAAGATATTAAGACATATCTAAGCAATAGAGATTTTTAAAGTCCAAGAAAACCTAAGTAATAAACCAGCCCAGTATACAAAGCATCCAGGGCAGACAGCCAACATGTCAAGATGACACCAGCCAGGTATGGCAAATCTGATCAATGCTTATTGATCAAACAAAATGAAGCAGCAACCAAGAGGTGGCTCACAGCAGAAAGGGAACAACAGATAATTTTGACATTTGTCACTGTGTAAGTCAATGGATTCTTCTTTTCAACCAGCAACAGAATTAGTAAATGCTTGGCAAATCACTCTTTAAAGTCAGATGAACAAGTTCACCCTGTTTTCCAAAAGACACACATCTGTTTGTTTTCGAGAAGTCAGGAAAACAAGCTGGACACTGTGAGTGTTTATGAAGAGCAATTCTGCTGAACAGTGAAAAATACAAGAGGAAGATGCAGGGAAAGGTGCTGGGAACATAGCAGAGCATTCTCTGAGTTGAAACAGCAGCGGTGAGGCTGTGCTCTGGGCAGGAGTAACTGCTGTAAGGAACCACAGCTTAGGATGTGTGACAGGAAGGTTCACTTGTAACATGCTCTTTGTTGGCATGTGAGCTGCCCAGCGAAAAGACACGGCGATGCTTTACACGGGGATGGGAGCTCGCCATGAAGTGTGTAAACACTGCCAGGACAGAACCCAAAGGAAGCAACTCACCCACAGCATCACAGAATGTCCTGAGTTGAAAGGGACATGCAAGGACCGCTGAGTCCAACTCCTGGTCCCTGCACAGGACAACCCCAATATTCACACCCAGGTTGTTGTCCAAATGCTTTTGGAATATTGTCAGGCTTGGTGCCATGACTGCTTTCCTGGGGAGCTGTTCCAGTACTCCACCACCCTCTAGGAGAAAAACCTTGTCCTGTGTCCAACCTAACCCTGCCCTGGCACACCTTCCTGCCATTGGTCACGAGAGAGAAGAGCTCAGCGCCTGCTCCTCCTCCTTCCCTTGTGAGGAAGCTGTAAATGACTCTGAGATCCCCTCTCCTCCCCTCCAGGCCTGAAGAGACCCATTGACTTCAGCCGCTCCTCACACCATTTCCACTCTAGACCCCTCCCCATCTTTGTGGCCTCCTCTGGACACTCTCCAGTAGCCTGAGATCCTTTTTATCCTGCGGCGCCCAAACTGCACCCGGTGCTCGAGGTGCGGCCGCCTCAGAGCGGGATCACCCTCTCTCCTCCTAGCCGGCGATGCCGCACTGGATGCCCCCCGGGACACGACTGGCGGGTGGGGCGGGGGGGTGAGGGCGCCGCAGCCCCCGCTCTGCCCTGCCCGGCCCCGCCAGGCGCGCCCGCCAGGCCCCGCCGCAAGTGCCGCCTCACAGGGCCCGGAGCGCAGCCTCCCCCGCTGCCCCCGCCGGGGCGCGGAGCAGCCCGGCCGGCGGAACCGCCGCTCACCACGAAGACCGCCTCGGGGATGCCGAGGGGGCCGCGCTTCTCGCCCGCCGCCACCGCGCCGCACCCCGCCTCGCTGCCGCTGGCCGCCGCCATCTTGGGGAAACGAGGCTGCGCGCGCGGCCGGCACCGCGCGTCATCGCGGCAGCGCCGGGCGCCGCTCGCCCATTGGCTGCCGGGACGCGAGGGACGCGGCCGCGCGGGGCGGGGCCCGCCCAAAGCACCGCCCATTGGCGGGCCGGGGCGGGGCCTATGGCTCCTCCCCCCCGGCGGGGCGGGAGCGCGGGAAGCGGGGGAAGCGGGGGAAGCGGGGAGGGAGCGGGGCCGGTGTGTCCAGTCCCACGCCAACGCCAAACGCCTCACTTGTGCCCGCCAAGGGCGATGGCTCATGAGGATGCAGCGAGTGGCCGCAGTCACCCCTGCGCGACACGGCCAGCTGAGGGGCTGCACCTCAGTCACGCCCCAGCACCGTGCACAGGGAAACCAGGCGCTGCGTCCTGAAGGAGACGCGGATCAGAGGAGAAGGGGCAGCTGGTGAAGCTGAAAGCGCAACCTGCGCCCAGCAAAGCAGCACAGCCGGCTGCACTGACCGCTGGTAAGATCCCGGCTGAGCTGTCGCTCTTGGAACAATCCGAAGAACACTAAAGAACGATCAAACGCACCAAAGAACATTCACACACACATTCCTTGCATGTGCCAAAGTTTATTTTTTTTTTTTCCAAAACTTGTTTCCTCAAATCATTGGATATGAGCAGTTTTTAAAAAACAAACAGTTTGTGTATTAACAAATCGTGAAGTTCCACAATTAAAATATCAGCCAGTCTTGTGCTTCGGCTTCTTTTTAAAAAATTATTAATTCATAGAACATAAACCCTCAAAAGTTTTTTTTCCAGTTTGTGGTAATATATTTTCCACACATTCTGTATTCTTATAAAATGAAGGAACGCACGTAAAGGAAGAGCTGTACAAGAATACATCTGAAAAAAAGCCCGAACGACCTAAATTATAGTAGCTCCTTTTAAATAAATACCCAATAAAAGGCACAAACCTGTTCTGGGGGAAAAACATAACATACAAAACAAGATCTATTAAATAAATAAAGTGTGGGTTGGGGTGAGGGAAATCTGTTCCAGCACCTATTTTGTCATTGCTCCAAGATTAAATTCCAGCCAAAGATTTGGTAAAGGATTCAACTTAATAACAAGGATACACGTTTGAGATATACTGAAAAATTGATTGTTACAATTCCCACTGTAACTGTACCAGTTACTACAATCTCTTTAAATAAATGATCATGAGAATCCGCGTAAAGTAGTGATGCAGCAATCAACAAC